>ML977001.1:463353-514978 GCA_010015675.1 Byssothecium circinans | reverse complement strand
TCTACAATCACGTGTGTGAGAGCTTGGCGAAAGGCTGGTTTTGGAGCCCCTAGGGCTACTTCAGACAACGACAGCACTATAGAGCTCTCAGAGCAAGAGATCCAGGATATCTATCATATATCAGAGTGGGATGACGCCTTCTAGCTCCTTGTACACAAACACTATCCCTAAGAGATATATTTGGGGATCAAATCGATCAATCGTCAATCAATTCACCTCCCAAATCATCACCAGGTCAATCAGGTCAGTTCTCGAGGGCTCCGAGTACCAAATCAGGTCCAATTCACCTCTAAAAACTGACCTGATTGATTGATAGCAACTCTGGCTGGAGAGAATGTAATCGAATTCTTTATGCGTTACTGTAATATCATACATGTTTCGTTTTGACTCACTCGTCCGACATGGTCCAATAACTAGCCATTTCTGCCTCCAGTCTTTATCCTTCCCATACTTATAGTAGAGCCTTCCAACCCTTTCCACCAGGCCTCTCCAGTCCCAAGAAATCGCACAACTGACCCATATGATCAATGCCCCAGTACCCCTCAGTCTCGCCCTTCGAGTTCGTAGCTACATCCCGTCAGCAACGCGGATTTGTCAATTATAACAAACATCAAAACTCACCAACAAACCAAGGCAGCCCAAACGCCCCCTCAGCAAAAGCCTTCTCCGTATTCGCTGTCAACAACTTCTTCGCCTCCTCCCCCTTACTCCTCTCAAGCACTTTCTTCGCCTCCTCTTCGCTCCCGAAAATCGTGCTCACCATGGCGAGCAGATTCTCAGGCTTCGTGGGCTCGTTCCAATGGACCCAGAAGTTCTGCCAGAAGAGCGAAAGAGCGCTTTCGAGGGACTGGGGGTGCGAGATGGAGAGAGCGGCAAGCACGCGTTGTAGGTGGAGTGTGTTGATGGGGAAGTTGGGGGGTGAGGTGCTGGAGATTGGGACGTTGAAGTATTTTGCCCAGCGGAGACGCTCCTTGTTTATCCATTTGTCTTTGTCTATGGGGAGCGTTAATGAGGAGATTTGTGATGTTTGAGTGAAAGTGTTGTGGTGGAAGAGATATTCCAAGAAAGGATAAATAATCGGGAAGCGTAGACATAATAAGTAAAGAGAAAACAGGCTTTAGATGTGGAAGATTCAACATACTCTTGATGTTCACCGGCGGCGTATTACCGCAGGCGTGCATCAGCCCGCCCAGGAATATGGGCACGTATGTGGCATCGCAGTTCTTGAACGCAGGCGCATTCTGGTATCAACGTCAGCAATCTAATCGTCAGGAAACCCAAAAATTCCTAGGGGCAGAAAAGGCTTAGGAGTATGTGGTTCTCCTTATTCTAGCTCTCGTTGGGAGAAACTCCCATGGATCGAAAAAAAGGTATGCTAGATACGCTGATGGACTTCATCATAACGCCCGATCGATAAGACTCCAGTTCAGGCGCATCCCAAAATCACGACAAGACGCCTCAAAATGACGAACCATATTGGCGAGAAATAAGGGCTCTGGAAGAGTAACGCACGTACCTGCAGAATATGGAATCCGATATAAGCGAACGGGCTAACGACATCGAGGTAGAGAGTAATCTTCGGCTTAGGCATACTGGACAGTATTCTAAGAAAGAGTGGTATTGACTAGGAATCAGATTGGGGAGTTTATGGTTGATGTTCTCAGAAGTAGAGGTGTTGGAGGTGGTGAGGTCGTGGTAGCCGAGGTATAGAGGTTTAGCGTCTCACGTTATGGAAGAAGTCCGTGGTAGCGATTAGCTTTGAGCTCACCGTCACGGTTCTGTCAGGGCTTTATAAACTATGTATACGTAAAAGCTACGCTTTATATACTACTTTACTGCTGGCTTCCTCTCTCACATGAGAAGATATTTGGGTAAGCGGTTAGGGAATTGAAAACAAGACTTGGTGGGCAGATAAAGAGTCCGGCTTTTATCACAGTATTATACAAATACATTGACATCGCTCTGTCTATACAATCAAGGCAATTGCCTCTAGAAAAATGCCGACTATGCTTTCGCCTTGCCCTTCCCATTGACATTTCCACTCCCGCCAGGCTGTCCTTTCCTCCTCTCCCAGACTTGCAGATAACTCTCCTTGGTGAACAGCGTCTCACTCCTCTCCTTCTCCACATAAAGATCTTGGATCGCGTACCATTCATCCCGACTTCGATCTTTGAGCTGTACCTTCCAGACCTTCATTTCCTGCTCGCCTTCCACACTATCGTCCTTCTTTTTGACGGCCTCGTGCGTGACGTTGGCCACCAGATCGTACCAGATGGGCTCACCGGGTGGGTACTCTTTAGGGTTGGGCTCGACGTATGCAGACATGTCCAGAGATGTGATGGGGAATGTGACAATCGTTGGGTTTCGCTCCGAAACGAACTTGTTTTTGCTGAACCGTTTGATGTTGAATAGGAGGCAAGGGGGTAGAGGATGGATGAGTCGGTATCGGACGCGGTTCTTCATCTTTTCCTGTGGTCGTATTCCGTCATACTTGCTCAGGATGTTCACTAAGGGAACTTGAGGGATGATGTTCTTTTCGAGGGCGTCCTGGAACAGCGGTGCGGGCGGGAGGTCGAGCGTCAGAACTAGGAATTTTGTGATTTCTGTCTTGACTGCAGCATCTTCGAACCGTAGACGGTCGCCGGCATCTGCACGCGCTGTGATCTCTTGCGACTCAATCTTCAGCGTGCCCTGGAACACTTTCTGAACAATACTGGAGCCTGGTTTTGTCTTGGATCCTCCGACAGCCAAGTGCAGGTTGTTGAGGAACCACGATAGAAACTCGACCGGGTCAGATTGATCAGTGAGATTGAATCGCTTGTTCGAACGTAGGGCGATTTCTTGAAGTAGCTCATGTGGCGAGACATGGCTCTTGAACGCCCTTGGGTTCCAAATCTTTCGGACTAGCGTACCGAACCGCTGTGCCAGCTGCGGCCGCTTGGAAAGATCCTCAAGCATGAAGTAGTTGCGCAAAGGAACGACATGTGAAAGCGCCTGAATCACCACGTTGAAGTAGTCATTGGCTTTGATGTTGTTCATGCCCACGAAACCAGGGACGTACTCCCTATTCAACAGATCCCACGAAACCTTCGGTTTCTTATCTAGCAGGGCCACATCCGCTTTGCTCAAGCGTGGATCGACCACGAATCTGATATCATCCAATGACTTTGACATGACCTCGTAGCCGTCTGGGAGGACATAGACCTTTTTCGTCTCCATGTTAATGTACACGTGGTGGTTCTCGTCGAGCGCATGGAAGTAGGCCTGCGATTTTGGGCCGCGACCCTGGAAGTACTTTCCACAGACGAGACATGCGTATACGTTGATGTTGGAGAGGGTGATGGAGCAGAGCTTCTCGAAGTCGAAGTCCAGCACTTTTCGGTCAATCGTATCGAGGTAAAGGTCCGTATATCCAGCCTCTGGGGCTTTCTGTCGCCTAGGCACTGCGACTGCCGACTCGTCTTCATCGTCCACGTCGGCAGCTCCAGTTCCAGCTTCAGCTTCTCGAACCTCCGCATCTGTCCCCGAATTGCTCGATTGTACGCGTCCGTCTGATCCGGCTGGCAGCAGGGTTCCATTTGTGTGTGCGGTCCCGGCAGGCGCAGAATCTACCATCTCTTCATCCTCGACACGCGCTCTTTTCGAGGCCGGCGAGGGCGCATCCACGGCATCTTCTAGAGGTTCAAGAGCTCGGCGCTTCGACATGGTGGGTAACACGCGATTTTGGAGGTGATGTCGCAACTTTTCAAGTCCTTAATATCTGTGCGCAGGTCGGGGGGCGTGAAAAGCGTGCGGCTGTTGTGTGGGCGGAAATGCAAAGGTTGACGTCGAGGCAGCGGCTGGTCTCGTGGAGAAACATTGTCGGGTGGCCCGAGCTCCCATTGCAGGCATCTTCAAAAAATATAACGTCGCGCAGACTCCCCTCACCACCACCCAGCACTCGGCCGATACCCTTTTTCTTCCTCTATATCCCTTGGTTGCAAAATGGTATGTCTCCACATGTCATGAAATGCGGCCCTCGACCCCACTAACGCGCTGCAGTCGTATCAAAACCCCACCCAGATCTTTGCGGAGGACGTGACGGAGGAGAAGGGCGAGAATGCGCGTCTATCCGCGTTCGTGGGCGCTATTGCCGTCGGCGACCTCGTCAAGAGCACACTGGGACCGAAGGGAATGGACAAAATATTACAGTCGGCGTAGGTACTTGCGCTGTTTGTTCCGAACCCCGCTGATCAATATGCAAGCTCGACCGGCGAAATCATGGTCACAAACGATGGAGCTACCATTTTGAAAGCCATAGCCCTCGACAACGCCGCTGCGAAAGTACTGGTCAACATCTCAAAAGTCCAGGACGACGAGGTCGGAGACGGCACCACATCAGTCACGGTTCTCGCTGCGGAGCTACTTCGAGAGGCGGAGAAGCTTGTGGATCAGAAGATACACCCCCAGACCATCATTGAAGGCTACCGGATAGCGAGCCATGCAGCGCTCAAGGCTCTGGAGAAGACAACCGTGGACAACAGCGGCGATGAGAAGCTGTTCAGGCAAGGCCTCGAGGCTATCGCGCGGACAACTTTGAGCTCAAAAGTGCTGAGCCAGGACCGGTCACAGTTCGCAAAGCTCGCCGTAGACGCTGTCCTGCGAATGAAGGGCTCGACGGATCTCACACATATCCAGATTATCAAGAAGGCGGGCGGCAAGCTCAAGGACTCCTACCTCGACGATGGCTTCATCCTGGACAAGAAGTTTGGCGTCAACCAGCCGAAGCGGATAGAGAACGCTAAGATTCTGGTAGCGAACACGGCCATGGACACAGACAAGATCAAGATCTTCGGCGCGAGGGTAAAGGTCGATTCAACTGGCAAGCTGGCAGAGCTTGAAAAGGCAGAGCGGGAGAAAATGAAGGCCAAGGTCGACCGCATCAAGGCCCACGGCATCAACTGCTTCGTCAACCGACAGCTGATCTACAACTGGCCTGAGCAACTCTTCGCCGACGCTGGCATCTGCTCAATCGAGCATGCCGACTTCGACGGTGTAGAGCGACTGGCGCTTGTCACCGGCGGTGAGATCACATCGACCTTTGATCACCCAGAGAACGTCAAGCTTGGACACTGCGATTTGATTGAGGAGGTTATCATTGGAGAGGATACACTGATTAGGTTTTCGGGGGTTGCAGCAGGCAGGGCATGCACCGTTGTGCTCCGGGGAGCCACCGAGCAGCTTCTCGACGAAGCCGAGCGGTCACTTCATGATGCTTTGGCCGTTTTGTCGCAGACGATCAAGGAGCCGCGGATGACACTGGGTGGTGGATGCGCTGAGATGGTCATGGCCAAGGCCGTGGCAGAGGCCGCACAGAATGTTGCTGGCAAGAAGGCCATTGCTGTCGAGTCCTTCTCCAAGGCTCTTCAACAGCTTCCCACTATTCTCGCAGACAACGCCGGTCTCGACTCAAGCGACCTTGTTACGCGACTACGAAAAGCCGTCTATTCTGGCTTGACAAGCTCAGGCTTGGATCTTCTGACACCTGGTGGAGGCATTGCGGATATGCGCGAGCTTGGTGTTATCGAGAGCTACAAGCTAAAGCGTGCGGTTGTTTCCTCTGCCTCTGAGGCAGCGGAGGTAAGTGATTCTGATTCGCCATTGCAAGTTGAAACACGCACTAATCCCCCACAGTTGCTGCTCCGGGTGGATAACATCATACGCAGCGCTCCGAGAAGGCGGGAGCGCATGTAGGGAGTAACACCGGGACAGGGATGCTGCAACGTCGGTCTAGATAGTATTCAAGCAAGAGATTTGCTACACATATTCGGCTCAGACTAGGACTGTGGGCAGATGACTGCACAGTGTATAGTACAAGCGTGCACGAAATGAGATAATTGACGCAGTGAGAGTCAGATGCAGGCGTTCTTTGTGATGAGACTGCTGCTTCATGAGCGGTCAGCGCTGACAGGCACGCCGATGCGAAGTCACCCAGGTCGGACTGACTTGGTTCGCGCCGCGCGAGAGACGCCGATGCAGGCAGGACAGGCCAGACGGCGATTGGTTTCAGTCTGTCCTTGTCTGGAACTTTACCGGTTGGCGTTTCACTTGCTGATGAGGCAGGTCGCGAAGTCAAAGAAGATCCTTTCCCCGATGTTCGATGGCCTTCCAGACGATAGGTGCGATAGATTGGCCGTGTGTGTGCAGTACAGTTATGTGTAACGGCAGTACGAGCCAGGGCGATGGCGCACACTGTTGCGATCCGTCGTGCCGTCCTCGCACAGCGTGAACGTCTGTGGGTATACGTCAGGTGTTATATTGGGTGTGGAGGCACGTCCTGGGCTCACCATCTCATGTAAGGCCCGACGCAAACGACGCGCATCGGTCACTTTGCGTGCCTCTCAGTGGATGGTGCCGAAGTAAGGAACAGTTGAAAGATGGTTGCCGCCGTTTGACAGTCAGCCCTTTGTGTAAGCGGCGTTGATCTCTTGGTAGCTCGAAGGGGCACTGAATGTATCTACTGTGTAAAGTGCTTGGGATTGATGGTCCCTCCCCCACTCCAGACGAGCAATCGCCATCTATAATTATATCAACGACTGGCACCATTAATCTTCATCTCGAACGATCAGCCCTGTGGATCGCTCCAGAGGCAGAAACAGGACGGGAGCGAGCGAGCATAGCGCTGACCCAATCCCAAGCCCTGTCCGCTGTGCTGTCGGGGCCCCTTGGAGGCTTGGAGACGCGGCGCACGTTCTCAGCTCTCCCCGCCATCTTCGCAATTAATATTCGTGTCAGCCCTCTCACCAAGCCCGTTCTTCCGTCTCTCCTCCATCCTCGCCATCTCATGACCCATCTCCCGCCATCGAGCCTTCCCCAGGCTGTCCCCTCGCCATCGTAGACGACAGCTCACCCGCCATGGCCAAACGCCGTCCGCCCGGAGGAGGCGTGAAAGGCGTGAAAGGCATCATCCTCCATTCTCTGGCCCTAACATCACTGCCATGGGTCGCAGCGGGAGCTCAGCAGCAGCATCCGCAAGAGCAGAATGCGTATGGACATGACCGCTCTCCCCGCGAGGCGGGCCGCGTCCACACCCTCACACCACAAGAACAACACCAACAACATGGAAAACCCGGTAACGCACGGCTGGTCAACGCCCCAGTGCAGTCCCTCCCTACGTTATCCGTCCAGAACGAGCGCGCCGTAGCTATCAAAGCCTCATCTGCTCCAGCGATCTCCGCTGTCAGAAGCCCTTCTCCTAATGACGCTGCCTCATCTGAGGGCTCCCTCCAGCCGAGCGCGCGTTCCATTCAGGACTTGGATGTTGAGGACTTTGTTCTTCTGGCGACTGTCGACGGCCATGTACACGCACGCGACCGATACAATGGAGAGAAAATATGGGAGCTCAACTACCCCGAGCCCATGTTGGAGACGATCAACAACGACGATAACCAGTACGATGACCTGTCGGCTACGTGGATTGTAGAGCCGATAGAGGATGGAGCCCTGTACATTCTTCTGCCCGGCGTCCAACCCCAGCTCAGGAGTCTCGGCACGACCGTCAAGCAGCTCGTTGAGCTGAGCCCGTACTCGAGCGATGAGCCGGCTGTTGTCTACACGGCGGAGAAGAAGAGCAAGATGCTCACCGTAGACGCAACTAACGGCAGTGTCACCCAGACATTCAGCCCCGCCGGCGGGAGCAGCCTGAGCATGTCCGACAGATGCACTACCCATTCCGGCGATCCCTTCCACGCCAGAGAGCGAGAATGTAAAGGCATCTTCAACCTGGGGCAGAATGAGTATACCATTAGTATTCATAACAGAGAGACTGGAGAGCTCATGAGCACCATCAAGTACAGGGAGTGGACTACCAACAACCGGGACCGCGATCTGCAAGCGCAGTATCACACACCCAAAGACCAACAATACATCTTCACCGGATTCAACGGCGATATCAAGGGCTACGATCTCAAACGGTCTAAATGGGCTCTCCGTCCTGTATTTGAAAAGGCACTTTCTTATCCAGTCTACCGCGTCTTCGATGTTGTCAGAACACGCGATGATGACAACCCTACGCCAGCTCTCATGATCCTTCCACAACCTCCCGCGCCTGCCAGGGTCGACCACAAAGCAAAGCACGTCTGGCTCAACACAACCAATACGGGGAGTTGGTTTGCACTGTCCGAGACCCATTATCCAAATGTTACCGATAGTGCACCCACTGCATTATGCTATCGTGGGCACACTGATGGCGCGGCTTGGGGCCGTCCGCATGCTCTGCCAGAAAGAAAGCGTCTTGTTGGAGTGCATGTGGTTGGCCACACGACCGAACCACCCGCGACGTACCGTGCTATCAGTGCGCCCACTTCTAGTAATCCTGTCGTAGAGTACGCGGACACTCTTCCTCAGCATCCCGCCTCGACCTCCATCGAGTTTCATTCTATTGATCCCCCGCCTATTACAATCGAACCAGTTACCTCTTATATGTGGGTCTGGTTGTTCACAATCCTATGCGTTGTTGGCGTTGGAGCTGTCTCATATACCAAGGGCATTGGTGGGCCTTCGCCCTCTTCGCTCTTACACAAGGCCAAGTCGAAGTTCATTCAGAGCCGGCAGCTAGAAGCATCCCTGCCCGCCAGCACTGAGGCACCTAAGCAGGAGACACTGGAGCCTTTGGTGATTGAACAGACATCCGCCGAGCAAATCGTTAAGAAATCCCTCGAGCCGCCAGTGACGGAAGAATCAGAGGCTAAAGAAGTGCTTACTGAAGGGGCACAGCCATCAGCCGAACCTCCAGTCTCTCGGAAGCAAGTGACTTTTGCCTTGCCTACAGAGGACGAGGATCTTTCTCTCTCGCGAACGGCCACTGCCGAGGATTCATCTCCTACCGAGTTGACTGAGAGCATCGAAACACTCCCTATCACTGACGAGGCTTCGCCGCCAGTCGACCAAACATCAGAATTCGTACCTCATGACCCTACCCCTGCACCAGCTACACCAGCGAAGAAGAAGAAGGCACACAGAGGGAAGAGAGGGGGTGCAAAGGGCAAGAACAAGAAGACAAAGGAAGGTGACGAGATGGACCAGATCGTGGATGCCGCAAAGCAACTTGTGCCGTCCGCCACGCTACATCCAGACGAGATAACCAACGCTGGCGACGATATGCAAGACATCTCGAATACCAAGAAGATTGGCAAGCTTACAATAGATTTTGACCGTGTACTCGGGAACGGCAGTGGCGGCACCTTTGTGTTTGAGGGGAAGTGGAATGATCGTGATGTCGCCGTCAAGCGAATGCTGCCGCAGTATTTTGGACTAGCGGAGCAAGAAGTCAAGTTACTTCGCGAGAGTGACCAGCACAGCAACGTCATTCGCTACTTTGATGATGAGAAGGATGAAAACTTCTTGTACATCGCCGTTGAACTCTGCCAAGCCAGCCTCTTCGACCTTTATCGGGATGGACGGGTCTGCGACGAGATGACTGAGAACCAGCAACGTCTTGTCACCGAGATCAACAGCAACGTTGCTCGCGCCTTGCATCAGCTAGCCGAGGGCGTCAATCACTTGCATAGCCTAAGGATCATTCATCGAGATATCAAGCCTCAGAACATCCTCATCGCGTATCCTAAGAGGAATCAGACTAACGGGCCTCGCCTCGTCATATCCGATTTTGGGCTCTGCAAAACACTGCCTGACAACATGAGTACGCTCATTGGTACAACTGCAAACGCTGGAACTGTCGGTTGGAAGGCTCCCGAGCTCATCTTGCAGCCTAGGGACATCGGCGTGGGCAGCTCAACGGGCCACTCGCGCGAATCTTCTGCATCCACTGACCCAGTCTCCCAAGGGGTGAAGCGAGCAGTTGACATTTTCTCACTCGGTTGTGTTTTCTTCTATGTGCTCACCAACGGGTCACATCCATTTGATGATGAAGAAGGTTGGGCTCAGATGCGCGAGTACAACATCAAGAAGAACAAGGTAAATTTCCTGGCCTGACGCAACCTTGTACCCTATTAATCCATGTATAGGCCAGTTTTCGACAGCTCGATATGGGTGACGACTCAGAAGAGCCCATCCACCTCATCTCCTGGATGCTGTCAAACCGACCCGAGGACCGCCCCACAGCCGCCCAGGTAATGAACCACCCCTTCTTCTGGAACGCCGAGAAACGCCTCGCATTCCTCTGCGACTGTTCAGACCATTGGGAGCGAGAGCCCCGGGACCCACCGTCGGAGCACCTTCAGATCCTCGAAGACTACAGCACCCACATTCTCACCGACGAGCACAACAAGAAGCGCGATTTCCTCGCCAAGCTCGACTATTCGTTTGTCCAATCTCTCGGTAAACAGCGCAAGTACACTCCTGATCGTATCTTGGACCTGCTTCGCGCGCTCAGGAATAAGAAGAATCATTATGAGGATATGGATGCGAATGTCAAGGCTAGGGTAGGTCCGCTGCCACATGGCTACCTCAGATATTGGACGTTGAAGTTCCCGAGGCTGGTGATGAGCTGTTATGATTGTGTGGTTGAGTGTGGACTGCAGGAGGAGCCGAGGTTCAAGCCGTATTTTGAGGGGGTGAATCAATGATGGAGCTCTTTGGGGACGAGGGATGGAATGGAGTGGAGTACTGCAGTTACTCTGAGTTTAGGGGGTGTCGTATTTGCATAGCATACCAGCCGGCGCATTGTCAACCGTGATCCTTAATGATATTCAGTTTGTGTACTACACCTGGACCTCTCTCTCGGTGAGCCCTTGTGATTGATGGTCGTATTAACAAGGATCCCTTCATCAAGTTATCGTGATAGAATGGCGACTCCGCAACACTACTTATCACTATCTGAGATTGGTAGTTGGTCATTAACAAATGTTTGTTAGAGTGCTTTGTTTGAATGATTTAATTCCTGCAGCTGGGTATAATATCCACCAAGATCAATCATTCTCGCCTCAGAAAGTACAGTAGATCGACGTACTCCACATCCTTCCCTTATGCCTCCTTATCCTCTTCTGCCTCTGTATGTTTGTCCTGCCGTAATGTACTTGTAGGCACACCACTCTGATTGCCAGGTTTGCGGAACACGGCCTGCATCCAGCACCGATACATCTTGAGTCGTCGTTGTCGGTTCACCAACATACGCCTATCGATGCCGATATGTGCGATTTCGAAAGCAGGTCGTGGTTCTTTAGTTTGGTTTGGACTTGATTGTGAGTCCTCTGGTTCTACGGATGTGTCGTTGACCGTAAGATCTGTCAACTTCTCTTCGACAGTTCCTTTCGTTCCGGTTACCTCACGACTCTTCTCTTCCTCCTTGGGCACACGCTTCTTCCCACCCCAAATCTCCTCCAACTCATCTTGCTCGAAGAAATAAACCCGCGTCCCATCTCCGCGAACATAAAAGTTCTCTTCCATATACCGACCCTTCTTGAACCTAACCTGTGCGAGATCACCCTTACCGTAATCTCGAAACAGCACCTGTCCACCCGGCTTCAACACCCTCCATATATTCCTCACCGCCTGATCCCACTGCCTCGGACTCAGCGCCGAGAAGATGAAGATCATAAGCACAACATCCACACTCCCCTCCTCAATCCCAGGCGGCAACCCTGCATTCTCCGAATCCAACGACGCGGCAACGTCCCAAACATCCGCCTGTATCCTCTTAGGATCATACATGTCATTCGCCCTAATCAGCTCCACCGCCTTCTTCGAAAAATCACACGCATGAATCTTCAACCCGGGATTCCTACTCCTCTGCAGTATAGGAAACGCGCTATTCCCCGCTCCCGCACCCACCTCCAGCACCACCGCCTTCCCCGTGCCCTCTTCCCCCACCTTCTCCAGCACGGGGAACTCCTGCGCCAACCACTTCCGGTTCTTGAAGAAATTGGTCTTGTTGTTCTTGTAAAACAAGTTCCACCATTTCTCAGGGTTGTCGTTGAAGCGGCCCTTGTCGAAGTCGGACACGGGGTCGGCGCGTTGCTTCTCGTATTGCTGTTCGGAGAACTCGCGGTAGGTGGGGTCGACTTGGACGTGGTCCCAGGCGTTGAATTCGAAGATGTCGTCGCCTTCTTCGAGGTAGCGGGAGCCGAAGGCGAAGGGGTCGGTGCGCTTTTGGTTGTTGGTGGGCGAGTGGGAGCGGTGCGGCGCGTTGCGGATGGGGGCTATGGTGGCGGGTACTCCGTAGGCGTCGTATTCGGGGAGTGGCGAGGAGGAGGTTGGGGTGGGGAGGGAGGATATGGGCGGGGTGGGGGTGGAAGAGGTAGTTGGGTGGGCTATAGGGTCTACGGTTACGGCGAAGCGCATGTGCTCCATGCCCTTTGAGAGTTGCGATTTTGGGGTGGGTTTGGTGGACATGGTGTCGTTGGTTTGATAGCGCGGATCTGAGGTGGTTCCTGCGGCGGGCTCCATCTTGAAGATATATTTAAAGGATGGGGAGCAGAAAGTGAATTGAAGGTATAGTGGGGGAGTGGTCAGCTATTCTCCAAAATTTCGTATCGATAAGTCGGGATAGACTAGGCTTCGTTCGACTAGCTGTTCCTGGCATGCATTTCGTCAGAGCCGCAAGCTTAGCTCCCTTCTCAATGGCAATCAGATTTGACGGGCTGTGAGATAGCTCACTACACGTTTCAGATCATGTCTCCAAGGTGACATTGATTCCACTACCCTCACCACATACTCTTTATCTACGCGTCTACCCCATCCTCGATTGAATTCGGAATGGCCGCCTCAAAAACACTCCTCCGACCTCTCCTCCGCGGCCCTCTCCAGGGCCTCTCACCCCTCTCCCAACGACGAAACTTCCTCCCAAACCCCTTCCAATCCGCCCTAAACCCCCTCACCGGCAACTCCACTACTCCACAGACTCTGACTGCAACACGCACTCTCCCCTACCCATCTCAGCCAATCTACTCCATCGTCGCCGACGTCTCCAGCTACTCGCAGTTCCTCCCCTACTGCCAGTCCTCCTCCGTAACCAGGTGGTCCTCGCCCGATCACACGCACCACCGCCGCTGGCCCTCGGAAGCCCAACTCCTCGTCGGTTTCAGCAACCTCACCGAATCCTTCACGTCGCGGGTCTTTTGCGTCCCCGGCCGGATAGTAGAAAGCATAGGCGGGAGCACGGAGACGGAGTTACCGCGGAGCGAGATAGCGCATCATTTAGACGGCGCACAGGATGGGGATAAGGGGGCCAAGGGCGCGAGCAATGGGCTCATGACGCATTTGAAGAGTCGGTGGACAATTGAGGGGCTGGCGAAGGAGAGTACGGAGGTGAAGTTGGAGCTGGAGTTTGCGTTTGCGAATCCGCTTTATGCTACATTGAGTGCGGGGGCGGCGCCGAAAGTTGCGGAGATTATGATCAAGGCGTTTGAAGAGAGAGTTAGGGTGTTGTTGGAGGGGGATCCTGAAATGGCCGCGGCGGAGTTGAAGGGTTTGGATGGGAGTCAGTTGAAGAGGTAGAAGAGGGGATGCAGGTCATTGGATTGGCATAGAAAGATAATGTGTAAATAAATGCTCAGGTTTGGACGTTGAGCTCGAGGGTAGGCATCATCGCCGATTCATGTCGACATGGGACGTATTAGTGCATTGAACTGCATGTGGATTATCATGGCATAGCGTCGAACATCACCAATGGAGAATATAGTTCATCTCAGTCGACAAATTCTTTAAGATTGCGTGATAGAATGCTGGTAAATCTTCCTCGTCTATAATGCAATCTTACAATGGTCAACACTATCCGACCGACAAAGCAAAGGACTCCTACTTTTCCAATCAGAGTCATGGTATAGAACTCAAATCATACGCTTTTAGCAAAGGCATTCCAAGTGCATGCGCCACTACCGACCAGCCTTGCCCCTTAACTTGCGCTTCTTTGCCTCACCGTTCAGGTTGGAAGCCGTCGCGGACTGCAGTGCGGCTTCTTCTTTGGGGAGACCGGAGGATTCGATGAGCGGCTCGTCAACGGCGGCCTTGTTTCCGAGAACGCGGCCAACAGACTGGTTGTACAGGAATTTAGGCAAGCGGAACAGCATAGTATCGTAGATGGTTGGGGAAGGCTCCTCGTTGGGCTAGATATGTCAGCTCGTGTTACGGGGTGTTTTTTCGGTGGCATACTCACATCGAGCAAGAACTCCTGCTTCACGCCATCCTCAGTCTCCTCTTCGAGAAAAACGTTGCCAACCGAGTCAACCACCAACACCTTTCCATTCTGTCCTACAATACGTTTCTTTGCACCTTGGGGACCCGAGGTGATGGCAGCCTCGACAGGGGTGCTGATACCAGAGCTGCGTGCCTTCTGGATCGCTTTGTTCTTCTTGTCCTTCTTGTTCTCCTTGTCCATTGCACGCTTCTGTCTACGGTTCATGGGCGCCATTTCCTGCTGCTCGTCGCTCCCTTCTTCGCCCTCGTTCCACTGCTGGGTGTTGACGGCGGGAGGGGTGTCGATGCCGGGAATGCCCTGAATGCCCATGGCATCACCCCAGGCGGTTGTGCGTGCAGTGCGGATATACCGTTCGACAAAATCGCGCTGGCGTTTCCAAGTCATGTGGAGATAGAAGTAGTGCATGCCTCCGCCCATGACAACCAAAAGTCCCAGCATGACGGATCCAAGGCCGGGACGGAACCGCGTGTAGTAGTAACCAGTGCCCCTCCACTTGGGGAAGCCATTCTTGAGGAAGTGGTCATATCGTGCGCGGTCAGGGCCTTTCAAGAGCTCGGCAATTACGGACAGGCGCTGGTAGGTAATCGTGGTCTCTTTCAGGTAGGCATCGATCTCCCTCTTGGAAGGCGGCTTGACAACCTTCTTGCCCTTCTTCTTGTTCTCAAGCACGCGCTTAGCCTCGAAGGTCTTGCGCGCCTTGTCAGGGTGCAGCTCCTTGGAAATCTTGCGCCAGGCCTTGGTCAAGCCGTCCTGGGTCACCGAGGGCTTCACGCCGAGGAGGTCGTAGAAGGTAACGTTAGGCCCATTGTGAGCGACCACGTCGTCTCGCAGTCGGAAGATTTCGTGGTCTGCATTACGAATTAGCCCGCAGCTCAGTTGGCTGTGTCAATTGGGGGAGGATTGGATGCAGTGGGCTTTGCACGTACCCTCTTTCGACCAGGCATGCGCAAAGGCAGCCAGCAGGCACACGACCAACGCGAGCAGGGCCGGAGACCTCATGGCGTATGGAGAGTGGGCGGTGATGTCGTGTTAGTCGGGATGGCAGTGCGCGGGTCCCAATAGTAATGTTGTGGCTGACGGGTGGTGATAGGAAGCGCACTGCACTTTCTTGTGCTGAACGTGGGCCAATCAGCGGGGCGGGGTTCTGGACGGCCGCTAGCAGGACGAAGTTAGGCAGGTCCCCACGCCTACAAAGGACAGATTCGAGCTTCTCTCTTCTCTCTTCTCGCTGCTCTCTGCTCTGCTCTGCTCAAGTGCTCACGTGCTCACTCTGATTACTGCTTCCGTGGCCTCTTTGAGTACACTGTAAGAAATACGGAACTGCAGACGGGTCAGCATGTGAAACCCCGTTCCCGCTAGCTGTTTTCTATTTTAGTAAGGGGATTGCGATCTGTGAGGCAGGGGCCACCACCACCAAGACTTTCATCAAAACATTTCCGACTGCTCAGCCAGAAGAGTACGTACGCGCTCCCTCATTCCCTCCCTCTACGTCCGTAATCTCCAACGACGCGTCAGCGAACCCGTACTCTTGCGACTCCAAAGACACCGGTAAGGCTCCAGCTTCATTCAAATATTATCTCCATTCCACCCGCAGAGGACACCTTTCAAGCCTCTAGGACTACCCTGCATTCAACACCCGACCCACAGCTAACCAGACGCCTCGCGCAGACATCCAAGCCCAACAGAATTTGATCGTGCCTGACGACCCCGAAACCCAACCCTCGTCCACTCCAGACTACCCAATCCACCACCGCCATCATGTCGCGACTGAGCATTCCCATCGAGGCGCTGACCTCGCGCATGAACCTCTCCGGCCGCTTCGACGGCCTGCGCTCGCAGTCTGTCTCCTCACGCTTCTCCAACCTCAAACCCATCGGCGAGTTCTTCGACTTCAAGCGCATCTCCAAGCCCGCCAACTTCAGTGAGGCGCAGAGCAGGGTCAACTACAACCTCAGCTACTTCTCAAGCAACTATGCCGTCGTCTTCGCCATGCTCAGCATCTACAGCTTGCTCACCAACCTGACACTGCTCTTCGTCATCTGCTTGCTTGTTGGTGGCATGTACGGAATCGGCAAACTCGGCGGCAACGACCTGGAGCTGGGCAGCTGGCGCGCTACCACCTCCCAGCTCTACACCACACTGCTCGTCATTACCATTCCTCTTGGTTTCTGGGCTTCTCCCTTCACCACCGCTCTCTGGCTCATCGGAGCCTCGGGCGTCACCATCCTAGGCCATGCCGCATTCATGGACAAACCAATCGAGTCAGCTTTTTCCGAGGAGGCAGTCTAAGTGGTCGGCTGCGAGCTCCTTACACTATGCCCCCATGGGGAAGACCGCCAGGGGATCGAGGGGCAGGTAGTGTTGGGAAATATTTGGAGGAGACGGATGACGTGTATAGATTTCACGAGGTGGACAGCGACGATGAAAAGAATGGCGTTTTATTAGATTCGGGTTTTCACAAGGCTCCCAACGGAAAGCAAAATTTCAATCCGGATGAACTTTATTTCAATGACATGGACATGGGGGCTTGGGAGCGAAGAACAGGCGATGTGGATGGAATGGCATATGGGGATGACTATGGATACATGGAAGACGAAGGCTACTACGATGATGCAGCCGATGTTACTATGGCTGCGGCTGAATATGAAGAGCTTCTCTTTCAACGAGTGTTGGATAAGATCCGACTCGCAAGAGCTACTGGAGACGCTGATGTGCAACTTTTACCAGAGGAGCTGGAAGCCTATCAAGCAAGGATCTGGCGTTCGAGGACGCCTGCAGCGCATCCTCAAGCCAGATCTAGACCTGCGACTGCGGGTACTGTCAATGGAAACGCAAATCCAGTTGTCGCAGCGTCGTCGAGCAACACTGGCACATCTGGGAGAAAGAAGAACCAAAGACGAACGTCGCTCTTCAGTAGCAAGCCCAAAGAGAAGAAGTCTAGCGGTCGATCGCGTGCTCCTTCAAACGTGTCGGAAATGGCGAGCCAACCAATGCCTCCGGGTTTTGTGGTTCCAGGACCGAACGGTCAGCCAATGTACGCTCCGATCAATGCATACCAAGGTCGAAATGCTCGAGAGGCCCCTGTACGGCCGTCAGCCTCAGCAAAAAGCTCCCGCTCAGCTTCAATGAGCAGCGACAAGCTACCACTAGCCAAAGGGGGCCAACCTACGCAAGCACGAGGCTTAGGACCAGCCTTACGTCTGTCACAAGCACCTATGCGTATCACTGGCTCGAGAGACATGCCCGGAACATTCCCAGGTTCGCCTGTGAGCTACCGGTCAGCCAGCCCGATAAACAGCCCAGTGCATGCAAACCGTCCAGCGTCCTCATCGTCGCGCCAATCGACGCAAGACAGGATCGAGCCCCAGCAGTTGTCAAACGGCCGCACTCGCTCATCACCCATCCAAGAGACCCCCACTCTCGTCCCTTTCCCAACGGTAGAGTACAAGCACCACACCGCAGAACCCTTCCAATATCAAGCGGCAGGACACCTTGCCTCGTCTTCGTCGTCGACTGTGTCTCAGCCCCAGTACACACGCAGAGTCGCTTCAGGTTCTTCGGATACTCACGTCGCAATGCCGCGCCGCGTTCCAGTCCCGGTACAGCACGCGACAGCTACAGAGAGTGTTCACGGCAGTTACTCCGATCCCGTGCCAATGCAGGGGGGCTTGGGGGTTGACTTGGGGGATGAAGAGGACGATGCTGGAAATAGGAAGAGCTCCGCAAAGACCGGTTCGGGTGAAAGGAAGAGAAAGGGGAAGGGTAAAAGGAAGCATTGAATGTGCTATTCTTCACCAGCTCTCAGTGTTCACGTCATCGTATGGAGTTTTGCGGGTAGGGATCTTGCCTTCTATTCTGCTCCGTGTGTTATTATTTACATATCTTATTTAATTGTTTCTTTATGCTCCCTTACAACATGGCTTTACACATGATGCATATTGTGTCGAAGGAACAAGCGCTGAGAACAGTGTATTTTCGTAGAGTCCACACTTACTTCCCTTCGAATATACACTCTTTCCTATGATCCTTGATAGGCCCTAAACTTAATCTTGCATACTCTGGTGAAATCGACCGCGGTCATTGGCGACGGTGAATCGATTGACTTAGATGCTAGCGAGCCACAGGGCGGGACACGAACCTGAAGCGGCATTTGACGTCACTGCCCGCGACGCGCCTCTTCTCAACTGCCCACAGTTTACGTTTCGAGGCTACGGCCCCCTACTTCTTACCTACCCACCTAAACTCCTCTTTCACACCTCAAGCAACCTTTTTATCCTATCCTCCTCACTCACTATCATCTTCACGCTCCCTCCACCATGTCTGGTAAGCTTCCGCGCATTTACTCGCAAAGCAGAGCTCAAGGCTGACACGAAATAGCACCAGTCGACTATTGTAAGATCCATAACCTATATTGGAGCCTCTCACGAACTCATTTTTGTCTCTAGACAAGGTCCTCGAAGTCGATTCCAAAGCGACTCAACAACAAGTGCGCGATGCCTACAAAAAGTACGCCCCTCTCCCCTCAAACTCTCACACCACGCACGTAATCTAACAACATTTC
Organism: Byssothecium circinans; assembly: GCA_010015675.1. Taxonomy (NCBI): domain Eukaryota; kingdom Fungi; phylum Ascomycota; class Dothideomycetes; order Pleosporales; family Massarinaceae; genus Byssothecium; species Byssothecium circinans. The sequence continues at coordinate 496,283 of ML977001.1, read as the reverse complement.
AGAGCCGCCCTAAAACACCACCCCGACCGCGTCCCCGCCGAATCTCCCGAGCGTGCTGCACGCACAAAGCGTTTCCAGCAGATAAACGACGCCTACTACACACTGTCCGACCCCACGCGCCGTCGGGAATACGACTCCTCGCGCGCCTACTCCAGCTTCACCGGTACGACCGCAACCCCCGACTCGGAATTCGAAGAAGAGATTCCTCGCGCGTCTGGCGGCGGGTTCCCTTGGTCCGCCTTTGGGTTCGGCAGCGCTCCCGCAGGCAACACGGATGAATCGCACGACCGTTTCTCGTCCGAGCAATTCGGCAATGTATTCGAGGAGATGTTGAGGGAGGAGGGGATGGCGGAGGGGGATCAGGCGACGCCTACGGGCAAGTTCTGGAGTATTGTGGGAGGACTGAGTGGCGGCGCTATGGGCTTCATTATGGCGAATTTCCCGGGCATGGTTGCGGGCGCGGTCGCGGGGAATCGGTTGGGCGCTGTGAGGGATGCGAAGGGGAAGAGTGTGTATAGTGTGTTCCAGGAGCTGCCGCAGGCCGATAAGGCGAGGTTGTTGAGTGATCTCGCAGCCAAGGTATTTGCGCATGCGGTGGGGTCGGGATGATGAGAGTGTCATAATGTGGGCACCGTGCATGGGTGCTATCTTCGAGAGTTTGGCGTCAGGAGTGGAGCATAATCAGTGATGGTAGACGTTAACGGGAGATGGGTTTACGATACCTTTTCTATTTCTTGAGATTTTACTTGTCTCTTCCGTTTCTGTTTTAGATAGAAATGATACACACACGATGCGAAAGGGATATGAGCAACCACTTGACGACACGCGTGTGATGCACTATGTAGTGGAATTGGTTGTGATACGTAAAAAGGGGAAATCTATCACAAATTTGTTGTCCCAAGCCATTCCCGTGAAGTCAAATCCATCACTGTGCGCCTGAACTCCCACACCAAAAGGCTGAAGAGAGACAGGACGGATATCGTCGCAGTAAAAAAAAGCCCAAGAAGTCCCTTCACCAAACCTAGCAATGTCCTCCAATACAGGTCAAGCCTCCATGGGCCTAACCCAATACCAATAACTCTCCTTTCGCCAAACATAGATCATTCTCAGTACCCTCATTCCCTCACATCTTCTTACCTGTCATATCAGTCCATATCCGCCTTCTTGTCCATTACTCCTATCCTCTTCTCTCCAAAACATGACCCCCTACACAAAACCCTGCGCCATCTTGGCCAAACTAGCCAACCCCCCAATCCCACTCGCCATACTCTGTATATTCAACCCACTAGTCAACCCACCCCCTCCACTGCCACCATACCCCTCACTCCCGTAATACCCACCCTCACCACCCCGATGCCCGCTCCCACTGTATCCCCCATGCGCGCCCCCACCACCCATCTCGGGTAAATTGACGCCAAACTGTCTGGCCAGTTTATGCAGCACGCCGCCAGACACCAGCGGCATGATCACCATGAAGAAGACCTTATACGGGTGGCGGCGCGCATAGGCCCAGAGCTTGTGCAGCAGGTGCCGGAACTTGTGGTACAGGTATTGGATGTAACCGTCGCGTGGGGAACGCTTGTAGCGCGAGGTCGAGGAATGGTGGCGTGAGGAGGAAGAGTAGGAGGAGCCGGCGTAGGAGCGCGCGTAGCCTGGTCTTGAAGAGGAGGAGTGGTGTCGCGACGACGAGGAGGTGCCGAACCAACCCATATTGAATGTGTTTTTAGTGGTTTTGCCAGTCTATGAGAAAGATGTGGAGGTTGTGTGCGGGTTCGTGGTGTGTCTGATGGAGGTTGGGTCGCAATCGGAAGCGGACGGACGCAGTGTTGATAGTGACGGAGTAAGGTGCTGTCGTCGCAGCGTAAAGGGAACTGAACTGCGCAGTAGAGTCTTCCCGTCGTCGTTGCTTTTCGCAATGACTCCTAATCGGGCAGCAACAGTGGAAGCAATTGTTCACTGGAGCCCAGTCTTGTCGGACTTCCGATGTGCTGTCCAATTTCTTCCCCCGTCTCGTCCGGTCAAAGTGGATCGCAACCTTAGAATCGGGCGCCAAAATCCTCTCTCTCTCTTCCACGTAGCACTCGCTCTCTCTTACTCTCCACTTCCCTCTGATCGTACAGTCACCTAAACTCTTTTGCGGCCGAGTTGCGCAATCGACGGGCCCAGACTCAATTAGCCGGAGTCGCAACGAGGGGTTTTCCAATAATAAGGTGGAGCAACAAGTGACGAAGTAAAATGAAAAAAGGGGGCACAACAGGTCACTTGCGGCGGGAGATTCACAGCCAAAAACCTGTGGAGTTCGTGCGGGAATCGCAGCGCCAGTTCGTCGCGATGGCGATCTTCCCTGCAGCTCAGCTCTGACCGCTTTTTGGCGATCCCTGCAGCGGGCTGTCTTTCCCGCTCCCCCAACCTCCTCTCGCCAAGCCACACATGCGGAGCCCGGTGTCTTGCGTGAACCGCTCGCTTCGGGGTTGTGATTGGTTGGGGGTGGGGGAGGTACATTGATGCACAGGTCGAGACTGTGGGTGTTGAGGTGAAGCATGTTGCGGGTACGATGCAGTCACTGCCGACTTTGTGCAAAAGGCAGTGTTTGAGGTTGGGGAGGAGAGTACGGCGATGAGAAAGGTGGATTATGGCACACGACTTCCGTGCTAGAGCAGTTCCGAGGTCGTAACTCGATCTCGATGATCATGAGCGAAGCACACGGGCATAATATTCAACGTCAATATATATCATACGTGCAAGCTCTAGTCAATTCCACAATATCGACAAGAAAGAAGAGCTACATCATTAAAAAAGTACGCTATCCAAACCAATTCCCAAGACGGCCAATATCCAGGTGACGTATTACATGTGACATTCAACATGCTCTTTCGATGCTGTTCTTGGGATCCAAGCTCCAGATACAAAAAGAGAAGGCAAAAAAGGTGCTACAAAGAAGAAGGAACCGGTGCTTTGTCGCTAAACAAGATGCCAACACCGATGCGAGTATGCGAAGTGTATGCAAATGTACGCAGGTCGTCGCGTGGAAACTAAAAAGACTTTGCTTTATCGTCGGAAACTAGAACTCAGCCCAGAAAAGGCATCAGGCGAATGCCGTCCGCCCATAAGGCCTGCGAAATCAACGCTTTCGTTGCTCACATGACGTGCACCCTGTGCTTGAGGCGGTACGGCGGATGCCACCTGCGGCTGCGGGGGCTGGGAAGCTTGAGTGGCAGCAAAGGGATTCATATGTCCCGCAGTTGGTCCTGGAGGTGCCGCCGGTGCCGCCGGTGCCTGTGCAGGCGGAATTTGAGATTGTTCAGGTTGTCGAGGAGCCAAATGCGGATAATTGTAAAGCGCAAGGATCGAATTTTTCTGCAGAGAGCCTTGAGACTGCTGGTAATTAGGCTGTCCGTACGCTGCCGGCTGTGCTTGTTGTTGTTGTTGATAAGGTTGTTGGTAAGGGGTTTGGTAAGGGGGTTGTTGGGTATCAAAAGGGTTCGATAATTGAATAGCAGGACTCTGCGTTTGTTGCTGCTGCACCATGAATGGGTTGTTTGCTTGCTGGAGCACCTGTTGCTGGTGTTGGGTTGGAGCTGATCCGAAAGGATTCGAGTTCGTCGCAGAGTTCGCCGGGGGGAACACCTGGCTGCGTGCTGATTTTAAAAATGGATTGCCCGGGCTGGTAGGAGATGATAGTGACTGATACTGTTGTTGCTGCTGTTGTAAAGGTTGGTAAGCAGAGTATTGCTGAGGCATTTGTGGCATCGGCGGGGGCGTGAAAGATTGGTTGAAGGGGTTTGTTTGAGCAAAGGGTGCAGAAGCCTGCCCGTATCCTCCTGTCCGATTTGGAAACAGAGATTGTTGAGGTTGTTGCTTCGAGAGTTGTAATCCCTGAAATGACTGCTCTAACCCTTGCGGTGCCCCAAATGGGTTGGTTTGCTGAGCTTGGTGCTGCTGAGCATAGTTCTGCGGCTGCTGAGGGAAGGCTTGTTGCTGATATGGTACTCCTTGCCCTTGGTTTAGGAACGGATTGTAAGGATTCGATGGCGACGTCGGTTGGGTCACAGATGCTCCATACGGCAGCTGCTGGGTTTGGAGCGGTGGACCGTGAGCCTGCTGTTGAGGGATAGCGTCCAGAGCTTCGAATGGATTCGTCGAAGTCGTGGTTGGAGGCGCCGTTTGTGTTCGATTGAAAGAGAGTCCGTTAGCATCCGTCTTGGCAGGTTGCGTTGGCGTGCTGCCCCTCGACTTTCCGGGGTTTTGCTCTCCCAGTCTAATCAAAGCCTCGACTGTCTTGTCCAAGTTGCCATTGAGGCTTTTGAGCACTGTGGAGTTGCGCTTTTCGTCTGGGAAACCCATTTCCTTCAGTGTAGCCAGCTTCGAGTCCAGGCCATCTCCTGATGTGTTGACGTTGGAACCAAAAACTCTCGATGGCTTGTTGACCCTTGGCGGAGATTGATCATATACGCCGAAGCCACCGAGACCAGGCGACACGGGCGGCGTGACGTTCCGGGGTAGTGTGGAGCTTTTCTGCATGCCAAACCCAAAGCGCTTCGTTGGTTTGGGTGGTAGAGGCGGGGGTCTGTCTTCGACGGAGCTTGAGCTGCCGGTGTTTGATCGCGTGCCTGGCTGTGAATCGTTCATAAAGACACGCTGCTCGTACTTTTGCCGGACATATCTCTCCATGGCGCTGTCCACCTCGTCCACGTCGATGGGTATCTGCGGCTTGACGTTGCGGGGATTGTACGTTTTGTTCGATTCGACGTTGCCAATACGTTTCATGTTCTGCGGAGGTCAGCATACCATCATACCGGCGCAGGGAGCGCGACCTCTTACATCCACTTGCGCATTATCCCATTTGTCCATGCTCAGCGATTTGACCTTGGAGATGTGCGTGCCCAACTTGCGGTGGAGGGTAGCACAGCGCATGCACAGGAAGACACCAACCTTCACTCATGTCAGCTGTGGCTCATGTATCCGTCCAGTGTAATCGTCATGGAGGGAAAAACTAGGGGGGCCCTTGAGGGGGTGTTCACGTACGCTCCAGCTGGCCCATCCTACAAGATGTCAGTGGACTGTATCTGGGTATGGGACGGCGGCCACGATCACTCACCTGGGTTACGCGCACCGCAGTCGGCGCAGACCGAGTTGCCAGGGACGGTCTTGATCAGCTCTTGCAACACGCGCTCGTTGCGCGCCTGCTGGCGCTTGTTCAGGACGGAAGCCATGCTCTGTGCTGCCGAAGCCGCACCAGCTCGCACAAGCTAATGGAACGAGCACGAGCAATTTGGGCTCGGGCAGAAGAGCGTGCTGGGTAAGGGATCACGCGCAAGATGCGAGGGTTGGCGAGGAGTCGCCTGGGAATCGCTGGACGTCTATCGGGCGTATATAAGCATCATGTATGGCGGAAGAAATGCGGGCGGGCAAAGAAAGGGGAGTTTGATGTCGAAGACCGTCACTAAGCCTTAGGGCAAGTGCACAGGGATAGGGATCGCGCCCCGAGAACGTGGACATCCCACATGCAGCGCAACCCGACAAAGGCCTGGAACGAGCCTCCACCTCCGTCTTCTTCTCCTTCTTCTTCTTCACTACGATGCAGTATCTAAGCTTCAGCCTTGGCTATCGTTTCGATGTTACCCCGTACAACGTTCAACACTGAGGATATGCAGCAGTTTCTGCTCATGGCACTCGAGTCGGTACGCTTGCTCATGCAGCAGTGTCGAGTCGCCTCACACCTGAGCCTCGCATCCCCAGTGCGAAGGTCCATCACAATCAGAAAAAGGCCATCATTCCCCGTTGCATCATCAACAGAGGTCAGATAGCAAACTACTCTAGCCAGCGTTTGAGGCTTTGAGCAGGCTCGATCAAATGTCAAGTACGGGCTGTATGGAATGCAGGTGCACCTTGGCCTCATGGAGAGGAAACCAAAGCCTAAATATGCCAGGACGTCAATCTAGTACGGCAATATGACAGACCATTCTATCGCAGAAGTAATGGCAGTTGATTATCCGTTCGAGTGTATGAATGTGTGTGTAGATGGAAGTTCGGCATCGCCGCAATCTGAGACTTTTGTGTTTCTGCCAAGCTTCCTCTCGGCCCGTGTTTTCTCCGGCTTGAATATTTTATTTTCGTCAAAACCGCCGTCCGCCTCCCTTCACACTCTTCTCTCCACCTTCACCCTCAACCCAACACGCAGTGCTCAGTCGCACTCGTCCGTGTATCAAGCGCAATTATCATAACAACGATCAATGCCAAGTTGTTACCATGAGACCAAGATCGCGCTGCGCTCCTCTGTCGTTCTACACGACCCCACGTTTGCCTGCTCCTGGGTTCAGCTCCCCATGGCCTCGGAGCAACATTTCCTTCAGTGGGAGATTGAAATAGGTTTTTAGCAGGACCGTGTCTTCTCCACCCTACTCATTGCCTACTCCACGAATGAGTAGGACTATATCAAAGACAAACATCACTCAGCGTCGGACCACCATTCGCTGACTGCCTTGCGTGACCTTTGCTTCTATGCTCGTGAGAGGATCCTCCTCACTTCGCACCCGCACGAGATGGATGGAACTTCGGTTGTTGATTTATTGTCCGAGACACCACTACAGCATTCTACCGCTTCTAAGACAACCATCCGTACAGCCCCTCGCGAAGTCAGTTGGTTTCCGGTGCCAGGCGTACTGTTTAGACGTCGTTGGCGTCCTACACAAATAGGTCATCTCCAACAACTGCTGACTTTGCATCAAGTATGAGGGTCGTTGGTTATATCAGCTCGATGGTTTGGTCAGGTTGACGCCGCACACTGTGGCTGTGCTAGTCGATACCGCGTGTCACAAAGTGATCTTTCTCCCCACAATCTGACGATAGCTTCCCCAAATAGGAACATCCCACGATACGTAACGGCGGGGTCCCGCTGATGCCGATAGTTAGGCGCATGCGGCGTCGGCTTGTGGCAGGCATCGCTAAAGCCGCCCAAGGCTCGTACTCTACTGCGGTTGTGTAACTATTTTGAGCTTTCCACGCCGAACAACTGACAGGTCAGTTGAAAGTATTAAAAGAGTTGATGTGGCTGAGGGATTAGCCACGACTGCCGGAGAGGAGTCACGCCGAGCTTACTCATGCCATCGCCAAACTCGGCCATTGTTCGCTTATCTCCTCACTTCAAACGCAGAGTGTCTGCCCCGGCGGCTATGGTGCTGATGGATCTGGGTCTTTACAGTGTTGGACAATGCAAACCACAGTCTCCATAGAACAGCTTTGCGGCAAGTCCCTCGTCGAAGAAAAGCTCGTCCTGTTCAGCTATGCCAAGTGAAATGTCCAACTACCGTGAATAGAGACCATGTGCGGAAGAGAGCATGATCCGAGCCGAAGCTACATGGATGTTCTTAGCTACGTCACGCTGGTAGAATAGTTGTTGCTCAGTGCCTTGGTGTCAGCGTCGCAATGGCAACGTTGGCAAAAGGGTACGTATGAGAGCCTACCTATACATCAGGCGTTCGGGTCCAGGCAGAGAGTGATCCTGCGATCGTTGAATTAGAGAGTGGCTGATCCAGTTCAAATGATTCCTTACTGCCCATTTGCCCTGCTGTCTTTCGTTGGTGTCAGCGGACGATACACTTGTTGGCAGCGAAAGTTCCTTGCCAGTGAATGCGGATCAAAGGCCCAGTGGGCCTGAGAACGAGAGCTTGAAACTCACATTCGTCCAGTCTTTGCACGCATCTCGAATTGTGCCGACCGTGTTTTTAACGATGGATTACAGCCATAACTTCAGGAGGCCAAGTAGTTCATGATCCTTCAGAAGAAGACCGGAGCGGCACAAGCCCGGTTACCCAGATGTCTCTCCCCAGAATCGTAGACTCCCATTCGGGCAGATAGTGCGTGCCGAAAACCAGTGTGAGCCTTTCATCTTCTTTAATGGATCTTCTTACCTATTGCATTTAAAACAGAGTGTGGAAATATTTTCACCGAGCACCTAGGGAATGAGATAGAGAGTCCAGAGTTATGAGGAGGAAGTATCCTTGCGGTTGAGTTCATCATGCGCAAATCGCTTTTACTTCCCTAGTCTGTTAGTTTACAGTCAACAATTACTTCAAGCCAACGTCAACGCATCATTCATGTTCCTCAGGACCGGTGTCTTCACCGGTCGCCCGTTTGAGACAGGACAGTGATAGAGTCACCGCTTCTTGGTGTACCAAGAGGAGCCACGTTGGAGACTCCATGTTACCTGCATGTTGCCCGTGGCATGCAGTGGGCGACCGTGGCCGAGCGGGAAGAAGCAACTCGCAATTTAGACCGTTATTCCGAGGCTAATGACGAGTGGCCGCAGTGTTTGAAGATCTCTGAGTTGTTCTTTTTCCAGTTGCTTGGATTTGTTCTATTCATGCAAACTGCAATAATAGTCTCGATCCAAGGGTTACTGGTGTATCTCCTGAAGAAAAGACGGTCTACGGATCAATCACGGTGCCTTGCCGCAAGGCAATCTTCGGCGACATGCTTCTAGAAGTGTAGTGTGATTTCTTCTCCGCTTCATTTTACAGCACTCTGCATTAAAGTTGCTCGATGATGTAAAACATCGTGAGATGTGTCGGCGGTCAGTAAAGTGTAATTCAGTGGCTGTGCATGGTAGGTCTGCGATGTGATTGGCGTCGAGCTGAGCTTGGTGTACTCTGATTGGTAGGCGGTACTGCGGATTGATTTAGCGGGCTTCTTGCGACCGCCTTCAACTTCACTCATGCATCATGGTCCATCTCGTGCATGCCAACGCATGCCCCAGAGACCCTCCAAACTCTCACCGATTGAGAATGCCTTGCGCGCTTCCTCCTCAATCGTCCCGCGCATATCCACAAATGGGCTCATCGGCGAAGGCCGCCGTCCTAATCCCAGAGTCCCCCAGACGTCAGAAACGGGCCTACCATGAGGTACCGCTACCCGGTATGGCTTATCCTGCCGCGTGCTAGTGAGAGTTACAGCTGTCAGAAAGCGCATCATGCCATTGTCGAGTTGGGGAAGAAGAAGAAAGGCAACAGCAACCGGAGGCTGAAGCACTGCCACTTCCCAATCTCGTCCTGGGAAGAGGTTATTCCGTGCTTCTACATCTCTACAAGGCACGTATATACCAATAGCATTGCGGCATCGGCGCTTGACTCGCCTAGAGTTCGCGGCTGAACAACATGGTCGACACAGTACGGCCCTTCCGAGAATGCATGCCGACCCATCGGTAACGAGCGATGCAGGTACTTCACGATTGCATCCTTGTACGTTCACTGGCATGCTATGGCGTTTCCCTGTACCAACGGAAGCCAATCACTATTCCTCTAGCCGTCTGATCAACGCCCTTTTACACCACCCTACAAGGCTACCATGGGACTAAGGTGTTCCGGAGCCGTTGTGGGCTCTGACCGGTGAATTTCTAGTATAGCAAAACGTCATGGCCCTGTCTGCATACATGGACTTTACGGAAAAGCCGAGCTGGCTCGCATGCTCTCCACTCGTCCAAAGTTACCATTTTTGTCTCGGTCATGGACCAAAGGGCTCATCACTCTGCATGGTTGCCTAATATTCAACTCGATTCCGGGGGTTTGTTTGCTCGCATTCTAGTATGTTATCACGAGCGGCTGCAATGCTCGCCAATCAAGCACCTTTGTCCCGCGGAAGCCTCAAGTCCCAATGGTTCGAGACAAGGCTATCCGCTCTTACATCGTCCATCTCCGAGCTTGGAGCGTCTGCCGTCATCTACTAGAGTCATTCTACTAGTCCTTGGTCCCATAATGCGGCGGTATGAATACCTCTTGGTAGCACCTGGGCAGAGTCACCACTGACGCTTCACGTCTGTCCACTCTTTTTACCTTTCATTACTCGTCTATACATCAAAGTATTTTTTATCCGGTCCCCTACCGAAACACATCACGGAAAGCTAACATTAATTTTAGTTGGCGTCTCCACTCGTGCTCGAGTATCTTGTGCTATACTTGGCCTGGTGCCATATCTACCACGAGGTGATGAAGTTGTTGTGAGCTACGCGCACGCTCCTACTTCTATCATCTACAGAATCCGATGCGACTTGCCGGAAGTCTCGGCCGATTTACCTACACTCCTACATTGCTGGCCTCAAAAACCCCCTTGCGAACACCTACGTATAGCCGCCCACTGGCATCAAAAGAAACTCATTCCTCGGTCATAATGGCGAACAATCAGCAGGCCGACAGCCAGCGGGGAACATCAGCCCGAGGTGGATCTTCAGCGCCTACAAGAGATTCATCCAAGTCAAAGGTGGATGAGTGGTCAGAGGTTCAAGATCCAAATGAACGAAGAAAGATCCAGAACAAACTCGCTCAACGACGTTTCAGTAAGTTTGGCAATGCTATAAGCCATGACTTCGCTAACACTCGCACAGGAGACAAAGCTCGAGAGCAGAAAGAAGAAGCCGAGCGCGAAACAGATAATCAACGACGGGCAGGGAGCTCCTATGCTTCTCCCGAGCCCGGTGAGATCGAGCAAAACCGTGAACTCTCCGGTCTACCATGGGGAGGTATCTCGATGAAGTACATCGTGGAACAAGGGAAAACAAAAGAGCAGCACTCTCAACGCAGCTCGAGGGAGAGTTCAGCATACGCCGCGACCTCTCGTGGAGGCAGCAGTAGGTGAGATTGCCCAGGAGTGAGTCGACCTTTGTTTCAGTCCGTGGGGTCTGGCTTACACATTTGCAGAGTTGGCCTTCGTTTAACCGATCAATTTGCACGAGGATATCCAGCATGGCGATTTTTCCCTTATTACAGACCTCCTGGCTCGGGGTTAAGATGAATAATGCCTTGTCGAAAGTCTAACTACATGCGACCGAGCTCATGTTCGGCAGCGTGCCGACAGATTTACGGCATGGTATTGTACCTACGATCGTTCCAGATGCGCCTCGGTGGGAGGCCGCCCATATCTTCATTTTATTTCCTTGCTCATGTCTACACCAAGGGGTGTTCCCGCCTCAAAGCTCAGGTAGCCAGTTTTCCTACACATTGTGGGGTCTAGGACTTTTCGGAGTTACCATGACGGACCCAAGATGTTACGCCTTGATGATTATGGCGGTCTCCCTTGGGCAAGGGAGAGCCGGGTCTGCTGTGCAGTACTCGATTTTCGTTCATTGTCCTGCCCCACTTCGTAGTCTTTCTTCAGCCTCCTTATAATTATCGATCTTTTCAGCGATGCGGACACATCAATCTTCTTTGAGTAATAGATTATGAACTATGTCAGCATGACAGGTGTATTGTCTTGTTTGAATCGACGGTCCCAGGCACGTGCTGTCTTATTTTTAGGTCCCGACGCTTACATCGGTCTTCCGATGGGACGCTTCCGTATTGTCGGTAGAAGCCATCTGGGCTGAGCAGCCCTATACCAAACTCATGCCGACTTGGCATGCTAGAAGAGCATATAGGCGAATAAAGATACTGCGGGAGTCGAGAGAGAGCCTGAGCGCTTGAAACTCTGCCGTGTTACGGTATCAGAACCCCAAAGCAAGCCAACTACAGTCTGGAGGCCTCGACCCTTTTTTGGCGTATAGGGCAGATCCTATGTAAATGAACAACACTTGAGTGCCACAGTGCATCATAGAGCTGCACGATGCTGCACAATTCCCGGGAACTCTGTCTGAAACCGTTGTGCGACTATAGGCTACATGTTCGGCCTACGACGTTTGCCACGGTCTGCAAGCTGAGTTACCTTCAGCTCTTCACAAGCTTATTGAAGTGTTGCGCAGTCATGACTCGAAAGACATGACTATGTTTTGCTAGGCCGAATTATGCAAAGCGTTGCAGGATTTTTACACTGGCGTTCACGTCTTTTCTCGTTCCTGCGTGCAGGGCGTAGTTCGGAGCATTGTACAGAGTAGGGTATTGTCAAATATGCTCACGGTCGCACTGGAGAAGCTTAATTGCGCAACAAATAATCCAGTCCGCCTTGCAGGAGTGTGAAGATGTGCGATAAGACGTCAGGATCGGGTCTAAGCAAAATTGAGTGGTGACTGCAAGGTAGTTGGGTGAATGCACAGCCGCAGCCCGCTTTAGAGCAGGTCTCAACTTCTCGCATGCTCACAACATCACACCTCTACACGCGCTTTGCCGTTGACATTCACCGCTTTCGCCGTTCACGCCCCGACACCAAGGCTCCTACCCCCATACGATCTATACATCCGGGGTCCAGTGTTGCTTCACTACCTTTAGCGAAACATAAAGAGCGCGGAAATGGAGCGGCGTGCCGTGCCGCACGGCGGTGATTGTTGGTGCCTGGCCTCTTGCACTGCATCGAACCTAGGCAATTCCGAGAACCACGAAGCTACCCATGATATCGTCTTCGGAGCTCGCTGGATGCCTGTTCAGCACTATGGGCTCGCGGCAAAGCACTGCAGCTTGGTCACACTAAGGAGATCAGAGAACCTTCTTGACGTCAATCCTAGACTACCATACGGCACACCTCTTTCACCGTAGTCACAGGTGCCAGGCATCAAATTCCCTGAGCTCGCTTATTGGCGTTAGTGACGGTCCACTGCAAGGATGTTTCCATATCTTCTATCTCAGCCTTGAGCTTTCCCACCCTATTCAAGACACGATGCTGTATGACTGGCAGCCCCGACTGCTACTTGCTTTCTCCTCATTGGCCCTCCTGATATCTGTCAACAAATTTTGGTATATTCCCTTGTCCTGCTTACACCAGCTTCTGAACTCTCTCAATGGTTGTCCTGCTTCTCGTCATTCAGCAGCCCCATCCGTAGCCGCACCTAAAAGCTTCTGCGGCGTCTAAGGCCAACTCGTTAAGCGCCTTCTCGAGGCTGAACACCAGCGGAAGCCATCTACTATTGACAGTGTGGATTTGCGGCACAGGTACCTTTGCTATATATCCCATAGCCGCGAGGTGAACATGTCCAAAGAAGCAAGCTCCACAATCTTCATGTCTGCGGAAGCACTCTCGAAACTATCTCTTGGGGATACAATGGTGACTACTCGGGCAGGCGCGGCTCGGGCGCGAACAGCACCACCCCAACATCCCCAGAGATCACCATCCTCCAGCCCGGCAACTTCTCCGACACCATCGTTCATTGAATCCGATGATGGACACGTATACGATGTTTCAACCTTCGATGACGATCTACGTAGAAGAGCGAAAATAGGACTAATGGACGACAACGAGATCTCGATGAAGTTCTGCAAGGAAATTGGGGACGAGCCTAAAAGATACGTCTTTCATCTCGAAGACGACATCACAGTGGATCTACATGGAGGGCGTGCTCCAAAGTGTAGCTGCGGGGCCAATGAAGCCGGGAAGGCGTGCAAGGTAGGTAAAGCAGATCCTCTCTCACTGCGATGATTCACTGACTTTTACGAAGCACATCTTTTGGATGCTTGGTCAACTTACGTCGGCTGCACCAAAAGCAAGGCCAATCGAACTTCAAGAAGACGGTTCGAGTGTTCGAAACGCCCACCCAGCAGAGATTATCGAGAGGTTCAAGCTCGAAAATATCGCAAGCAATCTTGAATGGGTCTTCCAGGACCAGCTCCCCGAAGATGACGACATGCTGGATGAGATTGCTAACATGCTATCTGTTTTTGAACCAACCGAGGCCCTTCCATCCGAGTTCAAACGCGAAGAAACACAAGACTTGACTGCGCAGTCCCGGAAGTACCGCGAGTTCCGCACCCTGCTCAGCCAATATGCGATGAAGAACCCGGCGTTCTTCATCCGATTACAAGAGATCATTCCCCCGACCTATCAAGCCCAGATCTTCTTTGCGAAGATCAACCACCGGATTGATCGCGTTTTCACTGCTCTAGATGAGTATGTTGATAAAGGTCCTACCAACACGCTTTCAGAGGCGCTCGACGTCAAGAACTGCGCTGCGAGGCTGCAAAATCTAGTCGATGCCATTGAGAACTACTTGGAAGAGCAATATGATGACGACCAACTGGAAGATGAACCTGCAAGCAATGTTGCTGTTCTAGCAGCGGCAGCTCTTATCAAAATCCTGGATGAAGTCTCCCAGCGCGACTACGACGCATATGCCAACATCTCTTGGGGACCAATGCCCCCGACTGAGACTCGCGATAACAACTTGTTTGTATGCCTGATGCGTACGACACCTGATGGAGAGGGGCTGTTTGTACTAAGCACCCTGCTTGCTCTACCCCACGAGATTGTCCTCCGACATTACGCGGAACTTCTCGACATCGAAGAAAGGCTCGGTGGGACTCCCTCTACGCCGCCAGCATACATGGATGCACTGCGAACGTTCCTACACGAGAATAGGAAAAGGGCGGCGTCCGAGAGTGGCGGCAGTGCAGCAAAGAGACCGACGACGTGAGGATGAACCTTTGACCTTTTGGCGCTCATCCACAGATACCCTCAGTTGCACGCCCGGCTTACTTTGGTTGCTGTCAGAGCCATTTGTCCAATCAGTTGGCGATGCGGGCTTCGCCTTTATTTATTTTCTTATACCACACTCTCCTTCTCTTGTTCCGCTCTAGTGGAAGGTTATTCTGCGGGGGTATTTACACTTGCTGTTTCTATTTTTCTTTTTGGTCCTGTCATGTACCATTACTATGTACTCGGTCGACTTAGTGGTCTAGACGCTGCGTGTGCGTGCGCGTGTGCTTCACTGTGCTGGTTGGGTTTCCTGTTTTCTTTGGCTCAAGGTATCTTCATTCTCTCCTTCATAGTTGAACATAAACCATCTTACCCCCGCTAAGCCAACTTGGCTATTCATGTGTGCAAGGATGTGTACGTGCCTGATACTTATAAAAGCTCATACCGCGATTGCATTGAACTAGGCAAGTGTCAGAGATCTCGGTACGCTCTCCTAGCTATTGAGGCCGAAAACGTCCCTAATCTTCTACTCATCCCAAACAGGACCGACTGTCCACCTCTTCACTGTGACTGCTCGGCTGATATACCGTAGGCCATAGCGGGGTAATGCTTTCCATTGCATTGGATCCTCGCCAAGGCGCGGAGAGACATGGAACTGCGGTTACGGTGTGAATATTACGCTAGAGCAATCAAGAGTCAGCGTGCTCGCTCCCGAGGCCGTATAGATGGTGTGGTGGGCTCGACAGGTGTAGTTGTTGAGTAGTGGCGGCCCATAGCACGCAAAAGGGCCGGCGGCTTATGCATAGATTCGACCAGACCGATAAGTGCAGTCATTGCCCACGCCGGTTCTCTGGATTTGCCCACGGCCGTTGAGAGTTTATTTGTTTTTATCTCTGTCTGTCCGCATCAGCCGGATGATGTCACGTGAGTGCCCAGTGGCGACCTGTGCTCGAAGAGGTATGGATGTCCCAATAATGTTCAATATTAATGTTCAGACCAAGCTCAAGCCAAGTGGTGCCGCCACGGCGATCGTTTGATGATGCAGTTGAGTTGGCAATGATAATGCGGGCTTGTGTAGAAGGGGGCTGGCATTGTGCAGTAGCTCGCCTTGCTGTCGCGAGACGTCTCGTCTGATTGGCCGCGGGGAGAGATGGAACCGCCAGGGCCCTTTATCCCTTCCCCAGCGAAGAATGCGGGGAAAGTGTGCCTTTCCCGATCTAGCGCTAGCGCCAGCATGCTGCTCTCGCGGCGGGTTCCATAAGTTCTCCCTTTCTTTCGCTGCTCTCAAGCTCAGCTCCTGCATTCCTCGTTAATTTGTAGTCCTGTTTCATTCCCCGTGCGTCGTCCTACCACCGACCTGAGACAAAGACGTGAAAGACGTGAAAGACGCTCGCCCGGCCTATCACGTTATCGTCTTCCCTATCACGTTATCGTCTTCCCACCAGCCCGCTAGGTGACGTATCGCGTTTGGGTAAGTCTAGCGTGCTCTCCACTCATTCAACGTCCGTGCGCGGGATATTCAGTACTTGCAGCTTGTCGGGTCTCCTCTTCCCCTTTCACACACACACACACACACAACCACTACTTCTTCTCTTTTCTACACTGCCAATTGAACCCTAACCGGAGCAGCACCCAAGCCGAAGCTACATCCCGAACTACCACGCCCACCATGTCCTCGGACCGCAACTCGCCACCTCTCCCGAGCCCCAACGCGACTGACCGCAGGCGTGCCTCTGTCACCGGCCAGACCTTCCAAGATCTCTTCGGTCGTCAAGGCAGTGTTGGCGGCCAGGGAGGCGCGCCGCCGTATCCCGGACCCATTACCAGCGCCGCTGTCAACGCTCAGCGTCGGCGGCTGTCGCTCACCACGGTCGGCCTAGGCTCCCCCCAGCAGACGTCCTTCCAGAACCGCCCTCGCACCGAGAGCCTCTCGAGCGCCAACTCGGGCTCTGTAGACGAGAGCCCTTTTGAAGATGACCCGGCTCCTTCTGCCTCGAGCGCAAATAGCAACCCGGCCACACCCTTTGCTCGCCGCTTGAGCTTCGGCGCACGCGCCCTGCGGGATGTCAGGCAGAGCAATGGGAGCGTTGGGAATCCCAATGGTAGACCCTCCATCCATAAAGCCTCCTCTCCCCCGACTGCTAGAACTGCTAGAGGTCGAGGTCTGTCTTTGTCCATGTCTTCCAGCACCGCCCCCATGCCAGTTCATGCACCATCTACTTCGTCGTCTTCTCCCGATTCTCTTGAATTGTCATGCCTTCTCTCCGATTATTTCAAGCGTCATCCTGATCAAGCACTGGGAGAACACGAGCTGACGACTATGCTTTCAAATACAGGCGAAGGCTACAATTTCGCAGAGAACATGCGTACTCGCGCTGAGCGCACATCCGCGTCTGGCCCACGCCCAATCCTGAGCCCACCGGCTCATCAGCGTGCCAAGAGCGTCGCCATTATGGAGCCTCCCGTCAAGGAGATGCCCAAGCAGCCCAAAGTTCCCGATGCCATGCAGGAGCGCATCCTCAAAGGAGATTTCTACATGGATTAGTGGAGGCATTGTGTGCCCTCAGCACCGCTTCAATTCATATTCATGTCTAATTAGCGTTCGGCTTGCATTTTCCTAGGAATCGGATTTCGGTCAATAAGACATCGGTCCGGGTTAGGAGTGTCAAGATTGGGATATCTTCGACGACTGGTTGCAGCAAGGCTTTGCTCAGCAACCTCACGAATTTGCTTTTCAATTTCGCCTGGAGGCGAAAGACTCATGATTGTGTTATCGGGTGTACTGGAGGCGTTACGAACCTTATCGCGCTGGTCTCACGGGATCAATTTTTCGGAGCTTTTTACGGTTACGACGTCTCCATTGGCTCTACGCTCATGCCTATGCCTTGTTGGCCTACGCTCGGACTCGACTTGGAGATGCAACTGTCTAGTTTGGCAAGGACTGCCAAACCCTTACACCGGTACTGTATGTGGAATGGGGGCGGGATGGCATGAAGGGTGTACGACGGTGCGAGGGCATGAGATCTATTTCAAACTCGGTGGAATACGCTGGCAGAGTTTCACACAGAAATTGGTAGATGTATAGGCGAGTTCCTCTTTTGCGTTGAAGTATGGAGCTGCAATGGGCCTGGACTACAATAGACTGAACAGCTGATGTCGTTCGACATGTGGATTTCAGGAGTACAAATATACAATGACAATGACCTTAGCACATATGGTGCCATGGTTCGATCACTCGATCTTTCGATCACTTCACGCACGGGGCACATAGACAGTTTCACAGCTAAACCCATAGCCATGGTACCAGAACCACATTTTTTCTTATCCTGTTCTGCATGCCTTCGCGCCTCCACAACGGAAAACGTGCCTTCCCTCCGTTCCCTCCCTTACTTTCACCTCCCATGGATGCACCCTCACCGCTCTTTTCAATCCGTCTCATTTTTTAGACAAGCGCACAAAGAAAGCTACTAGGGGATTACCCACGTCATGATTTGTTTCAGATTGCAGATCACGGCCTTGCTTTTCACATGAACGAGAGTGGGTGAGATGGTTGGTTGGTTGTTTTGGCGGGATGGAACGGGATCGTGTTTTAGCGCTGGTACCGGCGAGGCTGCGTCACTGCGAGGGTATGTAGCGGGAAGGCAGGAGGAAAGTGAAGGATGCAATCTGGAATTTATAGACAGCTTCGGACGCGGAGTGATGTGTGGACTTAGGTAAGTGAGGTTTTGTCTTGGCTGTGTGATTGAGGGAGGTGAGTACTGAGGACTGAAGTAAAAAAAGAACAGTTTACAATATATTGGCGTGTCAAGAAATTGTTTCATACCTTCGAGTCCCAGATAGAAGAGTAAACATAGATTATACTCTGGCGCTAGTGGAGAAGTTGCAAACCCATTGTTTTCACCCGGAATCGCATTCACGGGGAGCCACATGTACTATCCATCATCCCGTCTGACGGTTGGTTGGCAATCACCTGTGTCAGTACCACCGGGCCTACCACATATTATCAGGTTGATTGACATTGACAGCTTCACCAACATGAATAATGTGTGTGGTTTGAGTTTCGAAGAATGCTAGAATTCCCACTAGCTATCGCTTCTCTACAGGACTGTTCGTCTTTGCCCCCTTCGTCTACTGCGCACAGCAACACTGTATATACAGCCATCGACCCCTGAACCTCCCTTCGCACATCGTCGTACAACGTACAGATATCGATAGTGTCAAAATTCCCAGTAGTAGCCTCGAGGTCCATGACACTTCTTTGCGCCACGAACTCAATGCAAAGATAACGCCGTCCATAGATTAAAAAGAGTACAGAAAAAGTGAGAAAACACACGCATGACGGGTATGCTGCTGGCCATAGCAATGCTTGCAAAGAAGAGACGCAGAAAAGTGAAAGTGTGGTGCTACAACGTGTCGGCGAAAACACAGCGACGAAAACCGCGTGCATGAACTTTGGTAGCAGAAAGTACCACAAAGCCTGTTTCGTCGCACGTACCAAAGTAACAGTGTCGCGCGCGCCAACAAGTAAAGCAGGAATCAGGAACCCGAGGCGGTGGTCCAATGCAAGATAAGAAGACGACTATGCCCGTGCACACATATTGTGATATAAAAAGAATCCGACCCGCTCGTCGCAGTGTATGTCTCAGTCCTCACAATATCTTGAGTTCCATCTCAGACCAGCAGAACAGAGCCGGATCTGCTGCGACCTAACAGGCCGACAACACTCCACGCTCGTTGCTTCACGGGTGGTGGTGTACGAGGACTATGATACTCCTACAATCGATCTCTCGGTCCGTTGCCGTGATTTTCGAAGAGGTCTTCTAGATACGCAGATGGTGCTCGTCCGCCTGGCACGTTGGTTCCTCCTGGTGCGTTCAATGAAAGCTGGCTTGGGTTGCTGTTGTTTTCGTTCTGGTAGACGCCCCTTTGTTGAGAAGGTACACCAAGAGTGGCGACGCTGTTCCGGTTGTATATGGACATGCCGTCTCGAGATGGTGGCGCACGGTCATAGCCACGCGAAGGAGGAAGAGATGGAGATACTGGAGGAGACACGCCCGATCGTGTGCTAAAGCGGTTCCCAGGGGAGTGCACCGAGTACGTCGAGAGATGGCCAGGGTGGTTTCCTCCCACATGGGTCAAAGGAGAGCCCTGTGCGGGCTGCGCGTTGCCAGCTGCGTAGTAGCCGGCGGGAAGGTATGTCGATGAGCGGTTGACCACTGAATCCCGTAGTCCAGTGCTACCGCCTGCAGTGGGCGAGAAGAAGAGCGAAGTGGACTTTGGAGGAGTGCTAGTGTTTGTGGACGCAAAGGGCTTGGGAGGACGAGAGGTGCCAGTAGGTGCTGCTGCTAGATGATCGAGAGACATGGTCGACGATGCGCCCACCACGTTGTACATTCCCCGCTTCTTCCCAGGCACTGCTGACATGGCTTTCAGGTCCGCCATGTTTTGAGCCATAGCAGCTCGTTTGACGGAGCGGTGGAGCGACCATGCGACGAGGCCTCTCCATGCGAGCACAGCGGCACCGAGGAAGGCGAGCAGGGCGCCCACGCATATGAAAACGGTTCCATCGGGAAGGCTCGACTTTTGCATGTAGGGCGCAGCTGCGGTATCCGGGACTTTGATGGCCGGCACACCGACACCGGCGATGGGTGGCGCATCTGAGATGACCCCGAGTACGGATGATTGTGTGTTTGTCTGGGCAGCGGCCGAGCTGCTGCCACCGCTGCTGCTGCTGCTGCTGCTACTGCTGCTCGACGACAGAGCGGGAGCATCGGTCAGCCCTTTCGACTCTGCTGACGACGGTTTCGCCGACTCGGTAGGTCTGGCGCTATCTGTTGGCTTGGGAGACTCGGTCGGTTTCGCATCGGTCTTCGGAGGCTCGGTTGTCCTGGCACCAGTCGCAGAGTTTGAATTCTGAGCAAGAACGGCAGGCGCGACGACGAGGAGCAGGGCGACGAGGCCGGTGGAGGGCCGCATGGCGAAGGAGAGTCTGGCGAAGCGATACAGGACGTCGACGCTGCTGGCGACTGTGGAAGGCGACAGACCTGGGGCGTCGACACGGCTACAGGAGGGCCAGCTGGCTCGTTGGGCAGCGCTGCCGTGTCTCAGGCGTCCGAGGCTAAAGCTTGGGAGGGTGACGACGTGTGTATAGATGAGGCGAAACGAGCGACAGGATAACGAGAGGCGGAGGAGGGCCCTGCTGGAACTGTTGGAACCGGCGTGGACTTTGAAGGGCTGAAGGGTTCAGGGGATGCAGAATGGGGAGGATCTGCGCGTCAGCAGGGCTGGGTCCGCCCAGCAGCCCAGGCTCGCTAGGTCAACACGGTGCTGCTGTCCGGGAGCACGCGGAATGCATTCGGCGCTGTGGGGGATGTTTTGGTGTTCTGATGTTCATGAGCGACGGGAAGAATAGCGAACTGGACTGGACTGATCCATAGAGACTCAACTGCGTCCAAACATTGGTGCTGCAGTGTATGTGCAAACCATGGTACCGCCTGCATCTTTGGTGGTGTCAGGGGTCTAGCGCCCACCTGCCACGCTAGGATGGGGTCGTCCGGGAATAGAAGCGGCGGCGGCGACAGCGGCGGCGACGGCGAAAGGTTTCTCCGGAAATCGAACTCTTGGCGCTGCTTTCTCGTGCTCCACTGAAAAGTCATCGTGAAGCCGTCCTGCTCGCTTCAACACGACCACGCCGCAAGCATGGGTGTCGCAAAGAAAACGCGGAAATTCGCGCAGATGAAGCGCGTCATCGGTATGTGTATCCACGGGCTACCATCACCGTAGTGCTAACATCCACAGGGCAACGCGACGCCAGACTGTGCGCCGCATCCCACTACAAAGCTTACAGCAGCTAACCAGCCCCAGGAAGAAGAACCAGATGCAGGGCGAAATCGAAGCACAGAAGAAGCTCGAGGCCGAGAAAGCCAAACGAGAAATGTACATCCCTCCTGCGCCGACTGCCAATGCACTGCTAACCCCGCCAGTCCCCAGGCCCCCTCCTCCATGTTCTTCATGGCCAACTCCGCCCTCGGCCCCCCCTATCGCGTGCTCATTGACACGAATTTCCTCTCACACACGGTCCGCGCAAAGCTCGAGCTCGACAAGAGTCTCATGGACCTCCTGTACGCGAAATGCATTCCCATCATAACGTCCTGTGTCATGGCCGAATTGGAGAAGCTAGGCCCGAAATACCGCATCGCGCTGAGGATAGCAAGAGACGAGCGCTGGGAGAGGATAACGTGCGATCATAAGGGCACCTATGCAGACGACTGCATCGTCAACAACGTTACCGCCCATCGCATCTACCTTGTGGGCACCAACGACGTCGATCTTAAGCGGAGATTGAGGAAGATACCCGGTGTGCCCATCGTAAGTGTGGCGAAGGGGAAGTACACAATTGAGAGGTTGCCGGATGCGCCTGACAGCAAGTGAGAACTACCACCTGTAATGTAGTCCTTCTGGAACGGCTTTTTTCAATCGCAGAGAGGCTGGGTTGGGAAAGCTCTTCGGACTCATGCATAGCGACGGCGTACTGGAGTATGGATGGTCATCACATAGTGTTATGTTTGGATCCGATTTGGATTCGGATGGAAAAGCATCATTGTGGAGTTTTATGTATTGCTCAACTATGCGTACAACATTAGTTCATTTGATTAAGCTCCATCATCCGTAAAACTCCTTCCAGGTTCAATTTTCAATCCTCGACGCCGAAAGAAATGATTGTTAACCTCGACCGAAATTGATCAAAATCATATCCCCACCAGTCCATCCAACAACGCCGTCAATCCCGCCACACCCATCATAGCCTTTGTCGCCCCGCTATGCCCATCTTTCTTTTTCCTTGCCCCTTCATCCCTTCTCCTACTCTTGCTCCGATGCTTTCTTGGCCGTGCGACAGAATCGGAATCCGAAGTTCCCGATGTAGAAGAGTAGCTGTCTCTGTACAGATTTTGCGGCTGGGGGCGGTCAGAGAAGGATTGGCGTTGAGGTGATTGTAGTTGTGTGGGGTAAGCATGTGGACGGAGATGACGAGGATTGAATGATGTGGCTTGAGGTGGGTGGTGTGCTTGTGGCGAAGTATAGAGTGGGGATTGTGGTGGATAGGGATTCGGTTGTATAGGATATGCTGCTGTAGGTAGTGGAGGTAGATGCATGCTTGACATGCGTGGGTTGGTAGGCCCTGGCATGGAACTTGTGCGATCAAGAGGTGGTGGTGGTGGGGGCGGGTATGCGGTATATGATCTCTCGAGCGGAGGGGGCCCGTTCGCTATGGGTGTTCGTTCCCGGTCATAAAGGGCTGAAGGAGGTAAAGTGGGACCAGGTCGTTTTTCAAAGGATGTCGGGCGTGGTCGAGACGGTGGAGTAGGGGGTTGCGTCTTCCTGTAGATCTCTACTGTCCGTTCAACAAGCCTTCGTACTTGCTCAAACCTCAAGGGTTGCCTAGCGTTGGTATTAGAGTCAGTAAAGCTCGTTCAAAGGGTTGTCGGCGCAAATCCAAAATCTCCATTTAGGTGGTTGCTTGTACACAGGATACGTACTCAATGCAAAAGCAAGTCTCGAACCGCGTTCGCCTTCCGTCACGTCTCTCTTTCTGCACTTGAGTGAACTTATAACCCTCCTCCTGTATCGCTTCTTTGCACACCCACGAAGCCAGAATTTCCGTCCAACTGTTTCGATCAGAAAATGCTTCGGACGGTTTCGCATCGGTATTCGAGCTTTGGACTGTGCCATCGATGTACTTCCAGTAGTGACGGCGAGTACACAGCGTCCATGGGATCTCGAGATCGATCTCATCATCCTTGTCCTTAGCCTCAATAGCAGCTGCAGCTTCTACTGGAAGTGTTGTGATACTACTTCGTGGGGTAACGGGAGCTGCAGCTGCAGGTCCCACCGGGATCGGTGGATTGTTGCCCAAAGACGCCGTTGCACCGTACGAAGATGCGGGCGATGAAGGTGCATGGGGACCATGGGATTTTTTGACCGGTATTGGCAGTGTTACAGTCTCTGACATATGTATTTGAGTGCTGCCTGGTCGATGCGATGTAGATGTGGCCAGTCGCACGTCATTGCCCATAGATCTAGGCGGTGAGCAGATGTCGTCTTCGCTGTCTGACTCAACGAACGGCTGTTGACTCTCCCTCTTCTGTGCCTGGGCCTTTCGTTCTTCTTCTCGGAGACTCTCTTCGAATTGGCGCAAGCGAGTCCACCTGTCTAGCAAGCGCTCCAGCTGTGACTTTGAAACGCTGCATACTGTCAACAACCACTGGGCTTCATCCGAGTTATGGATGTCTAGGCTGGCGATGAATTTGTCTTGGTATTTGAAGAGATTCGATGGCTGTGGAGCGTCCGTTTCAAGGGCAACTAGGCTTTGAGCGCTGTCTTGTTCCATTAACAATCTCGTATCAAACCCTGATGGCTCATAGAGTTTTGATGCCCGTAGTATTGACATCTGCTGCTCGATGATGAGGGTTTCGAGTTGCTGCTTTTCGTTTGCCACTGCTGTTGCGCATTGAGCTAGAGATACTGTCGGCCGGACCCTGTCGTAAGGTTAGTAAATATCGATAGTTTTGCATAGAAGAGTTGTCTGTCACTAGCCTGGCTAACCTTTACCAAACCTGTGCTGCA
This sequence comes from Byssothecium circinans, assembly GCA_010015675.1. Lineage (NCBI taxonomy): Eukaryota > Fungi > Ascomycota > Dothideomycetes > Pleosporales > Massarinaceae > Byssothecium > Byssothecium circinans. The sequence goes on along the minus strand of ML977001.1, from coordinate 472,337 downwards.
CAAACCACCAGGCATATGACATATGAGCAATCTTCTTACCTTGTCCACATGATACTCTGTGCTGTATATAATGTCTGAAGCATGACAGCCAACGTCGACCTCAGAGCGTCCAGATGAGCCAGGAGATACTGAAGTCTCGCCGCCGTGGACGAATTGAGTCCTGACCTTCGGGCTTGATTGTGATCACGCTGCCCGTAAGGAAATATGTTTTCGATTTCGCTCAGAATTGCTGTACATTGACTAAGAATGTCTTCGAGGATTTCGAAAGCCTGTTCAAACTAGTTAGCCTGGATACCTGAGATCCGGTTGAGAAATGTACATCAGAGGAAGGTAATCGATCATCTTCTTTGATGATGGTGCCGAGTTGCTTGACAATGAGGGAAACGTTGTTGATATATTTGGCAGTTTTCAAAAGGTCTTTCGTAGTATCGGCCTCCACGGCAGCCAGGCTATACAAGTGGACGGCGAGCGCGGAGCTCCGAGAAACAATGGGGAGAATTGCTGCGAGAACAGCCATTAGGTTGAAAATATGGAGGGTGCCCCTTTGCGCATATTCCTATGTTTGTTGAGTGAAGAAGACGGATGAGTGGGCATGCTTAAGAGCGTCGGTGCAGCTGTCTTTAGCGTGAGGTCATTCCTGCAGGGCCTGACCGGGAGTCCCAAACGGTTTTCGCTGTCATTTCGCGATTGGCTCAACAAGCGATGAGGCAACGAACTGCGGCTGCGAGCAGCGCGCAGCGAGAGAGTTAGGAGTAGAGATTCTGCAAAACTCTTTCTGTGAGATGAGGTATCGATCGCGCGCGTGACTCTGAAAGATTGCATCCAAGCATAAGAAGACGCCGCCACCTGGGCTGACAAACGCGTGTATGACTGACTCTTGGACCGAGTACGACTTTCACAAAAGGTGGAGAGTGTGAACGAGGCTCAAGAAAGACCCATGAAAGCCACACTGAGGGTTGCTCGTGAAGCTTTCAACCTGACGTTGCCATGCTGTGCCTTAGCAGCCACATGGGGGATCCGGTGAATCAAGTAAAATACGGGCACCTGGGCATAGGCATCTTCTCCAGCTCTCCGGTTCAGGCGATGCTAAGCGACGGACACAGAGTGGGCTCGGTGGACATCTCAAGTGAGGCACAGACGGTGTGTCATTGCGGTAGAATGTCAGGTGAACAAACTGTGTTCGAATTGCTCTTTCAGTAGTGGAGATAAACAAGAGCCGTCAGATGTGGCCTCCTGGCCAACGAAACAGAAGATAGAATGAGACGACAAGAGAGAGAGCAAACAAAAGGTGAGTGTTTGCGTTTGGAACACTACTCTTTTATATGCTGGCAGAAGGATGAATATGATGAATGTGCAATAATGGGGGTTGGCAGCTGGGAGACGGCCGTTCATGCAGGGACCTCGCTTGTCGGCAGCGGCGGCCCAGCGTCATTGGTGGAACCGACAAAACTTGCGGCTTTGGGTCCTTGGGAGGACCACCACAAAGCGCTCTCCCGACGACTTGCGCCTCCACGTGCGTCATTTAACACTTCCTCTCGCTCTCTCTCCTCAATTAGCATATTGCATCTCTTCTCTTTCCACCGACCGACTGCATTCGCTCCTTGGTGCACATTTCTCCTGCAGTCTTCCACCAGCCAATGGTTCCGCTTTCGGAAAGCACGCCCAAGACGACCAACTCCTAATTCGCACCTTCGCACTGCAACTTCTATTCCCCTCCCCACCGAGCGCGTGCCCGTCGAGTCGCTCTGACGCGCTTGCGAGGAACATAAGAAGCGATCATGGCCCGCACACGCCCTGCATATTCCACAGCCGTCATGGTCGTGGACGAGGAGGCGCCTTCGGTTGTGCGGCGACCCCCTCGGCCCCCGTTCCGAAGCTACGGCACTTTTGCAAAGAATGAACGCAGGCGATCTTCCTCGGGCTCGCAACACCAACGGCCATGTGTAGACTCTGATAACTTCCATGCGCTGGTCCGACTCCCATTGCCTTGTTTGCGACGGTGCGCTGACTGAGCCTCTAGCTGGGCAGCTTTCTCACAGACGTCAACTGTAGACTGGATGCGATCGACTCGTACGGCCACCTAAAGCTCGACACCGGTGTCGACTATGCATACTCCACCCTGCTCGCCGTCCGCGAATCCTGCTCGAAAATATCAGACGGAGCATTTGAAGTAGGCCGGCGGCAAGCCTCGGTGTTTGTAGAGACGCTGGAGAGCAGATACCAAGATGCGCTCGAGACAAAAGAGACACTGGCAGAAAAAGTCATGGAGGGCATGCTGCTGATGGAAGACTGGGTCACGGATCTAGAAGCACGTGCGTACGCCTTCCGAGACGCCGGGCTCGAGACTGCGAATCACGAATTAGAGCGCGCAAGAGGTTATGTGGATGCAGGCTTCGACAAGGCCCATCGAGCGCGCCAGACCATAGAGCTCAAAATCGATTCAGCCGTGGAGCTAGCATTGGCAAGAGCAAAAGAACACGGCCTCGTCCGATTCGAAGACCTTCCCGAGCCATGGCAATTGAACCCATACGTTCTCAACGGCTATCGTTTCTGCGAAGGCCACTGGGCCTGCATCCGCTCCATTGTTGGTATCCACAACGAGTCCACAAACATATGGTCACATCTCATCGGTGTCCTGATAGTGCTCGGTGTGGCCTTCTACCTCTATCCTACACACATCAATTTTCACGTGAGCACGACTGCGGACGTGTGTATCGCGGCGCTCTACTTCTTTGCTGCCTGCAAATGTCTCGTGTGCTCGTGTGTGATGCACACTATGAACAGCATCTCGCACCAGGGCCTCCTAGAACGCTACGCATGCGTCGATTACACCGGCATTTCCTTACTCGTTGGCGCTTCCATCATGACGCTCGAATACACGGCTTTCTACTGCGAACCCACCTCGCGCTACGCGTACATGTCAGTAACGGCTATCCTGAGTATTGGCGGCGTATACCTCCCCTGGAACCCCACCTTCAATCGTAACGATCTCTCGTGGGTGCGAGTTTGCTTCTACATTACCCTCGCCATGACGTGCTTTTTCCCGTTTGGACAGCTTGTGGCCACGCACGGGTGGGAGTACACATCCGCTTTCTACAGCCCCCCCACGAAGAGCATGCTCGTCTATCTTGTCGGCGCCGTCATCTATGCGAGCAGAGTACCCGAGCGCTGGCTTCCGGGCCGCTTCGATTACCTTGGTGCTTCTCACAACATATGGCATCTTGCGGTTCTCGGTGGTATTGTCCTTCATTATTTCGCTATGCAGGAGATGTTTTCACAGGCTCACATCAGGTCACAGCCTCAGTGCCCTGCATCCTAGACACTTGCTTCCTTTTCCTTTGTTTTTCTTTCGGTTTACAGCATTGACTAGTCCAGTCTTTAAATTCATGCATTGCACATACTTTCCCAACTTCCGCTGCACTATATTAGAGCATATAATTGTATCTGCACTTTTAGCTGGGTGCGTTGGAAGAGTGGCAAGCTCAAGCTGGTGTCGAAGAAGCCATCTACACTATCAATTTTAGTGGCTTGATGACAATATAATGAAATCACAATCAACTTAAACTCATGGTAAATTTGGCGATTCATATAATAGCTAATAGCTACTCTTCTTGCTCAAGATTGGGCCCGGATTTATTCTAGATACCAAATGGGCTGTCTTGCTCTTCCACATGCCCGAGCTGTCCAATACCATATCGAGAATGGAATGATGACGTCCCCTGACAAATGAAGACATCTACTGCTCTTCCCCAACGCAGACAGTTGTCAATTTATCAAGTGGTAGGTCGAAGGCGGATCCGCAGAGATCGATGTTGACCAGCTAATTTCCCACTGCAGTTGGGATTTGACTGATACATATCATCAAATGATGATTCAGTACAACAAAAAAAGGCGCTCGCGTGTGAGGAGCGTACCAGTAACGATTGCTTAGGGAAAGACTCCAAGTGATAGCATGTTGACCAAGCAAACAGTGACCTATGGAGTTAACTGCTGCCCTTTGGTGGACATGGTGAAAAAAAAAAGTAAAAGGAAAGAAGGGCCCCCGGGGGATCCATAAGAGGTGAATAGTCTGGGACGCGTTGTGGAACTTGCGTTCGTTGGTTGTGGTAGTTGAAGTCGACTTGACGAGTCCTGATGTTCCAGCTACTTTCCTGATCATTTGTCTGTAATTGAATACATATAGTACTGGTTGTCGGCACACGATTGACACGTGCATAAGCAACGTGCCGCATGTGGTTACCCAGCGCCTGAGGAAGTGCGTTAGTGGACAAAGTGAACACCGTTGATGCAAAGTGGAGACCATCCAAAACGGCTCATTAAAAGTGCGCTACATATGCAAATACCGGTACCATGCTCCTTTTAACCAACTCTTACAGTGAATTCAACATCATCGTCATAGCAAACAAAACAAGTACCTATCCGCTCCTCAAGGCAGTCGTGGAATCGTCATCGCTCCCAAACGGCTAATCGCCGCCCTATACTACCAAAACAAACGCAACTACAGAACAGAACACTCCCAACCCATGTCACAACGGCGAGGGTCTCGTAGCTCACGACGCCCGCGAACATTTCTTCGCCGGGTGCAAGTGTTGCGTGAGATGGCGTGTGGGTGGCGTTCGTGGTTGCAGGCAAAGACGGTGAAGGGAGGACATCGGGGTTCGAAAGGAAGATGAAGGAGGTCAGGATCGATGTCACGATGAGAGAGAAGGAGAGACCGGGTTTGCTGCGGTCGAGAATGTACCAGAGTGCGGGATTGACGAGGGCAAGGGTGATAGTCAGCTGGAGAGTGGACTGCCAAGGAAGTCGGCGCTACAACACGTTAGACTGTGCAACAGCTAGAGATGTGAGTTCACTTACGATTGCAAATGCAATGCCCATGAAAGCACACACGCTCCTCACGATGTCGTTGAGCTGCTCGCTCACACTCGTCTCAGTATCCTTTTCCAACTTCTGCGGTTCTCCCAGACCTTCGGGACCGCTATATGCCAACTCCACGTAAGGCAACAGACTTCCCAAAGAAAGGCCAGCGAACCCCCAGCTGGCTAGATACATCCAATTCTCTATATCCACGCCCTCGACCCGTACAGCCGCCAACTCCCGACTGTCGTGTAAATGGGACACGACGACACCATACACGACGCCGAACAGAGACAGTGCCGCCAGCTTTCCTGCGACCACAAAATAATGCCATAGCCCTCGTCGATGTGACCTCATTGCTGGCGTCCCCACAGGTGATTGTGTGACTCGGCCGTCCGCGGTGCCTCTCCTTGCTACAGACTTCATGGCCAAACCAGCATCAGGACTGCCCAGCCCATTTTCCCACGTGTTCTGCTTCCTCGGCGGTGTCTCTGCTCCTGTCCCCCATGGTGTCTCGGCAATGCTCCTCTCGCCGGCCGTGCTGCTTTCCTCGTCGTATATGCCAAAGAGCGTGCCCTTGGTCATGTTCAGCAAGCTCTTGTTCTGCGACGGGCCCTGTCCTCCTCCGTCCAGCACGCCGTTGTCATATACGTTTGCATCTTGCGCATACGACGTCCGTAGGAGGCGGGCGTTGAGCTGTGCAAGAAAGTCCGACGGGCGAGTTTGTGAGTCGGCGAGATGCGGCGGCGTCGTGGGCGCAAACGCGTGAGTGGGCGAGGCTGAAGACTCGGCGGCATGCTGGGCAAAGTGTCGTCGCGGTTTGGGTTGGTAAATGTGTGTTGGTTGCGTCGAGCGCGTAACGAAAGGGTCTTCTTCCGCCATGGCCGTTTCCGCGTCTATGTTCCGAGCTTCCGCAAAGGCGAGAAGGCGGCGCGATTAAAATACGTAGGGTCTCAAGGAGTGAAGAACAAGAAGGTGAAGATGAAGGTTAGATACGAAGCCTCGGGCACCCCGCTTCTCCTGCCCGTCAATTGCTGCTGAACCGTGAACAGAAGAAGTTCCACCACGGTGGATGCGCGGTCAGCTGCCAACCATGAAAATGCGCAAGGTTCACCACTTTTGTGGGCTTGGCGATGCGCCGGCGACAGTAATTGGAGCAGTGAATACCCAATGCTGCTGGCAGAATGAGGGATAATGTGACACTATATGCTATATGACTTGCAGGCCAAGCGGCGTCCTGCATACATATGTATTCGTTGGGCCTGGCATGTGAAGGTCGGCTAGCCTTCCCAGGCTGTCACATGACACACCTCCACGATTCACATGTGCATTACTCGGCGTCATCCCAACAGAATAGAAACCAGGAGGTGCGCGGCTTAGGAGAGCCTACCTAGGGCATGGCAGGCACAATATACTCTATAGCATACCTACATATGTAGACACGCCATAAAGTATCATACCTCGATTATTCAATCAATTCATGTTCGCTCCACATGCAGTGCAGTGTCATACCGACCGAACAAGGAAGGTCCTCCTTCTGATATTGCTTCTCCGCATTTCCTGCACACTGCACACGAGTGCTCATCCTTCAGATTCCTTCTGTGCCTGTAGACTTCTCTAGGCAGCAGTTCGAGGCCTCCCACTTGCGCTTCCAACTGAAACACCAAACGTCATTGTCGCCATCATCTGCGGCCCAATCATCCAGTTCAATCACCTCATTCGTCGTAGGAATCTATAAAGCTACAGATCCCATTCAACTCCTCGCTACACCCTAACTTCCCAATGGCTTCCAGCGACGACTTCACATTCATCGAGAATGAGGGCTCTCGGGGCGGCGGTCCGCCACAGCTCTTTCCTGACTACCAGCAAATGACCTCCAACAAGGTGGCCGACCTTGACGTCCAGATTGTCTCAACTCTGCGAGCAAAGTATCCGGAATTGATCGTGACAACAACCCCGGGAAGCAACATCAACTTTCTCCAGTTTGCAGCGGCCGGTTTCGCTCAAGGTTAGTCAGTGTACTTCCTTTCCGGCACGCCTCGTACCTCGAAAGCAATCTTGGCGGCTAGTCGTAGGCTCTCCATTGAAACCCGATTACTGATACACCTCCTCTCTGCAGCCGTATTGGAAGAAGATGCGGAGCCCGTCCTACGCTGGCGTGGTTTTGTCGGCCCTCAACACCGAGGTGGGACCGGCTACCTTGCCGATGCTACCTTCTTCGCGCGATACCAGTATACGTGGAATGGCGAACATTTCATCCTCTACACTGTCCAGGTTGGGATGGTACTTCTTCAATACATGTTGAAGGAGCCTGTGGGCGATGAAACGACGGCGTCACACTCCTCGGTTGTTGATCGCCTCATCTCCAAGATTGGCGCGTGGTTGACCAGAGATACGGAGCTTCCGGCCATCTACGTCTATGACCAGTACTGGACGCGCAGCACGAAGCTCTGGGAGGAGGTCAGAAAGGCAAGGTGGGAGGATGTGATCCTTGATCCCAAGAAGAAGAAGGCCTTGACTGAAGTGGCAAATAAGTTCTTTGACAACGAAGCCATTTATAAAGAGTATGGGGTGCCGTGGAAGAGGGGATTGATCTTCCATGGACCAGTCGGTAAGGCACCTTCTAAACGTAAATCGATAGGGTGTGGCTAACAGGACATGCAGGGAACGGCAAGACAATCTCTTTGAAGGCGCTAATGCATACGCTTCAGCAACGCAAGACGCCCGTCATCACCCTCTATGTTAAGTCAGCCCCGTATGCTTACAACATCCGGGCTGTTTTCACCATGGCACGTGCGATGACGCCTTGCTTGCTGGTTCTCGAAGATATTGACACTATCGTCACCAAGTCCACGCGGAGCTACTTCTTTAACGAAGTCGATGGACTGGAGAACAACGATGGGATTCTCATGATTGCGACTACTAACCACCTAGACGAGCTAGACCCGGGCCTATCGAAGCGCCCGTCAAGGTTCGACCGTAAATATCTATTCCCACTACCCGACAAGGGCGAGCGAGCTCAGTATGGTGAGTGTCCTACCTAGTTCTCGAAATTTGAATGAGAGGCTGACCATGATTAGCACAATACTGGCGAAATAAGCTGAAGGGTAAGAAAGACATCGATTTCCCAAGCAAGCTATGTGATGCCATTGCAGGCATCACAAAGGACTTTTCTTTCGCGTACCTGAAGGAGGCTTTCGTGGCAACATTGCTTGAGCTGGCGAGGAATCATGACGGGGACGACGACGATGGGGACGTCGAAGCTTTGGGCGATGCCGAGGACGAGGATCCGCTCGACAAGTATCTGTTCTGGCGAACCTTCAAAGCAATGGTCAAATCGCTTCGAGAAGACATGGGCGACGACAAGCCGGACAATGGTTCAGGCGGTACGAAGCCAGAACCGAGGGATAGCAATCGCGCCTATAAAGAGGGATTCTCTGCTGGCTACGAAGAGATGCTGCCGCTTCTTGAGAATATGAGGCTGCAAGGCGAGCCCCCGCAGCAGTCGCGCAAGACGCCTCTAGCGTCACAGAGAGCCAGTCCGAGTCGAATTGCGCATGACGACAGCCCATCGTCAAGTCGTGGCCCTATCTACTCGTTTGCTCCGCTAGCATCAAATTGGAGCGGTGGCCGTGGCGAGGATGTATGGTAGTGGGCTCCTAATGTTAGGATGTGCCTGTATTATAGTACGGAAGGGAAGAGCAAGGAGAATAGCAATACAAATCTTGCTCTTAGCAAAACTGTATGTCACAAAGTAACTGTAGGAGTACGGTAGCCACTACCCGATAGCGAAACTGTCTCTCCAGTATGACTTCACAGTAAACGTCGTCTGTAAATTCAATATCTGCGCCTTTTAGCCTTGGTGGCAACAGGACTCTGAGCATTTGCCCCAATTATTCATGCTGCTAGCATCTTTCCGTACGAACAACTTGATAAGCAGGCTGGCTTGAGGTGCCACTAACCTGGTAGGTCACAGTGTGAGCCGGTTCACGGCTTGGGCCACCCCACCAAGTTTCAGCTGATCTCACCCTCAACTTGCAACCCTCATAACTCCACCAATATGGCTCCTATTGACGAAGCAATTGAAGAAATTAAATCGCATGGATTAGGCGGTGAATTCTCGTACC
>ML977001.1:448982-459153 GCA_010015675.1 Byssothecium circinans | reverse complement strand
AGATGAAGAGGGTTCTTCTGAGTCGGAGGCTAGTACTCAGTTTATCATGTCAAGTAGTGATGCGGACGATAATGGCGATGAAGTTGAGTGAGTTGGTGTTGCCAAGGAATCGTGGGCGGTTCGGTGGTGTGGGCGGTTCGGTGGTGCTTTACGTTAATTAACCTTAATTTATAAGGATTTAATGTATTCCACTATTAAACCGCCCACACCATTGAACCGCTTATGATTCCTTAGCAACACTAACTCACTCAACTGCATCATTATTATCGTCCGCATCGCTATCTAAAAATATATACTAAGTACTAGCCTTTAACTTAGAAGAACCCTCTTTATTAGCTTAATAAGTTCTCGTGTTATACCTAGTCTTACCGCAGTTACTACAGCGCTGAACACCTAGTTATCATAGTTATTACACCTTACCCTTACCCTTTTATAGTTCTAAACTATTCCTAATAGTTGTTACGATCCAGAAGCGGGGTCGCCACACTTATGTAATAAACCGACTGCGCGCCCTGACCAGACAGATAGTCACGAGTAGTAAGCAAAGTCACGTGATCATCCCAGCGTCCCAGGAGTCCCAGAAGCCCCATGAAGGACTGGGACGAGTGGGACAGGTAGGACGAAGGGACGCAACTAGTATATAGATGAACTTGATCTCTATATTGTAGGAATCGTGTTCAACCTTCTACTTAGGATTACAATCTATTCAGTATCTTATACTCTATGATTGCAAGCTCACCTGAGTTCACCAAGTGTACGCCCTTCAGACGAACATTACCACGTACTGTTGGAGTACCACCGTGTGTCGCGAATTGATATCTCTTCTAGAGAACTAACCGAGCTCTAGAACCTCAAGCACCCTTGTCACCCAAAAGCTCTTCGAGCCATCTCCGGTAATAAGCCCCCCTGGACCTTAACATTTTGAACACCCTCAGAAGGATGTCTAAGACACACGATACCCAATCCCACGGCAATGCCAGCAAGGTCGCTAAACCGGATCTCTACCACGGAGATCGCGCCAAACTCGAAGGATGGCTCCTGCAAATTGACTTGTACTTCAAGTTTGCAGCCAGCACCATCGACGATGTGGACAAAGCCTCCTTTGTTACGACCTACATGCGTGGCGACGCTAAACGATGGATCGACCCTTATCTCGCTAAATACCTGGATGACGACAACGATGACGATGATGTCACTATACTCTTCAAAGACTACGCCCAGTTTAAGACCCGTCTCTGACAGGTCTTTGGAGTCTCGAACGAAGAATCCGTCGCAGGAAGAAAGGTGCAGCACCTCAGGCAACAACGCTCGGCCGCTGAATACGCCGCGGAGTTCCAGCACTACGCGATTCAGACGGGCTGGGAGGATAAGGCACTCATGACCATGTATAGACAAGGCCTCAAGGATACCGTTAAAATGGAGCTTATGCGATCAGGGGCATCCATCACCACCTTGGAGGAACTATACCAGGAATCCATCAGAATTGACGGACAACTATACGAGTTGACATCTAAGCTACACGATAAGCGAAGTGGACTCAGCGCGGGTAAGACTAAGAGTACCTATACCAGACCTAGGTACTTCCCCGCCATAAAACCACGAAAGCAATACTCGGATCCCTACGGGCTGCAGCCAATGCAACTCGACAACGTCGAGAAGGGGAAAGGGAAGGGCCACCGCTATGAGAAAGAAGCCAGGACGTGCTACTCGTGCGGAAAAACAGGCCACATCGCCAGAAACTGTCGCGCGAAGCCAGGAAGAGCTAAGCATACGGTCCAACGACAGTTGAATATAATCATAGCATCTCATGCTCTGGGATGTCTCCCCGACGTCGAAGAAGACGACGAATGGGAAGTGATTGATTCAGGCGAAGAAAGAGGAGAAGCTGTTAGACAGAGGATATAAGAACTATCTGTTAGAAAAAGGGTCAGTGAAGCAGCTAATCAGATATGGCACAATAAGGAAGTAGACACTATAGACGACGAAGTCTAGGACTTCCTTAATAATCCTGACCAACCCCTTAACGCGAGAGAATAACAACTTCGGGATTACTTGCTCAGCGAACGAGCCAAGGACAATGAAGGACCATCATGGGCCGACAGAGCTCTCCGCATCATCAGTGGAAAGGAAGAGTACCTTGGAAAAGAAAACTAAGACCCCCATGACTCCGAACTACCTCACACCGAGATCGCGCAAGGGAACCATCCACGATGGACGGATGAAAACCCAATGTGGTACGACAGCGAAGTCACATTAGATGACGACGAACCAACGGATCAAGGACGTTCAGGATACAACAACCAATACCTGAGGCCAAGCGCAGGACTCGATGACGAGTACCTATACGAAGATCCGAACCCCAGGCCTAGGAAGCAACGAAAACTAAGGCACAGGCAGGAAAAGGCCTACGAAAGGCAAGCCAACTGGGTGGACTAAGAGCTCGCAGAAGGAAGCATCCAACGAGCAGCGTAGCAGAACGAAGTGACTAAAGAACTGCGATACGACATAGACTATCGAAATGGAAACCATAGGAAACTTAGCTTCACCTAGTGCAACAATGACGGTTGTCTCACCCACTATGATGCGAAGGTGAAAGCAAACTATTTCCCAGCTATTAAGAAAGACTGCAAGTTCAAATGGTACGACTGCTACGACGACAAGTGCCCAACGCACTTATACGATAAATGAGCACGACCATGGTTCCCAGGCAAGGAAGATCCCGCAGAATTAATGAAGATAAACCTAATCGTCAATGACATCTACACTTAGAGCAAATGGCAGACATGTCTACACACCAGGTGCAAAAGGCACGCCAAAGAAAAAGAGAAGAATGGATTCAGAGCATCTTTTTTAGACCCTCACCTGACACTGCTAAAGGGCTGTATACCCTGGGAGCAGCAGGCGAACGCCTAATCAAGATCCCGATCCGTCTTAGTGGCAGAAAGATGAAGGCATTAGTGGATTTAGGGTCACAAGCGAACTACATCTCAATGGCAGTGGCGATCTTAGCCGGACTGAGGCCATTCTAGAAGACTGAACCTTACCCACTGCTTATAGCCAACGGACAAGCAATGCCAGAACAACCCATGGTCAGAGAAGAAGTCATCTTAGTACCCATGAGGATTCACCACCACAGCGAACGGATCACCCTAGACTGTTTTGGGATGGCCACTCACGACGTCATATTAGGAATCCCTTGGCTAAAGAAGCATAACCCAGTAATCGACTGGAAGAACGACATGATATCATTAGCGAACTGCGCCTGCCAGCGTACTTCAAAGCCTACGCACCGACAGCGATCAATAGTAGATGAGAAGGCAATCAACAACATTGCTTCGACAAAGACGCGTTCAGCGAGAACGGTCAACTCCACAGATGCTGCCCGGTTAGCAGATCAACAAGTGAGGGTGAAGGAGAAAAAGGCACCTCCAGAGATCCCTAAAGAGTATAGAAAATAGGAGCACCTCTTTTAGGAAGACGTAGGCGCCACGGCGCTACCTAAGCATCAACCCTAGGACTGCGAGATCACGCTACAGGAAGGAAAGCAACCGACTTTCGGACCAATCTATCAACTATCAGAGAAAGAGCTAAAGGCTCTACGGGACTACATTAATAAGAGCCTAGCAAAGGGCTACATACGAGAGTCAAAGTCACCAGCAGGATACCTGGTCCTCTTCGCCCTAAAGAAGGACGGATCACTGTGACCATGTGTGGACTTTCGGAAGTTAAACGAGATCACAGTCAAGAATCGTTATCCGTTGCCCAACATTGGAGAACTACAGGATCGACTAGCGCGTGCAAAGATATTCACGGCCCTTGACCTACGAGACGGATATCACCTGATCCGTATGAAGGAAGGCGACGAATGGAAGACAGCGTTTAGGACATGGTACGGACACTACGAGTATACCGTGATGCCCTTCAGTCTTACCAACGCCCCGGCAACTTTCCAAGCATTAATCAACAACGTATTGCGTACGCACCTAGACATCTTCGTGATCGCATACTTAGATGACATACTCATCTACTCGGAAAACGTTGAAGAACATGTAGGACATGTTGAACAAGTGCTTTCATGCTTGGATGCCGCAAACCTGCGCCTCAAGCTAGAAAAGTGCGAATTCCACAAGGAAGAGCTCGATTTCCTAGGATTCGTAGTTAACACCACAGGAGTCAAGATGAGTCTAAAGAAAATACAAGTGGTGCAAGACTAGCCAATACCAACGACAGTCAAAGGAGTGCAGGAATTCCTCAGATTCTGCAACTTCAACAGAAGGTTTATCAAAGAATACGCCTTGATAACCTTACCCCTGGTAGGACTCACTAGGAAGGACGTACTCTTCAGATGGTTAGAAGCACAGGAGAAAGCATTTAAAACTCTGAAAGAAAAGTGCATAAGCCCACCAGTACTAGTGGCATTCAGGAGTGGAGAACCGATGAGGATCGAAACAGACGCATCTGACCTCGCGCTCAGAGCAGCAGCAAGCCAGATGAGAGACGGCCAATGGCACCCCATCGCCTACTACTCAAGGAAGTTCTTAGGACTAGAAGAACGTTATGACGTATACGATAAAGAACTGATGGCTATTATGGACTCACTGAAGCATTAGAGAGTATACGCGGAGAGCTGCTCTGAACTCACCATCTTCACTGACTACAAGAACCTACTTCACTTCATGATGACCAAACAACTCAACAGAAGACAAGTCAGATGGTCTGAGTTGCTTAGACAATACAAATTCAAAATCGTGTACACACCAGGCAAGGACAACGGACGAGCCGATGCCCTCAGCCGACGGAGTGATATCGCAGGAATAAAGGAAACTGTCGAAGCACTGATACTATGAGCCAACAAGGACGGATCCTTAGGACCGGCCTAACAACTAAACGGCATCCTGCGAATTAACAATGAAGTACTAGAGGAACTACAGGAAGAGATCATACGACAACATCATGATGATCCTGTACATGGACACCCTGGCATTTAAAGGACTATTAAACTAATTCAGAGAAATTATGAGTTCAAAGGCATGAAAGAAAAGGTTACACGCTTCATCAGCAAATGTGCGAACTGCCAAAGAAACAAACACAGCACACACGCATCCTACGGAGAAATGCAACCTATCAAACTACTAAAAGCACCATGGGAAGACATCTCTATAGACTTTGTAACAGGTCTACCCGTATTAAGAGACCTTACAACTGGAATAACCTACAACACCATCTTGGTAATCGTTAACAGATTTACGAAATACGCGGAAATGATACCATTTAGAAACGATTACAACGCGGAACAACTCAGATACGTGATCCTAGATCAACTTATCAGATACCATGGCATGCCAAAGTCAATTATTAGTGACAGAGACAAGCTCTTCACATCAAACTACTGGAAAACGCTGATGGCTGTGATCGGAACAAAACGCAAGCTATCCACGGCATATCATCCACAAACGGATGGACAGACAGAAAGAACGAATCATATGATGAAGACATACCTACGAATCTACAGCAATACCTAGCAGAACAATTGGGTTTCCCTTTTACCTATGGCTTAATTAGCGTACAATAATAAGATATCGGAATCCACAGGACAAACGCCATTCTACGCAAATCACGGGAAACACCCAAATCTCTTTGAACGCACACTGCTAGGAGGCAAGGCAGCAGCGGCTTTAACAACAATAGAGGACTTAAAGAACGTACACCAACAGTTACGGGTCAGCCTTGAAACGGCACAACGCAAAAGCATTTCATACGCAAACACGAAATGAAAAATGGCACCTCAGCTAGAAAGGGGGGATAGAGTATACCTACTCACGAAAAATCTTCGCATAAAATAACCAAGCAAGGGACTGGATAACGTCAAGGTCGGACCATTTTTAATATAGGCTAGAACAAGCCCTGTCAACTACCGACTCCAGCTACTAAGAGAAGCCAAGATACACCTAGTTTTCTACATATCTAGACTGGAACTAGCAGATCCTAAGACGCCACTACAAAAAACATTCCACTACGAAGTTGAGGAGGAAAGTGAATTCGAAGTCGAGAAGATCGTAGACCAGAGAGACTGAAAAGGCAAAAGAGAATACCTAATCAAGTGGAAAGGTTACCTAGAGAACGAAAACACGTAGGAACCAGTTACACACCTTACGGGTTGCGAGTATCTCCTAAAGCACTGGCATCAACATTCCAAAAGGGCGACCAATCAACGGTAGCGGCACCAAGCGCGGCCTCCGGATTCACCAAAGTAATATCCTGAAGCAAAGCTTCCTGCGCTTCCAACGCCTCTAACTCCTCCACAGATGACATCCCCTTATTAAACATTTCCTGCTCTTTCTGACGAAGCAGTTTCTTTTGTTTATGAAGCCTTGAAAGCTTCTCCCTTACTAGACAGGCACGCTGTAGAGCGGCCTCAGCGACATCCTCTTCCACGCGCAAGCGAGCCTCCTCTTCCTCCTCTAACGCCTCAAGACGACCCATCTCCTTGTCTATTTTCGAGAAATCCGGCAAAGGTAAACCCGCGGGTTCACACGAGCTCCGCCCGACACGAGTACAGTTGTTACAACGCTTGTGCAGAGACGACAGTTTGCAAGGGAGCTGACGGTCGGCGCAATAAGAACAAGCGACCATGGCGAAGGAACCGCGACTGTCGATACGGTCAGCGAGTTGATAGTAATGACGAACGGAACGAGAGGGTGGTTGTTGACTCATGAGGACATTAAGCTCTGAGAGGGGGGATAGTGTTATGATCCAGAAGCGGGGTCGCCACACTTATGTAATAAACCGACTGCGCGCCCTGACTAGACAGACAGTCATGAGTAGTAAGCAAAGTTACGTGATTATCCTAGCGTCCTAGGAGTCCCAGAAGCCCCATGAAGGACTGGGACGAGTGGGACAGGTGGGACGAAGGGACGCAACTAGTATATAGATGAACTTGATCTCTACATTGTAGGAATCATGTTCAACCTTCTACTTAGGATTACAATCTATTCAGTATCTCATACTCCACGATTGCAAGCTCACCTGAGTTCACCAAGTGTACGCCCTTCAGACGAACATTACCACGTACTGTTGGAGTACCACCGTGTGTCGCGAATTGATATCTCTTCCAGAGAACCAACCGAGCTCCAGAACCTCACGCACCCTTGTCACCCAAAAGCTCTTCGAGCCATCTCCGGTAACAAGCCCCCCTAGACCTTAACAATAGTTTAGAACTATTCTAGTCTACTATAGGACTATACTCTATAGTACTACCCTTCTAAATATACTTACGCTTACATATTTTACGCTTAGTTATTATCTTAAGTTACTTTTTAAGGTCTTTAATGCGTAACTTTATAAGCGTAGTACTATACAGCACTAACTTAGTACCTTTAATAAGCTGCGAAAGCTTACCCTACGCCGTCCATAGTAATTAAGTAATAGAATTACGTATAAACTTTAACTAAGAGCTAAATTCATATATATTACTTAGAGTCCTTAATAGCTATAGCGTCTCTAGTAGTAGGGGTCCTAGTAGGGTACGTATACGCATATTAAGGTAATTAAGTACTACCTACGCGTTTAGAGGGACTAGCCCTGTTACCTTAAAGGCCTTTTAATAGTTTTAAACCATAAATATACTTAAAAACGCGTCTTTAAAGGCTAGTAGGAACGCTTCCTTATTAATAAAAAACCCACGCTATTACGCTAAGCCCTAAATAATCTTAGAGTACTTACGCTTAAGTGGTAAGAATAACACTACATTAAGCGGCTAGAGGATATGTGATAAGTGTAGTAGTATATAGAGCGTAAGGATCTTATTATCTTAATAATAATCCTTAAAATCTTAATTTAGGTAGCTTTTATAGCCATCTAAAATTAGTAACTAATAGACGCTAACAGTTCTCACCTTTATATATGCGTTAAAGTGCTTTAACTATGTAAGACTAAGCTTATTAGTCATCTATCTATTCTCTAAGACTAAGAGCTTTTAATTACGTAGTATATTAGCTTCCTAGTACTATAAAGAGATATAGACGCGTCCTTTATATATAATAAATAGTAGGGTGAATGTACTATTTAAATATATACTCTAGATATCTGTTACCTACTCTTTATTACCTAGCTAAACTATTATAGGCCTTACTTACTTCTCTAAGCTAGTAACTACTTTTATAGAGCTAATAACACCTATCTAAAAGCTAGTTTTATTAAAGTTATGTATATTATTATGATGTATGCTATACTTTACTTTAGTATCTTATATAAGCTTAAACTACGCGCTAACTACCTTAGGATCTTCCTATTTTGCCCTCTAATAGTCCTTTAAATAGTTCTAAACTATTTATAACTATTCTAAATAGTTTATAAACTATACTACTTAGTTAATGCCTACGTTCTTACTACCTTACTTACATAATAGTTTATTCGCTATATCTAATACTTCGCCTAACGTAGGCGCGAATCCTCGTAAATTAAAATTAAGGATATATTAGATAAGTATCTCCTACTTAGTTAAGGATAGTTTTGAACGGTTTAGTACTATTTCTAGTTGAAAAGGTATTCCTCTAGCGCGTTTAGTAAGGACACGAGGCTTAACGTTAAAGGCTACAGCAGCGCTTTAATAGCTTTTAAATTGGCCTCTATTATATGCGTTAAGGGCAAGCTATAGTCTACCTTCATGTTATAGTCGTTCAGACCTTTATTATTAAGGTATTTTCGCGTTGAAGATGGAGTTAGTGTTGCCAAGGAATCATGAGCAGTTTAATGGTGTAGGTGGTTTGATAGTAGAATACGTTACGCCTATATTAGGTAAAGTATTAGATATAGTAAATAAACTACTAGGTAAATAAAGTAGAAAGAAGGTTAGTAATAACTAGATAAAATAGTTTATAAACTATTTAAAACTATTATAAATAGTCTAAAACTATTTAAAGGACTATTAGAAAGTTCTATAGGAAGATCTAAAGATAATTACTAGGTAGTTTAAACTTATAGAGGATACTAAAGCTAAGTATAGTATATATAATAATAATATATATAACTTTAATAAGACTAGCTTTTAGATAGGTATTATTAGCTCTATAAAAGTAGTTACTAGCTTAGAGAAGTAAGTAAGGCCTATAATAGTTTAGCTAAGTAATAAAGAGTAGGTAATAGAGATTAATAGTATATATTTAAATACTATATTTACCTTACTATTTATTATATATAAAGGACGCGTCTATATCTCTTTATAGTATTAGGAAGCTAATATACTACGTAATTAAATGCTCTTAGTCTTAGAGAATAAATAGATAAATAATAAGCTTAGTCTTATATAGCTAAAGTACTTTAACGCGTATATAAAGGTAAGAACTATTAGCGTCTATTAGTTACTAATTTTAGATAGCTATAAAAGCTACCTAAATTAAGATTTTAAGGATTATTATTATAATAATAAGATCCTTAACGTATTCCACCACCGAGTGCGCCAAAATTGCTTGGCAAGGAAAATCAAAGAGTATTATCTTAATAACAAAGCTAAACCTTAATATTTTCTTTCAAAAATTTTAACCTAGATAGATATATATATAATCTAATAGCTCTTAAATTTTTATAGCCTTAGCTTACGTAATAAAATAGTTATTAACTAAAAAGGTACTAGTAGCTAAAACCTACCTTATACTATAGATTAATACCTAAACGTTAGTAATATACTATATAACTTTTAGAACTTACTTATTACTATATTAGTTAGTAGCTATTAAGTTATTATAGCATGCAGCCTAGATTTAATACTATAATAGTAGGTATAAGGTAGGGGGTAAGAAAAAATAGAAAACCTTTTAAATAAAGTTATATATAACGTAAAGCACCATTGAACCGCGCACACCATCGAACCGCGCATAAATGCTTGGCAGCGAAAACCAAAGAGTATTATCTTAATAACAAAGCCAAACCTTAATATTTTCTTTTAAAATTTTAAACCTAGATATATATATATATATATATTAATAGCTATTAAATTCTGATAGCTATTGCTGACGTAATAAAATAGTTATTAACCTATAAAGTATTAATAGCTAAAACCTACCTTATACTATAGATTAATACCTAAACGTTAATAATATACTATATAACTTTAAGGAATTACTTATTACTATATTAGTTAATAGCTATTAAGTTATTATAGCGTGCAGCCTAG
>ML977001.1:383524-399216 GCA_010015675.1 Byssothecium circinans | reverse complement strand
GCGGTTCGGTGGTGTGGGCGGTTCAGTGGTGCTTTACGTTAAATATTTTACTTACTTAGAAATATTTACTTTTAACCTATAGATATACTTTATATATATATATAGAAGCTATATAAATAGTTAGCTACTAGAAAATAGGTTATATAAGCTTTATAATAAGGCAGTGTCTAAATTTTCTAAAAACCTACACTTTCTAAGCTAGATCTTTTAGTTTTAGAAGTATTTACTTACTTTAAACTTTATATAGCTTTATTTAGTATATACTATTCTCCTCCTAAGAAGAAAGTAGAGATATCTAATATATATAACTTTATTTAGAAGGTTTAATTTTTCTTACCCCCTACCTTACACCTACTATTATAGTATTAAACCTAGGCTACACGCTATAATAACTTAATAGCTACTAACTAATATATTAATATATAAGTCCTAAAAGTTATATAGTATATAACTAACGTTTAGCTATTAATCTATAGTAAAAGGTAGGTTTTACCTAAGATTTCTTCCTTTCTTAATAACTACTACATTACGTAAGCTATAGCTATATAAATTAAATAGCTATTAGTTTATATATATATCTATTTAGGTTTAAAATTTTAAAAGAAAATATTAAGGTTTAGCTTTGTTATTAAGATAATACTATTTGATGTTCCTTGCCAAGCATTTCTGCGCGGTTCGATAGTGCTTTACGTTAAATAAAAAAGAAGAATTAGCTTATAACTAGCCTAGGTTAGTTAACGGTTTAATTTGCAGTGGTAAAGGAACTTTAGTAGTAGCCGTACCTATCCTCTTTAAAATCTTTGTAAAAACACCTATTTTTTTTTTTAAAAACTTAAGCTCCTTAATTATAACCTTTTTACGGTTAAATAGTTCTTTCTCTTTTTTAGTAGTAGAATCTAACTACTCTTCTAGGTTAAGCTTATAACACTTAATCTTGCAAAGCTTTTAACAAAGCTATTAACGCTTCTAAGCTACCGCAGCAAACTCTTCCTCTTAAGGAAATAGGCTGCACTGCACGCTAGCTACGATGTAGTTAGCGCAACTCTCCTTTAATAATAGTAGACATTTAAAACCTTTTACTAGGCAATAATAATAAGGTTTTGCTACAGCGTAGTCTATAGCACGGATACGGGTAAAATGAGCTTAGCAATGGTTAGTCAACTTCGTAGATTCTTTAGGCATAGTTAAGTAAGAGATTATGAAACATTCATAAAGAATATAATTTTATAGTAGACGAAAGAGACGCGCGCTTTATATGCTAGCTACACCTAGATACGGTATAGCAGCTAGATCTTTTAGGATATTAAGATAATATTCCTAAAAAGGGGGATAATATTATAAATAAAAAGAATACAAAGTATTTAGGACTAGATAATGCAGCGTAAGAGGTGTTAAGCCTAGGAGATAGCAACACGATAATGCGCAAGGCAGAATTAAGTTAGTAGTTATGTAACGGCGGGATACTTAGTAAAATTAGTAGTCTTAGCACTAAGCAACCTAAGTATAAGATACTTGGTAAAATTAGTAGTCTTAGCACTAAGCAACCTAAGCGTAGAATACTTAGTAAGATTAGTAGTCTTAGTACTAAGCAACCTAAGCATAAAATGCTTAGCATATTCTATAGAATTGCTGCTAAGCATACTAATTAAAATAACTTAAAGGGATAGGATAAAGACTAGATAGATCTCCTTTATTTTTCTAGCTTTTTATAGTTAACTTTCTATAGTTTATCTTTTACCTAGATTAATACTTAGTTATTCTATAGTTCATTATAGAATTAGTTACTTCGCACGTTTAACTCTTAAACTACTAAAGCTTACTACCTAACGTATATACCTTACACCTACTAACCTCCTTTAATACGGATTAGGACTTGGTAAGTATACCCCTTAGTAACACTAAGACTATTTAGAACTTAGCGTGCTAATATTTTTTTTTATTAATAAAGAAGTATTCCTACTAGCCTTTAAAGATATATTTTTAAGCATATTTATAGTTTAGAACTATTAAAAGGCTTTTAAGGTAATAGAGCTAGTCCTTCTAAACGTATAGGTAGTACTTAATTACCTTAATATATAGATATATATCCTACTAAGACCCCTACTACTTAAGACACTATAGTAATTAAGAACTCTAAGTAATATACGTAAATTTAGCTTATAGTTAAGGCTTATATAAGATTCTATTACTTAGTTACTATAAATAGCGCGTAGTAAGCTTTTATACCTTATTAAAGGCGCTAAGTTAGTACTATAAGGTAGCGTGCTTATAAAAGCGCGCATTAAAGAGCTTAAAAAGTAACTTATAGTAGTAACTAAGTAAAAAACATGTAAGTATAAGTATATTTAAAAGGGTAGTACTATAGAGTATAGTCTTATAGTAGACTAAAATAGTTCTAAACTATAAAGAACTATTTAGAACTATAAGAGAGCAAAGGTAGAGGGTAAATATAAAGTATAATAACTAGGTATTTACTACTATAGTAACTATAGTAAGGCTAGGTATAATATAAGAATATATTAAGTAGATAAAGAGAGTTCTTTTTAAGTTAAAGGCTAGTACTTAGTTTATTATATTAAGTAGTAATAAGTTATAGATAATAATAGTAATAAAGTTAAGTAAGTTAGTATTACTAAGGAATTCTACGTAGTTTAGTAGTATACGCAGTTTAGTAGTACTTTACATTACTTAAGTAAGATTATACTTAAAGCAAAAATCTTTTATAATATATAGAAGATTTATACTATATAAAAGATAGTTATCTTACTATACTTAGTAGTATTTATATTTTACGCTTCTAAGAATACCCTACTACCTGTATATAATATAGAATTTAAACTAAATACCTACTAGATACTTAGAGTAGTAGCATATTCTGCCCTAGTAAATAATAATATATAATATATCTTAATATAAAATAACACTAGGTAGGTAATTATTATTTAGGTAAATATAAGGCTAGGATACGTGTATAATCTTAATATTAATAGGTGCTATTAAGTTAGAGTAAATATAAGTAAAGGAGTAGCCTTTACTAGTATTAATACTAAATAAGACTCTAAATAAAAAATAAAAAATAGCACTTTAATCTGATATAAAGTACTACTAAAATGGCCACCCCACTAAGACGGCTACTTTTGCTTAGCAAGGAAAATCAAACCATATTATCTTAATAATAAAGCTAAACCTTAATATTTTCTTTTGAAATTTTAAACCTAGATAGGTATTTATATAATCTAATTGCTATTAAACTTTTAGTGCCTTAGCTTATGTAATAAAATAGCTATTAACCTATAAAGTATTAGTACTTAAAATCTACCTTATACTATAGATTAATACCTAAATATTAGTAATATACTATATAACTTCTAGGACTTACCTATTAGTATATTATTTAGTAGCTATTAAGTTATTATAGCGTGCAGCCTAGGTTTACTGCTATAATAGTAAGTGTAAGGTTGAGAGTAAGAAAAATTAGAAAACCTTCTAAATAAAGTTATATATATTAGATATCTCTACTCTCTTCTTATAAGGAAAATAATATATACTAAATAAAGCTATATATAAGTTTAAAGTAAGTAAATACCTCTAAAACTAAAAGATCTAGCTTAATAAGTATAGGTTTTTATAAAAATCTTAACACTACCTTAAAATATAGCTTATATAAGCTATTTTCTAATAGTTAACTATTTATATTACTACTATATATATATAAAAAGTTTATTAAAAGAAAAGAAGTAAGAATATCTAGCTAGATAAAATATTTAATTATAGTTTTCTAATTTTAGGAATCTCTACCCTCTCTACGCTAATTCTCTAATAGGTCTAGGCTGCACGCTATAATTTTAGTGCTAATAGGTGTATTATATATATATAAACTAACGTATTCTACTATTGAACCGCCTACACTATTAAACTACTCATGATTCTTTAGTAACACTAACTTACTTAACTACATCATCATTATCGTCCGCATCACTATCTAAAAATATATACTAAGTACTAGCCTCCAACTCAGAAGAACCCTCTTCATTAGCTTAATAAGTTCTTGCGTTATGCCTAGTCTTACTATAGTTGCCATAGTGCTAAACACTTAGTTATTGTAGTTATTATACCTTACCCTTACCCTCTACCCTTACCCTTTTATAGTTCTAAACTATTCCTAATAGTTTAGAACTATTCTAGTCTACTATAAGACTATACTCTATAGTACTACCCTTCTAAATATACTTGCGCTTGCGTGTTTTACACTTAGTTATCATCTTAAGTTGCTTTTTAAGGTCTTTAATGCGTGACTTTATAAGCGCAATACTATGCAGCACTAACTTAGCACCTTTGATAAGCTGCGAAAGCCTACCCTGCACCGTCCGTAGTAATTAAGTAATAGAATCACGTATAAACTTTAACTAAGAGCTAAATTCGCGTGTATTACTTAGAGTCCTTAATAGCTATAGCGTCTTTAGTAGTAGGGGTCCTAGTAGGGTGCGTATACGCATATTAAGGTAATTAAGTACTACCTACGCGTTTAGAGGGACTAGCCCTATTGCCTTAAAGGCCTTTTAATAGTTCTAAACTATAAATACGCTTAAAAACGCGTCTTTAAAGGCTAGTAGAAACGCTTCCTTATTAATATAAAAGACACGCTGTTACGCTAAGCGCTAAATAATCTTAAAGTACTTACGCTTAAGTAGTAAGAATAACACTATATTAAGTAGCTAGAGGATGTGTAACGAGTGTAGTAGTATATAGAGCGTAAAGATCTTATTATTTTAATAATAATCTTTAAAATTTTAATTTAGGTAGCTTTTATAGCTATCTAAAATTAGTAACTAATAGACGCTAATAGTTCTTACCTTTATATACGTGTTAAAGTACTTTAACTACGTAAGACTAAGCTTATTAGTCGTCTATCTATTCTCTAAGACTAAGAGCTTTTAATTACGTAGTATATTAGCTTCCTAGTACTATAAAGAGATGTAGACGCGTCTTTTATATATAATAAATAGTAGAGTAAATATACTATTTAAATATATACTCTAGATATCTGTTACCTACTCTTTATTACCTAGCTAAACTATTATAGGCCTTACTTGCTTCTCTAAGCTAGTAACCACTTTTATAGAGCTAATAACACCTATCTAAAAGCTAGTTTTATTAAAGTTATATATATTATTATCATGTATGCTATACTTTACTTTAGTATCCTATATAAGCTTAAACTACGCGCTAACTACTTTAGGATCTTCCTATTTTACTCTCTAATAGTCCTTTAAATAGTTCTAAACTATTTATAACTATTCTAAATAGTTTATAAACTATACTACCTAGTTAATGCCTACGTTCTTACTACCCTACTTACGCAATAGTTTATTTGCTATATCTGATACTTCGCCTAACGTAGGCGTGAATCCTTGCGAATTAAGGTTAAGGATGTATTAGATAAGTGTCTCCTACTTAGTTAGGGATAGTTTTGAATAGTTTAGTACTATTTCTAGTTAAAAAGGTATTCCTCTAGCGCGTTTAGTAAGGACATGAGGCTTGACGTTAAAGGCTATAGCAGTACTTTAATAGCTTTTAAATTAGCCTCTATTATATGCGTCAAGGGTAAGCTGTAGTCTGCCTTCGTGTTATAGTCGTTTAGACCTTTATTATTAAGGCATTTTCGCGTTAAAGATAGAGTTAGTGTTGCTAAGGAATCATGAGTAGTTTAATAGTGTGGGCGGTTCAATAGTAGAATACGTTAGCTCTAAAGTTATTATAACTTATTTAGCTAGTTTAGTAGGTATTTATACGCTATATACTAAAAGTAGCCTAGTATTCTCTATACCTATATAGCTTACTAAGCTATTAGAAATCCTAAAATATTTTTTTATAATCCTTTTTATCTATATTATATATATCTGTATTTGAAATTTCAGCTTAATAGCTCTAGTATTTAAATTGTTATTAAAGGTTGCATCTTTGATTTTCCGCCAAGCAAAAAGTGGCCGTCTCGGTGGTTTGGCCGTCTCGGTGGTGGAATACGTTATAACATGTTGCTAAATATGTTTCTACTAACTATCCCTGACTTGATTGTATCGTTTGTTGTTCCTGCAGTCTATAGTCCCTTTTATCTTGAATGTCTCGGCACATGCAAAGGTCAGCTAAGCAGCAGCGCACGGGCAGGATAATAAGACGGCAACCATTAATGACGGTCAGACGTACTCGTGAAGATTCAGATTCAGATTCAGATCCAGCGGGGATTGCTCGCCCCGCCGCAGCTGGCCGCACCCCGCAGACTGAGAGCCAGCAAAAGCACCGTCAAAAGACTCGGCTATGTGGAAAGCAATCAATATCTACCCGCGAATAGACGAGATAGAGTGTTTGAGTTTGCGACAATAATGAGTCTGTGCCAGAACGTCCTTGTCTTGTCTGTCGATTCTAGCCCAGTTTGCGCCAACAAGGGCCGCGTCCGAGATCGCTTACCTCACTTTATAGTGGTAGATTAGATGTCAGCGGACGGTGCCTTGTGCAGCAAAAGCATCCCAATTAGATGTCTCGAAAGTATACTACCTACCACGACACTATTAATACAACTACATTCCGACCTCTTGAGAGACATCCACAATTAAACTAATAAATAGCGGTCACAGCCAACAATACAACAGCCACACATCTAATTTGCCTATTAAAAAAAAAGCAAGATATTCTCTTATTGGATATCATTTCCTACTTTAAAGACTCATTTGGTAACTAAACATTATAATCAGAAGAAGTAGATGCAAGACCGGACATGTTCTCCATCCCGAAATACTCCCCAGCGCCAGCACCTACCCACATATCAAGAGGTAACCAGACATATTCCCATCAGGATATCATCAGACACACACAGGTAACCGCAAAGAAGGAAGACAATGACGGCCCAAAAAACTGTCTAACCCCCCTTCTCCCCCAACAACGCCAAATTCTCCGCAGCACCCCACCCCACCATCCTCCCCCCCAACCACCTCCTCAACACCTTCTCAAGCACCTCCTCAAAAAAGCTCGCCAAAAGGATAAGAGCACACACAGCCACCACAAACATAACCCCAAAAAAGCTCAAACTCGTATGCCCGGGACTCTTAAACTTGATATGTCCACACAACGAATCCTGTATCCGCTGCCCCTCCCAAAGATTCCGCACTCTCTCCGGATCAGCACCAGGTCTGCGCTCAATCGTGGAAAAAGCGCCGAGCTGCAATCGCGCCATTGCGAGACTGAACCAATGATCTACTTCAATTTTCCACTGCTCGGGCGGTAGAGGCGTGGATATGCGATCGTTTTGCAGCGAGCGCGCAGCTTGCAGCGCGACGTTTCCGTCGCGGTCGAAGATGCTGCCTTGAAGTGTTGATTGCTGGAGGAGATTATCTACGAGGACGGCAGCGAAGATAATGCCATTGTACGCGTCGTCGTTTCTAGTGGTGTTTCCTGCTAGGATGGAGAAATCGGCATCCATTTCTTCGTCGCTGCGTCGTCCAATCACGCCTCTTAAGTCGGTGCAGCGCCCGGTTTTCAGAGAGCAGTATTGCATGAGCTCGTCGCAGCCTAGTATGCCGAGGAGTTGGTTGGAGCGGTATTTCCATGGCCAGTCGGGTTTGAGGAGGCGCTCGGGTTCCATCTCGCCTTGGATGGAGAAGATGGGGTCGTTGGCTTTGTGCAGGAAGCCTACGCCAAAGTTCACGGTTACCAGTATGAGGACGGGGTTGTGATACCCGTCCGCATGTTGTAATGGTGGTTGGAGGAGAGAGGTGTTTTCTACAGCGGCCAGGTTCATGGAGCGCAGTTTGAAGCCTGGTTTCGTCCAGTTGACTTCTTCGCTGTAGGTTTCGTTGCCGCCCGTTGCGTTCTTGTAGAAGGACCATACCCAGAGTGTGCCGTCGCCTTCGGGCGCGTTGTCTCCTACCATCCCCATGAAGAGTCGGCCATCGCGCAGGGGAGCGCAAACGGTGCGTCGCCGGACAGCGAGCTCGTGGCACCGTTTACAATTCAGGCCGAGCGTCGTGAAGGGCAGTTTCCCCGTGTCCATTGCATATGCGCTCTGGTTGTTGTAGCGACATACCCCCGTTGGAAACGGGCAGGTAGCATTGTGTTCGACGGCGACGGGCACGATTTGTGTGTGCAGTTTCCCACAGTCGAGAATCGTGCTAGTGCTTTTCTCCCTAGTATAACAATTCTTTACATAGTCCTCAGCCTCCAGCGTCGCGTTGAGCGTCAATTCCGCTGCGATGCCATAGTTGACTGATTCCGTGGATTCGTTCTTGCCGACCCAGACGCCGCATGTAGGCGTCACGGACGACACGACGGTGCGCCCCAGGAAGATTTGCGAGGTGAGCAATCCGGCCGCAATGAATAAGATCCAATGGCAAAAAGAGGCGAGGACGATGGCGGCGCGCTTCCAGGTTATTTTCGTCCGCGGTGTGGATTTGGAGTTCCATGGCAGGAAGAGAAATGCTATGTTGACGCCTGCTCCGGCTGCCGTCTCCGAGTTTCTGAGCAGCACTTGTGTTGCGTTTGGTTGGGTTTCTGCATTCCCTTTCTCGAACGCGAAGAGGTTGAATAGGAGGAAGCTGGCCAGTCTCCAGCTCCGCGTCGCTGTGATACCAATGAGGGTTGCGAGGAAGGCGAGGAGCAGCGCTGCGGTGCGGTTGGGAAGCGTCAAAGTCGCGCCGAGGGGTCGTGGTTTGCTGTAGTCGGTCCACACGCCGATTTGGACGGCGTTGGTTCCTGCGTCGCTCATCGTGATTGTGCTGGCGAGTCCAGCCAGGAATTCGTCCTTACTGCTGGAGGCATGAGAGGACTCAATGCAGGAAGGAAATACATTCGCACCGAGAGAAATGAAAATGGAGAGGGGTGTGTTACTTACTTTACGACTCGAAATTGAGAATCACGAGCCCCTCGTACCTTACCACTTACTAGGAAACACTACACAATTTCATACAAACTGTCGGTCCGTTTATTTTCGTTCAGCTGGCCCGTTCCCCATGTTATACTTGCATGCCACGGTCTACGAAAACGAGATGTGGCTGTTGACATCGAATACTGATTGGACTTGCACCTGTTTTCCTGCGCTTGGCTCTACCGGGACCGCCTAGCCTGGCATACGAACTGAACTCTCCGAGCGGCATGAGCCTTGTAAAACTGCGAGGCTTGTAAAACTGCGGGCGTAGTAGTGAAACAAATGCATGTAGCCAAGGCCAAAAGCAATACAGCGTTGTCGAGCAATGGGGTTAAAATAAGCGAGTTCTAGGCAGAAGTGATGCAAACATCACAATCACATTTAAGCTCCATAGAAAACACAAGTAAACTTATTATGCATTTAGATCAGATCCATAATTTCCCAAGTTTACTATACTGCATCTACCTTGGCAGCAGCTGATGCAACCCCGCCTTCGCCTTCGCCATCGGCCCCGTTTGCAACTGATCGTGCTTCTGCGAATTCGCCCTCTTATCGTACGCCCACTAATGCCTCTTCCTTGCCGTGACCTCGCGATGCTGCGCCGCCTTCTCCGCGTACGCCAGCGCCCGATGCTGGTGCTCCTGCAGTCCAATTATGCCCATCATGTCGCCCCTGCGAATCATGCGCCGGTCTTTTGGCGCTCCGGCATCGGGTATCTTGGGATGCGGCTCAGGTTGGGAGGAGGAGGAGCGCAACGGGGAGTCGTCTTTTGCTTTGACGAGCGCGGTTGACGAGTATGTAGGTCGCGGTTTTCTTGCTGTGGGAGCGCGGCGCGAGCCCAGGATCTTGCCTGATGAGAGGCGGATTTCGGTGTCGGAGACGAGGTTTGCGGTTGAGATGCCATCAACCTTGGTAGACTCCCCTCTCTCTCCCTCTTCCTCTTCTTTTCCTGCTTCCTCTTTAGATGCATCGTCGCGGTCCCAGAATTCCAGCAATTCCGGCTCTCGCTCAAGGTTCAACTGGCAGTGGCGTTTGTGGTTCTGGATGCCGCGGGTGGAGCTTCCGCTTGCGCCGCAGTAGAGACATTCGTGCCAGAGTTTGACGACGGTGCCGAGATACTCGAGGAAGATTTCCAGGTCGGTAATGGATTCTTGCTGCGGGATGGTGAAGCCATGTGCTGTGCGCATGTGCTCAATCACCCTGTCCAGACAAGTTGAGGACTCGTCGTCGGACGCGCCAACGGGTTCAAAAGCTTCGCTGCAGAAGAGGCACTCGAATGGCGAGACGTATTCGTCGTCTTCATTGTCAGACGCTTCGCGGCTAGATCCATGTTTGGGAGTGTCGTGTCCAGGACTGTGCTTGTGTTGATGGTTGACAAACTCTACTGAAATACGGGGTGGTGACCCCGCTGGTCTAGGTAGAGGTGGTAAGGAAACAAGTTTTCTCTTCAAGTTTTTGACGCTGTCATGGACGTTAGCTAACCCTTATTTCAAGATATTGCATACAAATAAACGTACTGCCAAGCGTCTTTCATATGATCTCTCTGCTCTGATCCGCTGTTGAAGGAAGCCTGACATGTGGAGCAAGCCCATATCTGAGATGGCAGTCGAGCTGAGTAACTGCTTCGGGAAACGTGTCACGGCAAACTCACACCCGTACTACCTCCTGCTAACTCCGAGTGCACCCTCAGAGACACTCCTAACGTCCCTCCCCGCGTGCTACAAAACCCACCGTGCCGGAAAATACGAGGGGTACTTCGACTTCAAGCGACTGTAACTCAACGCCATAGAGCTTTGCTATATTTTATAAGCGTTAACGTAACGTCCCTCCCTGCGTAGCGAAAAACCCCCCGTGCCGAAAAATATGAGGGGTACTTTGACTTCAAGCAACTTGAAATCTATCCGCACGATAATATTCGTCATAATTCTGTATAAGTCATGTGCTGAAGCTACTTCTAAGGGAGATCAGAATGCGAGGACTTGGACCGGAGCATCCCGACAGCAGCATTCGGAACATATCTCGCAACTCGGACGGGACCTCCCAGCAGTTGCGAAAAGCAAACACTACCATCGCCTCCTCGATACAAACTGTGATGACAACCACTCCTTTCCAAACGTCCGGCCCGGCACTCCATCATCAGGTCTTGGAGTCCAACCTCGACCTGTACAACTTCGAACAGTCGTTCGACCCGAACCGGCAGTCCTACAACCTCAACCTCTAGTGTCAGACGTGGCCACTGCCCTTATCGCCAGTGGCCATGAATCAGCAACACGACGTCAGCCACCAACAGTTCCAGCAGCAGCGGCAGCAGCGACAGCAGCGACGGGTGAACACGGTTGCCGCGACGACTGCGGGCAGCAACACTGTGCTGCCGACGAGTACGGGTGCAATCACTCCGCTACAGACGGCCAGCCTCGGCTTCGCGTCTGGTATGACGACACAGCGCTTTGGTGTCGGACTGGGTAAACCTCAGCGCGGGCAACACGTTCGCTCCGCAAGCGTTTCCGCAGGATCCGATGTATCCGACGACGGGCGGCTCTTACACCTATCGATGGAAATTGTCAGTCTCAGCCAAATCAGAAGAGGACTCCCCGAACGACGTTCGGCGGCTCTCTTTGCAGAATACCTTTGTGTAGGCCTCAGGTACTGGCAGGAGCACCTCCAGCGAGCTTTGACGAAGAGGGAAAGTAACACCTAAACTAGTTCGACGATAAAGTAGGCCTCAGGTTATACTTTATTCGAATCTTAGGGAAATTCTGTGTATTTTACACAACTTATGATTGAATAAATCAAGTTATCTAAGTTAATTAAGAACATTCTCTCTAACTATAATTTTTCAAATGCATAACGACAGCGCGATTAATGCTCTTTTGCAATTAGTGTATAATTATAACGTAAAGCACCATCGAACCGCGCAGAATTGCTTGGCGGAAAATCAATTATTCAACCTTTAATAACTATTTAAATACTTAAGCTATTAAGCTGAAATTTTAAATATAGATATATATAATATAGATTTCTAAGGTTAAAAAAATATTCTAGTAGCAAGGAAAACCAAAGAGTATTATCTTAATAATAAAGCTAAACCTTAATATTTTCTTTTAAAATTTTAAACCTGAATAGATATATATTATCTAATAGCTATGAAAATTTTATAGCCTTAGCTTACGTAATAAAATAGTTATTAACCTATAAAGTATTAGTAGCTAAAACCTACCTTATACTATAGATATATAGCTAAACGTTAGTAATATACTATATAACTTTAAGGACTTACTTATTAGTATATTAGTTAGTAGCTATTAAGTTATTATAGCGTGCAGCCTAGGTTTAACGCTATAATAGTAAGTGTAAGGTAGGAGGTAAGAAAAATTAGAAAACCTTCTAAATAAAGTTATATATATTAAAAACCTATACTTCCTTCTTAAGAGAAGGATAATATATACTAAATAAAGCTATATATAAGTTTAAAGTAAGTAAATACCTTTAAAACTAAAAGATCTAGCTTAGGAAGTATAAGTTTTTAGAATAATACTAACACTACCTTATAATATAGTTTATATAAGCTATTTTCTAGTAGCTAACTATTTATATTACTATTATATATATAACGTAAAGCACCACCGAACCGCCCACACCACTGAACCGCTCAAAAGCTTGGCATTGGAAAATCAAAACAGGATATCTTAATAACAAAGCTAAACCTTAATATTTTCTTTTAAAATTTTAAACCTAGATAGATATATATATAATCTAATAGCTATTAAAATTTTATAGCTATAGCTTACGTAATAAAATAGTTATTAGTAAAAAAGGAAATCTTAGGTAAAACCTACCTTTACCTATAGATTAATAGCTAAACGTTAGTAATATACTATATAACTTTTAGGACTTACTTATTACTATATTAGTTAGTAGCTATTAAGTTATTATAGCGTGCAGCCTAGATTTAATGCTATTATAGTAGGTAGAAAGTAGGGGGTATAAAAAGTTAGAAAACCTTCTAAATAAAGTTATATATATTAGATATCTCTACTTTCTTTTTACGAGGAGGATAGTATATACTAAATAAAGCTATATATAAAGTTTAAAGTAAATATCTCTAAAACTAAAAGATCTAGCTTAGGAAGTATAGGGTTTTAGAAAATTTAGACACTGCCTTATTATAAAGCTTATATAACCTAATTTCTAGTAGCTAACTATTTATATAGCTTCTCTATATATATATAAAGTATATCTATCGATAAAAAGTAAGAATATCTTGCTATTTAAAATTTATAATTATGTTTTTCTAATTTTAGGTATCTCTACCCTCCCTACGCTAGTTCTCTAATAGGTCTAGGCTGCACGCTATAATTTTAGTGCTAATAGGTGTATTATATATATATAAACTAGCCCTAAAGTTATTATAATTTATTAAGCTAGTTTATTAGGTGTTGTAGGGTATAAAGCTTAAGGCGAGTAACTTTATTCTATACTAATATAGCTTACTAAGAAATTAGAAATCCTAGAATATCTTTTTATAATCTTTTAGATCTATATTATATATATCTGTATTTAAAATTTCAGCTTAATAGCTCTTACATTTAAATTGTTATTAAAGGTTGAATATTTGATTTTCCTTGCCAAGCTTTTGAGCGGTTCGGTGGTGTGGGCGGTTCGGTGGTGCTTTACGTTATATAAAGTTTATTAAAAGAAAGAAAGTAAGAATATCTAGCTAGATAAAATATTTATTTATATTTTTATATTTTTAGGAATCTCTACCCTCCTTACGCTAATTCTCTAATAGGTCTAGGCTGCACGCTATCATTTTAGTGCTAATAGGTGTATTATATATATATAAACTAGCTCTAAAGTTATTATAATTTATTAAGCTAGTTTATTAGGTGTTGTAGGGTATAAAGCTTAGGCGAGTAACTTTATTCTATACTAATATAGCTTACTAAGATATTAGAAATCCTAGAATATTTTCTTATAACCTTCTAAATCTATATTATATATATCTATATTTAAAATTTCAGCTTAATAGCTTAAGTATTTAAATAGTTATTAAAGGTTGCATAATTGATTTTCCGCCAAGCAATTCTGCGCGGTTCGATGGTGTGCGTGGTTCGATGGTGCTTTACATTACTTATTATAAAATACCTTAACTAATAAACTTATTACTTATTTAATAAGAAGGCAAGGTTAAGCTTACCTTTTAAGCTTATTATTTAGGCTAATTTCTAAGACTCTAACGCGCTACTAAAGCCTTTAATATTTGCTATTTAACCTTCTCTTAATATATATATAGAATACCCTTTTAACTAATAATAGTACTAAACTATTTAAAACTATTCTTAACTAAAGAGGATATACTTATCTAATATATTCTTAACCTTAATTTATAAGGATTTACGCCTACCTTAAGTAAAGTATTAGATATAGTAAATAAACTATTATATAAGTAAAGTAGTAAAAATATAGGTATTAACTAAGTAGTATAGTTTATAAACTATTTAGAATAGTTATAAATAGTTTAGAATTATTTAAAGGACTATTAAAGAGTACTATAAGAAAATCCTAAAGTAGTTAGCATATAGTTTAAGCTTATATAAAAGACTAAAGTAAAGTATAATATAAAGTACTATTAAGCTAGCTATATTATTAAGCTAGCTACTTTTCCTTAGTAATACTAATACTATACTTATTATAAAATGCCTTAACTAATAAACGTATTACTTATTTAATAAGAAGGTAGAATTAAGCGTACCCTTCAAGCTTACTATTCTAGCTAATTTAAAAGCCTCTAATATGCTACTAAGGCTTTTAATATTTATTATTAAAGACTCTTTAACTGTATTAATAAAATTACCTTTTAACTAAATAATGTAAAGCACTACTAAACTACGTATACTACTAAACTACGTAGAATTCCGTAGTAATACTATTACTATCTTTAATATAAAAATACTATAATAACGTTATACTAAAGTACTTTAATATAAAGGTAGACTTTAGCTTACCCTTACTATATATAATAGAGGCTAATTTCTAAGCCTTTAATATGCTACTAAAGCCTTTAATATTAAGGACTAAGTCCTTAATAAACGCGCTAAAGGAATACTTTTTTAAGTAAAAATAGTTCTAAACTATTTAAAACTATCCCTAACTAAGTATAAGATAATTATTAAATATATCCTTAACTTTAATTTATAAGGATTCGCGCCTATACTAGGTAAAGTATTAGATATAGTAAATAAACTACTAGCTAAGTAAGGTAGAGAGAGAGTAAGTAAAAACTAGGTAAAATAGTTTATAAACTATTTAAAATAGTTATAAACTATTTAGAACTATATAAAAGACTATTAGAGGGCTCTATAAGAAAATCGTAAAGTAGCTAATATATAGTTTAAGCTTATAGAAGACACTAAAATTAAATATAGAGTATATAATAATAATATCTATAACTTTAATAAGACTAGCTTTTAGATAAGTATTATTAGCTCTATAAAAGTAATTACTAGCTTAGAAAGGTAAGTAAGGCCTACTATTATTAAGCTAAGTAATAAAGAGTAGGTAATAGAAATCTAAAGTATATATTTAAATAGTACTTTTACCCTACTATTTATTATATAAAAGATATATCTATATCTTATTATAGTACTAGGAAGCTAATATACTATATAATTAAAAGCTCTTAATCTTAGAGAATAGATAGATAACTAATATACTTAGTCTTATATAACGTAAAGCACCATCGAGACGGCCACACCATCGAGACGGCCACACCATCGAG
>ML977001.1:345615-358902 GCA_010015675.1 Byssothecium circinans | reverse complement strand
AATGCCAAGCTTTTGAGCGGTTCGGTGGTGTGGGCGGTTCGGTGGTGTGGGCGGTTCGGTGGTGCTTTACGTTATTAATAAAATATATCTAATAAATTATTATAGCAACTAAATAGCGTAGCCTATATATATATTAATTAGTAATTTAGACGTAAGTATATAACGTATTCCACCACTGAACCGCCCAAAAATGCTTAGTGAGGAACATTAACTAGTATTATCTTAATAATAAAGCCAAACCTTAATGTTTTCTTTTAAAATTTTAAATCTAGATAGATATATATATAATCTAATAGCTATTAAATTTATATAGCTATAGCGTACGTAACACAGTAGTTATTAGTAAGGGAAGAAATCTTAGGTAAAACCTACCTTTTACTATAGATTAATAGCTAAACGTTAGTAATATACTATATAACTTTAAGGACTTACTTATTAGTATATTACTTAATAGCTATTAAGTTATTATAGCGTGCAGCCTAGTTTTAACGCTATAATAGTAGGTGTAAGGTAGAGGGTAAGAAAAATTAGAAAACCTTCTAAATAAAGTTATATATATTAGATATCTCTACTTTCTTCTTAGGAGGGAGATAATATATACTAAATAAAGCTATATATAAGCTTAAAGTAAGTAAATACCTATAAAACTAAATGATCTAGTCTAGTAAGTATAGATTTTAAAAATTCTAACACTGCCTTATAATATAGCTTATATAAGCTATTTTTTTATAGCTAACTATTTATATTACTACTATATATATATATAAAGTTTATTAAAAGAATAGAAGTAAGAATATCTAGCTAGATAAAATATTTAATTATAGTTTTCTAATTTTAGGAATTTCTACCTTCCCTACGCTAATTCTCTAATAGGTCTAGGCTGCATGCTATAATTTTAGTACTAATAGGTGTATTATATATATATAAACTAGCTCTAAAGTTATTATAGTTTATTTAGCTTGTTTATTAGGTGTTGTAGGGTATAAAGCTTAAGCGACCCTAGTATAATCTACCCTTATCTAGCTTAGTGAGATATTAGAAATCCTAGAATATTTTTTTATATCCTTTTAAATCTATATTATATATATCTGTATTTAAAATTTCAGCTTAATAGCTCTTATATTAAAATAGTTATTAACGATACAAAAGGTAGGAAATGCCAAGCAAATTTTGGTCGGTTCGGTGGGTTGGGCGGTTCGGTGGTGGAATACGTTATCTATTAATCCTATAAAATCTGCTTAAACGTGCGCATTTAAGCGCTATACTAATATAAAATTTTAAGGTGTCGCCTTAAGCGTATAGAGCGCACAGCTTGCTTAAAATTACTTAGTGCGCATGGAGCGCTCTATGCGCTCCAAGCACCTTTGAGCGAGGTCAAAAATTTTGCTGATGTAGGCTACTACTATAGTGCTCCCTATTGCTTATTATAGTGCTCCTTACTACCTCCTATGTTACGAGAGGTTCATAGTTCTATGATAGACGATTAATTAATCGTTTTCTATCGAGAAGCCTGATGGGCCTATGTAACCAACCCGCCAAGGCCCGCGCTAGGCCGCGGATCCATCGATCCATCACATCCCGGCTGGCATGCCTTTGGACCGTCACACTAACTTCCCGCAATGATATAGTGTCTCTACAACATGTTGAAATTTGGTCAACGAGCTTGTACTTGCTTCAAATTTCCCTCTAACATATCCCGAATATCGCGCTTCCAGAGTACGAAGATGAATGCCAGCGAGCTCTTCGAGGAGGAGCGCCTTCCGTGGTATAGCCATGATCAGTTTTATCCAGTACGAACTGGTGAGGTTCTCGATTCCAGCTTTAAGGTTATCGGAAAATTCGGTTACGGTGCATACTCCACGGTCTGGTTGTGTCGGGATATCCGGTATGTTTGACGTTCTTCACCCCCACCCTTCGAAGTCTGATCATACATGCACAGAGAACGAGACGCTGGCTTCGTCGCTAGCTACGTCGCTGTCAAAATTTGTACCCGAGATGCCGAAAAATCTACACAACTCAATCGAGAGCTGGATTTTTACGAACACGTCAGTTCTATGGAATCACAGCATCGTGGCCAAGCATACATCCGCGGACTGTATGGCGAATTCGAGCTCGACGGTCCGACTGGCAAACATTTGTGCTTAGTCCATCCACCCATGCACACGACTATTCGACAGCTCCAGTATCAGAACTCAGCACACAAGCTCAATGTTCCGCTTCTGAAGTGGACGCTAGCCAATGTGCTAAAGGCGCTGTCGTTCTTACACGACGAAGCTAAGGTCGTACATACAGGTACGGCAAGATGATGCAACATGATCGAATTAACTGACAAGTTAGACATCAATCCTGCCAATATCATGCTGACTGTAGCTGATGAGACTATTCTGGAAGACTTCGAGAAGGCTGAAGCAGAGAACCCATCACCATCCAAAGTAATCGACGACACACGCACCATTTACCGTTCCCGCAAGCTTCGCCTTCCCACGGGTACTCTTTGGGGCCAGCCAGCTCTCTGTGACTTTGGAGAAGCGCGGATGGGAGATTCCCACTCCGGCTTAATTCAGCCTGAGCTATACCGTGCACCAGAGATACTTTTCGAGATGGAGTGGGGCTCTAAGGTGGACATTTGGAGTGTCGCCACGTTGGTAAGTATTCAATCTTATTGCAAGGAAGCCTCAATGACTTACTCTTGATTAGGTGTGGGACTTATTTGAAAATCAGCATCTTTTCAACACCCGTGACGACGAGGGCAAATCATCAGGGACACATCATGTTGCCGAAATGGTTGCATACCTTGGAATGCCTCCGCTTCAATATACTCAAAGCAACGATATAACAAAGAAGGTCTTCGACGAGCAAGGTTAGTCACTGAGATCGCCCCGATATAGACTCTGCTAAGTTTAATAGGACACTGGACGGGTGGTTCCAAGAGTGTAACTATTCCTAAGATCTCACTCGGGGAAAGAACCTCAGTGCTTGAAGGGGAGGAAAAGGAATTGTTTCTCGATTTCATACGCTCGATGCTCAGATGGCGGCCGGAAGACAGGAAGTCGGCGGCTGAACTTCTGAAGCACCCATGGATGGCCGACGCTATCTAGTTACGACGGCGATCAAGCAACCATTGCACTGCGAAGTCATTCTTGAGGAATTTTTGTATTAAGTATGTGTTTGGGATTGACTTACAAAAAAAACATATGCATCTTCACTTCACTTCCAGGCATTTCATGTCATCATCGCCGGCCAGCAGTTGTTCTGGCCGACCTTGGTATCCGTACATGATATCGACGGTTGGGACCTCACTCGTTTTGCTCGGCCAATTCTATCTGCGCAGGAACTCCTTTTGTCTTTAAGTAGTACGTGCCCGGAGCTTAGATATCGTCGTCCTTGAGCAATAGCACGAGTGGTGGTAGCGTCATTGACATGAACACCTCCGCGCCGCAAGTCAGAGAGGTCGAGCCTATGGAAGACATTCAGGACAGCCGGCGGGAAGAAGAAGTGCGCATCAATACCGCAAAGCTTGATGACAAGCTTCGAGAACTCATTAGCAACATGCACCCCAAGCTATACCCCAAACTATTCGCCTTGCGATCGCAAGACCACAAATTGAGTGCGCTACCAACAATGTGGAGCATGTTATGGCATAGTAGAGTGTACATGCCCAATAGATTAGGGCTTAACCCGCAATTAGTAGAGTAGCTAGAAGTTAAGATTATTAACTAGCGTAAAGCACTATCGAGCGCGCCACCCTATTAAGCACGCCAGTTTTCCTTAGCAATACTAACTTAATAGTATAGCGCACTTGGTGGTATAGTACGCATAGTAGTACTTTACGTTATAACCTTTTTTTTAGCTGAGATATTTTAGCGTGCTTCATAGGGTGGCGTGCTTGCTAATCAAGATCTTGCTTAGGTGCCAAGACCCTACACTACTCGATAATCTACATACTATAGCTTCAAGTTTCTAGCGTTCGCTACATCTCTTCTCATCATCTCATTTCTACCTGTGTCTTCCTATTTTCTTTTTAAGCAATGGGTACGTCTCGAAGTGTTGTGGAACGAAGCCGCCGGCATCCGCTGCAGCGCCTCCACTCACCCTCGACAGGCATTTCAGGAGCTGTACACGTATGATTCGCGCGCTGTATCGTGTTAATAGCAGAGACTAACGGTAGAGCACAGGCAATTGGGCTAATCAACTTCTACAACTGTTTCAAATTGTGCGTTTTAGGGTTTTACATGCTTTGCCAAACCGTTAAAATTTGCTGACGTCATCGCCAGCTTGGTCAACAATCCAAATGCCATCGTATGTATACATTCCATCTTAAGTCAATGTGCAGGGTGTATCATCTGGCTCAAATGTAGTATCAATGGGTCTTTTAACTCGCAGGCTCCGTCTTCCAATGCATTTCATATCAGCTACGGATCATCGCTCAACACTAACCATAACGCTTAGAGCGAGTCCTTCGGATGGCATCTGCAATACCTCACCATCATCGGCATCATGATATCAAGCCTTTGCTTCACCTCAGGACTTCTTGCCGACATGACACACTCGCACACGCTCTTCACGATTAAAAACTATCTCGCGCTCGTAGCCGCTCCGATCGAGGTACTAATTAGTCTCCTGTATTGGAGCCTCCGTTTTGTAGGATCTTTCCTCCCCAGATATCCTCGGTGTCCTGCTGACGAGACAGATCGATCAAAGCTTCGTAGTCCCCCCGGATCTTCCGATGCTGCCAATCGCCTCGGACGTTGGCTTTCACTGTAAGCTTTTCGAGCGCCATGTTCAACCCGACTCGGATGGCACCTCGCTGGTTTTACACCATACTGACCCTTTGTAGTGGCGCCTGCGATCCTCTTGACTGTTGATGCACTTTTTCTTTCTCCTCCTTGTAGGTTACTCACTAAGAACATCCTTTCCGCCACGCTAGAAAATGCACACACGCGAGGGAAGCCCAACAGGACTGCGCTGGCTAAAGCATAAACTGAGCGCTTCCGTCATAGCCTTCCAGGGCCCTGATTCATTCGTATCTCTTCAGACATTTGCAGCTGACAGAAACCAGGGCCATCTCAACCCATCAATCCCAGTGCCTCTCTTATCACCTTTATGACGTCAACAGCATTGGCTTTCCTTTACTGGTTCTGGATCGAACTATGCTATTCACGGAACGGCTTCTACCCGTATCCCATCTTCGCACTTCTCTCTACCCTGCAACGTATTATTCTGTTCGCAGGCAGCGGTGTCGCAATGTGGGCTATTGGTGTTGGACTGCGGTGGGCGTATTGCACTATCAATGGGGTCGAAGACATCATATACACTGCGCAGAAGAAGGTTGAATAGTGAACTGGGGCCCGATGGGGAGGGCAATACGAAAATAGCTGTGAGGGTGGTACGGGTGGGTGATCAGTGTATTGGCCTCATGCGGCAAGTCTATTGTGAGGCGTTGTTCAAGGCCAAGAGGCGAGGATTGGGATAGACGCTAGATATTGGACGCATAGGTACGGACCACCTTGGTAAGTATGTGTATCAGTATCTGCGAGCTACACGTGTATCTTCGGTTTAAGAATGTCTAGAATTGCAGCACAAAGTACCGCTCGTGTTTACCCGTTGGATGGATTTAATCTTCACCACATGGTAGAGTAGAAAGAGGTGTCCAGACTACAATTGCGCCGTCGAGGAATCATAACTTTGAGGGCTTGTCTCAAGCACTCTCGATGAAGCAGTCCTCCATCACCTGAAGTTCAAAGGACAGAAGCCATTCATTGGAATGATTTTTCCCCTACAGAGAACCCCGGATTGGAAAATACTGCCTGAATTAGATCATACCTACAAATGCCCCGTGATTACTGGCATCCATGCTGATAAGTGGAGGAGACGAGTCTCCCAAAAGGCATACATCAGACTGCGCCAATACTAACCATAACTTTTACATGATGTCGAGGACCGATAGGATAGGAAGAAAAGGGAAGCCGTATGTGCACACATAGATAACCGCTCCTGCCCACTGAAGCTGGACCGTAAAACCAAAATGTGGAACGAGAGGCGTCAGTTGGGTACAGTACTAGCGCGGCATCCAGCCGCTGCACTGATAGTAGAAGAGGAAATTGAAGACACAATCCGCAAAACAAAGTGGAGGCGATACAGCTGGCTATCAAAAGTCTGGATACGCTTCCCACATTTTCAGAGACGAAAGATGTGCCCAGACTTCTGCTCTTGTAAAGGTAATCGAATTGATGGGCGCAGTGTTGCCTTAGCCGGTCGACGGTGACGGGGGAGCAGTGACGGTGCGCTGGTCATCGTCTTCAGCGCCCTGTTGCTGGTAGGCGCTGTGGGCATAGAGCGCGTTGTTGTACGTGAACGCATTTTGGTCTTGTCCGAGACCATATGCATAGGCGTGGTAGTGGTACCCAATGGGCTGAAGCGGGTGACGGGTATCATAGCTCGGCTGCTGCAGCGCTGGTAGAGTGTTTTCCTTGTTGTCAAATTGAAGTGGGCTTCCGAATGTCTTGTAAGAAGGTAGGGTGGGAGCTGGGGTTGGCGATGCATGCTGATTCAGACTAGCAGTAAGGTAATTGAATCCTGCGGGCTGACTGAAGATTTCTTCGTCCTGGAAAACATCAAATGCTCGCTTTCGCTTAGGAGCCCGAGCACCATGACCGTGGCCATAGCCGAAGTCAAGGCCTCTATGCTCGTCCTCGTAGCTGTTGCGGGACAAGTAAGGGAATTGGGTGCGAGTGAGTTGGCGAGGACGGCGAAGGGCATTGCTATCCATGTCGGCTAGGATTGAACGCGACAATGTCTGCTTGGGGCTCTCGAGCTTGATTGGGCTGTCTTCTTCATCGTCGTCATAGACCGAGCTGGAGATTCTCCGCTGCCGCTTGAAGGAGCCCTGCGGGGTGAAGATGAGCTCCAAGGCCTCGACTTCCTGAGAGTTCAGCTCTAGCTGTTGGACGACGGAACTGTCCTTCTTCTGGTTCCGCTTGCGTCGCATCTCGGGTGTAGCAGAGTCGAAAATGTCCATGCCCGGCCAGTAGACGCCCTTCAGCTTCGTGCTCTCGCTGACTGCCATTGGATCTGCTACAGCTATATCAGCGGGTTCGTCCTCGACGGCATACGAGTTGTCAATGGGGTATCGATAGCGTCGGCGCTCGCTTGGATCCGAGTATTCGCTGGACGTGTCGTAGTCCGGATTGGTGTAGCTGCCGGTCCGGGAACTCGCACGGGACTCGGTAGGCCAGTATTGCATACGTGGAGCAAAGCCGCGGTGACGGAGGACGGGACCCGGCTGGGGGGTGGGCGTTGGCATGGTGGCGTACTCGACCTTGATCGCTTGTTGCTCTGACAAACGAGGATCTAAAAGGGTGCCACCCCGGGATCGGGCGTGACGAGGGACGGGGGCTTCGATTCTAGGCGCTGGCGTGGCTCGAACTACACAGCTCAAGTTAGGACCAGTCCAATCGCCAGAGGGGAGGTGAAGGCCGTACCGGCAGGCCTAGTGGTGCGGGCGCGGCGTTTGTCCTTCTGGGACATCCGGTCCGACATGAGCTCTTCGACATTCCATTCGGTGTACCACCGGTCGTACGCATCGATTAGGCGGCGGGAGGCGTCGTCGTTGGATGCACGAACCTTTTCCTTGTAGTAGTGGGAGAGGTGACCCTTGCTGGCGATATGCGTGAGCAGGTGAGATACATCGCTGAATTTGGGCCTCTTGGGGCAGATGGTGCAAAGGAGCGGAATAGCTGCCATTGCAGCGTTGGGATGTGTGGCAAAGGAGCGTGGTCCGCTATGCAGAAGTGAAAGGGCTGTCCCTGCAGCGCAGTCGGTGAATTGAAGCCGAGGAGCGAAAGGAGCAGACCGGAGGAGAAGAAGGAGGAGAAGAAGAAGAGGCGATGGAAGAGCAAGCTGGGTGATGAGAGGATAAGAGAGCCGAGTCACGGCAGCGGCATTGTTGACGTCTGGGGGCCCGCTGCAGAAGGAAGACGCTTTTGTTCCGACCAGGGAAGAGAGGGGAAATGGTGGCACGCAATGAGGACAGGACGGATTTTGTAGGTGCCAGTTACCAGGCCAAGCCACGTGGGAGAGCTTCTGCAGATGCCGCGGCGAATTCGGCACCTTCACATTTACTATTCTCTGGCGTTGTATCTCACGTCTCATGGAGCAAGAGAGGCGAGTTATTAGATAGCCAGAGGACTGGACAGGGACTATTACACGATTGCAGCGCCGAGGGACCGAGGGATGTGAGGGGTGAGGGCAGAGCATCGACTACACATTCACTACGGACCCACATCGCTTTACCCCATACATTGAATGTGGAAGGCGCGGGCCACGGTCCCGCACCGCCCTTTCCTCAGGGCGGATATGTTGACTACAGATGGTGGTGGGGTGTTCAATGTCCATCTCTCCCAAGGCATCGCCGCGTGACGTTGCGCGGCATGCAGCTGTCTCTGTCAGTACATGTAGGCAGTGAGAGATGGCGATTGCTAGGGGACGTACTAGACGGGGTCTACCTCTACCAGCCCCGGATACTTGAGCAGGCTGAGCCCAGCTATGCCGAAGACTGTGTGAAAGACGTCCACCATGTCGCCTGGCCGATCTGCAAGGCCTCCGTGTTCCGGGTCCTTCACACATGAGATGAGAGAAACATGTGGTCTGGGTTTGCTTACCTGACATTGGAGGATAAAGGACGTCAGCTTCTCGCCGTCGATCCAGTGCAACTTGTCCAGCATCGCCAGGCTGCTCATGACCCACCAGCTGTAGCAGACGTCTTCCTGCTTCTCAGGCCTCCCGTTCAGACCTCCGTTCTTGAGCTGGCGTTCGCTGAGCCACGCACCGAGCTTCTCTTGATCCACCAGGTCGAGTCTACCTGCGATGGTCAAAGCGCCCACACACGTGAAGACCTGGCCCGAGTGCGACTCGGCGCCGGGACTGGTGCCATACGCGCCATCGAAGTTCGCACACGACTGTACGTGCCGGACAGCCTTTTCTACGTCGACCAGATGCAGTAGCCCCATGAGAGACAGCGCATTCAGCGCGCCGTACAGGAACCGGGTATCCTGCTCTCCCCACTCATCGCCTGCGAACGTCCCGGTTTCGGCGTCCTGGAGACGGGCAATATCTGAAAGCATAAGCATGATGTAGTTGCAAGCGTTGCAAGCGTGGATAAAACAGGAACATACACTGGCCAATCTTCTGGCGGCCCCCTTTTATGCGCGTCTCGAGTTCATCAAAGGCATCAAGCGTCGCTAGAATCTGCACGCCGCTGACCGTGTAGAGTATGTGTGCATCATGGCCCGGCGCAGCACCAAAGCCGCCACTCTCATGCAGGCACGAGAAGACAAACTCCAGTATATCCGCACGTGGAAGCGCATCCGGATGTCCCAGTAGATGCAGCGCCGTCAAGCCCCAGTACAGGCCATTGAGTCGAAGGTGCTCGGTGAGCCAGTACTCGAGCTCGTCTTTGCGCTGTGCGGGAGGTGAGCATGTGCATCGCTATCGATACTAGGTAGACATGACGCACGGTGTCGAGGCTCTGGATATACTTGACGTGCTTTTCGACATACAGCTGCAATTCAGCAGGCATGCCCGCCATGGCACGGCCGGGACCAGAGACGAGAGCCATTTCCTTCAATGTTGGCACTTGAGAATTTGGATCGGCGTGGTGGTCTGAGGTCGGTCGACTCGACGAGGCGTGAGCTGCCAGGACCTGAAACAATCGTTGGCGGGCGCTTGGCGAGGGCGGTGCGGCGACGATGGCGACGACGACGACGATAATGGCGGTTTAGGCACCGGGGCAGTAATGGCTGGGCAATATCCCGCCCGCAGAGGTCCGCTAACACATCGAGACCCGGCTGAGGGCTGGCAAGGGCGCTACTGCTGTCTATTGCTGTCTATTGACTCTGTTCTCTGCTGTATCCACTCTTTTGACCCTTTGGTACCTGGAATCCGCCATTATTGCAGACGTTGCCCTGGGCCCGTGCAGACCCGTGGACGGCTCAGGGATACTCACACGTCGCTCCCGCCCATTCCACAGAGTGCGAGACGGCTGACTGACTGACTTTGCCTCCCACGCCTCTCACCACCGCTGCACACGACG
Organism: Byssothecium circinans; assembly: GCA_010015675.1. Lineage (NCBI taxonomy): Eukaryota > Fungi > Ascomycota > Dothideomycetes > Pleosporales > Massarinaceae > Byssothecium > Byssothecium circinans. The sequence goes on along the minus strand of ML977001.1, from coordinate 348,812 downwards.
ATATCGCAGCCCCAGTCGCAGTCGCCGTCGCAAACGCCCGTCCTCGTCGCGGCCAACGGCGCATCCTGCTGCCCACTCCAGTAAACACCACCTGTGCAGCCCGCCCACACTAACTCCTCCTGGAGACGAGACGACCGACGAGCGGCCCTCCTCCGCCGGACCTCCTGGAATACATACACACACACTACATAGCTGGAATATCTGGCCCACCGCGACGAGGCGTGCCTCTTTGTCCCTCCCGAATTCAGCGAGGCGGTCCTTGTGCGGCACACCTGGGTGAGTGTTGCTCGTCGAGATTGCGGGCCCCTCCCTCTTTGTTTCAATACCGTGCCAGGTCAATGTTATACAGCAGATCGCCTACAGCCTCTCCATCTGACGTCCCACAGCCCAGCTAACAGATTCGAGCGTCCAGCAACGAGCGCCTGCCGCCGTCTTCCCCCCTCCCCACCGTTCGCAGCAACGCCTCTGAGTCGACAAGGCCGCCCGCAAGCTCCTTGGAGCCCACCGTCGCACGAGCGCGCGAACGCCCACCCAGCCAGCGGGTTCCTGCAGCCTCGCGCTCTCCCTGCGATACTATACCCAGGACGTCCGCCTTGACTCCTCGCTGCACACGCATTGGTGTTGACCTGCTGCAGAGGGCGCTGCGAAGGGAACATCCACTCCAGTAGCAGGGTTATCACGGTTCGTACTACCTGTCCGCGGCTCTAATACTCCGCTTCCCGGGCCCCGTTTCCCGTTCCCAGTCCCTATTCCTGCATTCTGCCCACGCTGACACGATGAGCAAACACAGTCCTAAAAACTTCACACGCACGCTCGATTGCCCCACACGACACCGTCCGCCCCATGCTCCGGCACCCGTAGACAACCTACCGCCGACACACCGTCCGCCCGACCACCCCACGCTCTCCGGGTCTGCGAGGAAGCCCTTGAGAAAGATGCCCAAGTCATCTTCATTATCACTAGCCATGCGGCCGAAGGCGGGCAAGGAGAACACAGCCTCCCCGAAGAGCCCCTTGAGCCCTGCGTCACCGAACGCTCACGCTCGCGATGCGGATGCCGCTTCCTATCACGATACACCGCATTCGCCAGCATCACCGAAGCCCCGGAAAGATTCGAAGAACATCTTCTCCAACTTCACAGCCAACAAGTCCTCCTCGCGCTTAGCGAGCACTGATCCTTCCATACGCCAAGTCGCCGACCGAAACGGACGCAACGGTGTCTATACCAACGGGCGCGGTGGCAGTTCGACGCCGGACTTGAACCGCCCAGTATACACGCCAAACTCTGACGGTAAGGAGCCATCCCTTGCTGTCAATATGCGCCTGCTAAAGCTGACAGATATGCGATCTGACTCGGGAGGCTTCGAACAACGCAACGGAACCGGAAAATCCAACGACACCGCAGAACCTGGTTCAGACTCAAAACAAGGCGGCTCTAAGCCGAAGAAGAATAATGGAAAGCTGGGCCGCAGTACATCTATCAAGAATGAAGAGGGTAGACCAAATAAACTCAACAAAGCCCAGCCCGCACAGCTATCCCCCGATGCCGCAGCTACATGGAACCAAAACGGCGAAACTACGTCGCTGAAGACGGCGCCTCTAGAAAAAGACAAGTCTTGGAGAGGAAACATGTCGTTTGGCAAGTTGCGAACACACTCGGCAGATCGTCATGACGGGTCCCAGCATGCACATCGCAATATCGATGACAACCACTCCCGTAGAGACAGAGCGGAACAAAGCTCGGTGGCATCGGGATCCTTCAACGAGAGTCGCGGCGCTCAGCTCATGTCGAATTTCGGGCTTGGAGCAACAAAGATGGGCAAAAAGATAGAATCCGCCAGGAAGGGCGTTTTTGGCAAGCTGGGTCGCAGTTCGAGCAACCACGAGACGGTTCCGCAAGTTCCAAAAGAACCATATCAGTTCAAGATTATTCATACGCCCCTGGTGGAGCAGACACGTTTGACTAGGATATCGAGTCGGTTGGAAAACTCCAAGGACAAGACGGAATTTTGGATGCCTGCACTCCCTTGGCGTTGCATAGAGTAAGTCACCTGTTGAGTGCTTGGACATGAGATCTAACGTTGGATAGCTATTTGAATATGAAGGGATGTGAGGAAGAGGGGTTGTACCGAGTCCCTGGAGCTGCTCACCAGATCCGGTACTACGAGCAGAAGTTCGACCAAGGTATGTACAACAGGCGGTTATTCTGTCCAAGCGGCTAAGAGGCATCAGTACGGGATATCGACTTGATCGCCGAAGAAGAACTCAACGACCCCAACGTGATTGGCTCTCTGTTCAAGAACTGGCTACGGCAACTCCCAGACGAGATCTTCCCCAAGGCAACACAAGCCCGGATCCAGCAGGAGTGCCAGGGTGCAAAGACGACACCGCAGTTGCTGAAAGATGAGTTGTCCAGACTTCCACCGTTCAACTACTATCTCCTATTCGCCATCACCTGCCACATCAGCTTGCTACACTCTTGTTCTGAATTTAACAAGATGAACTACAACAACCTGTGCATCTGTTTCCAACCGGCAATCCGGATCGACGCCTTTTGCTTCCAGTTTCTGATTCTCGACTGGCGTAATTGCTGGCAGGGCTGCTGGACCGAGAAGGAATATCTGGTTGAAGAGGTGAAGTTGCTTTCTGCCCAAGAAGACCAGGAAGCCCCTCCAACCCCCCAGCCTGCCCCTTCTCGCAACGGTCACAGCTCCGGAAAGACAAAAGGCTCACAATCTTCGGCGTATCTAGGAGATGATCTCAAGGCAAATACCGGACGGAAGAATTCGGCGGATCGCGCCAACTACACCTCTCCACGCGGCGTCTCGTCAGACCGCAGTCTGGCTTCCGGCCGTGCTACACCGCCGAACTCGTCTGTCCTTGGTTCGGAGAAGTCGAGCAGTTCTAAACGTGGAGCATCTGCGGACCGGGCGACCTCTTCATCGGATAGCCGAGAGGCCTTCAGCGCACGTAGTACACCGAATAAACCCACCATAAGAGCGGAGACGGTAGGCGACGACGACGATGACGACAGCGCCACACCCACGCAAGCGCAGCACACACGCGGGCTCTCTTCGGCGGGCCAGTTTCGACTGAGCAACCCGCCCAGCTCTCCCTTCGATATCAAATTTTAATGGACATGGACGGTAATTGTATGACGGATGATGGAAGCCCTTTTTTTTTTTTTTTTTTTTTTTT
>ML977001.1:324948-345600 GCA_010015675.1 Byssothecium circinans | reverse complement strand
CAGCATGTGCATTGGATGATCAAAAGGGGTTGGATTTTGCTGTTCCACTTTTGCATGTTCGTTTCTCATTTGGCTGTCACGGCGCCGCGATACCCTCTGAAGTCTTTTTGGGCTCGTGGCAGCAGTTTCTAGCCGTTTCTTAAATACCAGCGGGGCGTTTCCAAGGTTGTCTAGGTGATGTGTGCACATTCTGGCGCGTTCTTGCATGGTGAGCTTTTTATCTATGAAGTCGGGCGGTTCACTGTACGATAGTAACGACGGATGAAATGCGTTTCAAGCCCCAACAATATGCCCCTGTGTGAAGCTTGTAATCCACCTGGTGGCTTTATAACAGGCGATACGGTGTGCTTGCCTGCCTTAGCCCGCAGCAGTAGCGGCCTCATGCATGATCCTCCGCGATGACGTAGGCAGGAACGAACCATCCCAGACGCTCTCCCACGACTGCACCTTCACACTTCACACTCGACCGGGCAAGCTCTCGTCGTCCGAGAGCAATTGCGCCCCTCGGGCTTGTTTATAGTTGCGTCGTCCGCCCCGTCTCCCCTCTCCCACTCTCTTCTTCCAACAACCTCGTTAGTCCTACCCCCGTCGCTATTATTCCTGTTAGAGAAATTCGCAGCTGTCTTTGTGCACATACAATATTTACTTTGTCGACCCACCATTCCACCGTTCCACCGTTCCACCGTGTTAGCCCTCGATTGTACTCGCCATGTCCGCCCCACAGCAAACAGAGACGGTCTACCTGCTGCCATTGACCGACAGTGGCGCACCAGACGTGCCCGGGCAGTATCTCTACCTGCCGCCGCCCAATCCCAGCTATTCCATTCGCTTCCAGATCGCGGGTACCAGCTCGATATGTCGGAAAGGCAGCCTCTGGGTGAATGTCCCCGCCAAGGGCGACAAGTTCAAGCGGGACCGATACCGCGAGTTCAAGTGAGCAGCAGGCCAATTTTCCCCAGTCCCCACCTCCCCCATCTCCCCCTCCACCCCACGCACCCACCCCACACGTCGACAGCCACTGACCCCTGCCACCGCCAGACTGAAGCCAAATTTCAACGGCCACACCGAGATCGACATCCCCATCTACGAGGCCAACGCCTACTCCTTCTACACGACATACTCGCCGCTGCCGCAGTGGTCCTTCACCGACGTCGCGCCCACGAAGCCCACGCAGACGCCTACACACTACCTCGATGTGTGTCCGCTGCTCACGCTGCAGGGCCAGCAGATGCCCGTCGAGTCCATCATCGTCTTCTCATGTCTCTCCAAATTCATGGGCAGCTACCCCACTGACTGGGACAACCACCTGCGCGGCATCAGCCAGCGCGGCTACAACATGGTGCATTTCACGCCTCTCATGATCCGCGGCGCCTCCAACTCGCCGTACAGCATATACGACCAGCTGCAGTTCGACACGGCTGTGTTCCCCAATGGTGAAAAGGACGTTAGTCAGCTCGTCAATAAGATGCAGCAAGAGTTCAACATGCTGGCCATGACTGATGTCGTCTGGAACCACACAGCCAACAACAGCAAGTGGCTTGAGGCACATCCTGAGGCTGGCTACAACATTGACACCGCACCATGGCTGCGGCCTGCTCTTGACCTCGACACAGCGCTATTGAAGTACAGCCGCGACCTGAGGTCATTGGGTCTTCCCACCAAGCTGAACAACGTCGAGGATTTGCTCAAGGTCATGGAAGGCGTCAAGACTCGCGTGCTCGGCGGTACGAAGCTCTGGCAATACTACGTGGTCGATGTGGAGCGCGACGCTGCTGCCATCGTTCAGGCTTGGATAGCTGGCCAGGTCACCTTCCCTGACGGCAGCTTTAGTGACGCTGGACTTCGAGGACTGGACGCTGTCAAAGAGTGGCCATTGAAGCAAAAGGCCGACTGGATCGTCGATCATGCCCTTCTCGGAGGTGATGGCTTTGGCACTCGTTACAGTCGGCATGTCGACCCTTCGGCCGGCGCTGCTCTTCTTTGCGCTCTGTGCGGGCGTTTTGACACCCGAATCGCCAGCATTCCCGATTCAAACGCAGCCCATGAGACCATCCGTCGCATTCTTGACGAATTGAATCTTCAGTTCTACCGCGAGTTCGATGGCGATCAGGCCGAGATCTTGGAACAGCTCTTCAACCGCATCAAGTACTGCCGCATAGATGATCACGGTCCCAAGATGGGCGAGATTACGGAAGACAGCCCTCTCATTGAGTCGTATTTCACGCGTTTGCCACTCAACGAGACTACGAAGAAACATAACCCCGAAGCACTCGCCCTAGTCAACAACGGTTGGGTCTGGGCTGCAGATGCGATGCGCGACAATGCCGGACCCAAATCCCGTGCCTACCTGCGACGAGAAGTCATTGTATGGGGCGACTGTGTCAAGCTTCGCTATGGAAGCGGCCCGCAGGAGAATCCCTTCCTCTGGGAGCACATGGCCGAATATACCAAGCTGATGGCCAAATACTTCCAAGGCTTCCGCATCGACAATTGCCACTCCACGCCTATTCATCTCGCCCAGTACATGCTCGACCAAGCGAGAACAGTCAATCCGAACATTTTCGTCTGTGCCGAGCTTTTCTCCGGCTCTGAAGAGATGGACTTTCACTTCGTCAAGAAGCTCGGCATCTCTGCGCTGATCCGAGAAGGAATGCAAGCGTGGAGCACACAGGAGCTGAGCAGGCTTGTCCATCGCCACGGTGGAGTGCCTATTGGTAGCTTTGACACGGATGAAGTCCTGAATGCCGACCTTTCAACAGCACACACAAGCAACGGAACCCGCCAGGTCGTCAAGAAGATCAAACAAAGTCCTGTGCATGCATTATTCATGGACTGCACGCATGACAACGAGACACCCGCGCAGAAACGCGATGCCCGCGATACACTCCCAAGTGCTGCCCTGGTCGCCATGTGCTCTTGCGCCACAGGAAGCGTCTTTGGATACGATGAAGTCTTTGCCGAGCTCATTGAGCTGGTGCACGAAAAGCGACTATACTCTTCTGCCAACTCCACTGGCGGGCCCATAAAAGCTCAAGCGGGTGAGGGTGGCATTGGAGGGATAAGGAAGATCATTAACCAGATTCATGTTGAAATGGGCAAGAAGGAGTACACCGAGACCTACATTCATCACGACAATGAATACATCACGGTCCACCGCGTCAACCCACGTACCAGAAAAGGATACTTCCTCATTGCACATACAGCCTTCCCTGGGTACGGCAATGGCAATGGCGGCTTTAGTCCGACCAAGCTTCCAGGCACGCAGGCGAAGCTTATCGGTAGCTGGAATCTTGAGGTCGATAACAGCCCAGAAACTCGTGCTGCCATCATTGGGGACAAGAAGATGTTGCGTGGGCTCCCTAGCCAAACCAAGGAACTTCACGGCATCACCATTGAGTCCGCCGGCGAAGACACGACAATCAAGATACCCGAAAAGTTCCCTCCTGGAAGCATCGCAATTTTCGAGACGTCGGTGCCAAGTGCAGAGCACAGTGATGGCCTTGACAAGTTTGTGACGACCGGCGCGCGGAATGCTTTCAGGGAGTGCAGCCTTTCGGATCTCAACGTCATTCTATACCGTTGTGACCCTGAAGAGCGCGATCTCTCTGATAACAAAGATGGAGCGTATAATGTCCCCGGTCACGGTACGCTCGTGTATGCCGGTTTACAAGGCTGGTGGAGTCCGTTGCGAGACATTGCCAACGACAACAATCTTGGCCATCCTTTATGCAACCATTTACGCGAGGGACAGTGGGCTCTGGACTTTTGCGTCGGTCGGCTGGAGCGCATCTCGGAGAAGAAGAAGTACCGTGGGATACGTGGACCCGCACAATGGCTCAAGCACCGTTGTGATGCCATCCGCAGGATCCCTAGCTATCTCCTTCCCCGATACTTCGCTATGGTGATACAGACAGCATACAACGCAGCCGTGGATCGAAGCGTTGAGCTAATGTCGGAGAATATCCGCAATGGCCAGTCGTTCATCAAGAGTCTTTCTCTGGTCAGCGTTCAGCTCACCGGCTACCTGAACAGTGCCTCGTTATGGCCAGAGAAGAGCGTGCCGAGTTTGGCTGCGGGACTTCCACATTTTGCCGTCGACTGGGCCCGATGCTGGGGACGCGATATTTGCATCTCCGCTCGTGGTCTTCTCATGTGCACAGGCCGGTACGGTGATGCGAAAGAACACATCAAGGCTTTTGCAAGTGTGCTGAAGCACGGTATGATTCCGAACTTGCTGAGTGGTGGACGTCTTCCTCGTTACAACTCCCGAGACTCAGTCTGGTGGTTTGCGCAGAATATCCAAGACTATTGCAACATTGTTCCCAACGGGTTGGAAATACTTCAAGAGCAGGTCAAACGTCGTTTTCTGCCATACGATGATACCTGGTTCCCTCACAACGACAAGCGGGCTTACTCCAAGACCTCCACAATCGAAGACATCATCCAAGAAGTGTTACAGCGCCATGCTACTGGGCTTGATTTCCGCGAGTACGATGCCGGTCCGAACATTGATAGTCAGATGAGATCGGAAGGCTTCGACATCAAGATTTGGACTGACTGGGAGACTGGTCTCATCTTCGGCGGCAACCAGTGGAATTGCGGTACTTGGATGGACAAGATGGGCGAGAGCGAGAAAGCTGGAACCAAGGGCGTTCCTGGTACGCCCCGAGATGGTGCTCCAGTCGAAATGATTGGGCTTTTGTACAGCTGTCTTCGCTGGGTGTCGCAATTGTACGAACAGGGCGCCTACCGATATGAGGGCGTCACGTTGGATGGGGGAAAGAGGGCTATTTCTTTCAAGGCCTGGGCTGAGAAGATCAAAGCCAACTTTGAGCGTACTTTTTATGTACCGCGCACACCAGAGGAAGACGCCAACTACGATGTGAACTCCAAGATCGTCAACCGCCGCGGCATCTACAAGGACCTCTACCGATCCGCAAAGGAGTACGAGGACTACCAACTGCGACCCAACTTTCCAGTTGCCATGACTGTGGCGCCCGAAATGTTTGATCCCGACCATGCTCTTTACGCTCTGCAGATGGCCGACAGGGTCTTGCTTGGACCACAAGGTATGAAGACGCTGGATCCCTCCGACTACAACTATCGCGGCTTCTACATCAACAGCGAAGATTCGACAGACCCGCATACCTCCAAAGGCCGGAACTACCATCAGGGACCCGAGTGGCTGTGGCCCGCTGGCTACTTCTACCGCGCCTTCCTCAAGTTCGATTTGCAGCGCCGCAAAACGGCCGAGGAGCGAGTGGAGAGCTACCAGCAGATTACTCGGCGCATGGCTGGTATGATGAAGGCTATCCAGCAGAGCCCCTGGGCTGGGCTGACGGAGCTCACGCAGAAGGATGGAGCCTTTTGCAGCGACTCGTGCCCAACACAGGCTTGGTCGGCCTCCTGCATCATCGATGTGTTCCAAGATGCTCGAGATTATGAGCTGGCGGAGGAGAAGTAGGGTCGTGTGTCGGTTATTACGAATGGCATCTGAGGGTGTCGAGTGTGGGACACGGTGGATTGGCTGGTTGAACTTGTGCATAAAAAGCATCGCAGACCTATACTCCTAGATCCATAGACCTCTAGTGATAGAAAACCCTTGTCTTCGCTTTACTTGCAGTCATTGGTGTCTCCGTTGTGTGGACATCTGCTGAATGTAGATCACTGGACCTCGCGCCTTAGCGCGTCTTAGGCGTTTCCGCTAAACCTTAAATCCCTCAGACCCATGGAGTCGGGACACTCATCCCCACAAAACGGCGTCGGTGGTCAATAGCCACTCCACTTCCCTCATCTTCCGTCGACGGTCCAGATACACACATCATCTGCCAACTATCGTAATCCATCATGTCGCGTAAGCGCGGCTATGACGCCTACAGTGGCGGCCATTATTCTTCGTCTCAGCCGTCCTCAAGCTCTGCGTCTTCTGAAGGACACGCGCGCTGCTATCCTCCATCCTCGCAACAGTCGCAGCGCGCGACCAAGCAGGCGCGAGTGGGCTACAACAACCAGCCGGCGCGCACCATTTCTGGGTCTTCGCAGCATGATCCCGTCATTATTGGTGACAGTGAAGATGAGGAAGATGGATCCCAGGAGGTGCCGGATGGGTCGGAAGGCTATAGTGAAGCGGTGCTGAGCTATGTGCTCTATGGCAAGATGGAGACGAAGATTGTGGGATGCAGGTACTACGACGGATATGCGACAATGGGAGAGATGGCCCTTGTGCGCCGTGAACCTACTAATCGTTATGATCGTGAGTCCTGCCCTGCATTGGATATAGACGAGTACCACGGAACACTATCTAGTATGTAACTAATGCATGCGATGACAGGTAACGCCATCCAGGTCCTCAATGTTCAGGGTGCCCAGATCGGCCACATACCGAAAGGCGAAGCCGCAAAGCTTGCTCCTTACATGGACGGACGCCACCTCATTGTAGAGGCAATCATATCTGGCGAAAAGGGCTACTACGACTGTCCTGTCTCGCTGAGGCTGTACGGGACGAACGAACCCAACGCTCAAGCTCAACTCATTGATCGAATGCGCGCCGACCGATTGCCCGTGACAGGCGCTACGCTGGCACAGCGGCAGGAAGAGGGGAGGGAGAAACTTGCGCAAAAAGCCGCCAGGCGGTCGGCAAAGAAGAAGCGCAATGGCGCCATTGCGGCCATTGGGCAAGGCCAGCAGTATGAAACCAGCATGGCCGAGTTTGCCAGCACATCTTCTCAAGGGGCTGGTTCAGGACCCAGCATGGAGGACATCATCGGCGGTAGTGAGCGTTTCAACCCGCGCAACGCTGAACAATTCGTCGAAGACTTTGGAATCAAGGAGTCGGATTTGGTAAGCTTGGTGAAGGTACTCTTGCTGACCTTTACTGACAATTGATCGATAGTCTGCCATGCCGAAAGCCGATCAGCCTAATGCTCTCATCACGCCGCTGCACGACTTCCAGCTGCAGGGCTTACACTGGTTGCTCGAGAGCGAGAGCCCCAAGCTTCCTGTCGAAGGAACCAAGGACGTTGTTCAGCTGTGGCAGCGCCATCCTTCTGTGCGCAATGCCTTTACGAATTTGGCCACTAAGTACTCCGTTACCAGCCCAGCTCTTGCAAGCGGTGGTATCTTAGCCGACGGTAGGTGAACATTTGGTCTCAGATGGATGCGATGTACATTCTCTATTGAGCTCTGCTGACTTTCATTTCTAGACATGGGCCTGGGGAAGACAATCCAGATCATCTCACTCATCATGGCGGACCGACAGCTTGGTCGTCGTGCACCAGGTTCTACAAATGCTACACTCATCCTAGCCCCCGTCAGCGTCATGAGCAACTGGAGTACGCAAATAAAGCTCCATATCAAACCTGAGCATGCCCTGCGGATCATGTTCTACCATGGCACTCGAAAGTACGTAACAGCCTCACACAAACTGTATTGACTATCCAGTTCTCTGTTCGGGAACATTTCGCCTTTGCATTCCATGACAAAATGACTTGACATCTCTTCGGAAGAGCTTTGCTAACATTCCACTTTAACTTCAGGCAACCTCTTACGCCCAAGTCTATCGAGAACTATGACGTGGTCATCAGCACGTACGATAGCATCTCATCTGAGTGGCATTCTCAAAAGTCAACCAAAGTGCCTAGGCAGTCTGGAGCGTTTTCTTTCAAATGGCGAAGGATCATCCTTGATGAGGCGCACTCCATCCGCAACCCGAAAGCGAAAAAGACGGTTGCCGTCACGAACCTGGTATCTCAATCGCGTTGGGCTCTGACTGGCACGCCGATTGTGAACAATCTCAAGGATCTGTTCTCTCTTGTTCGCTTCCTACGCCTATCTGGAGGTCTCGACAACCTGGAGATCTTTAACGGTGCTATCATGCGCCCCGTGCTCCAGGGTGACGCGCGCGGTAATCGCTCCCTACAAATGCTCATGGCAGGTATCTGTCTTCGTCGTAAGAAAGAAATGTCCTTTATCGATCTCCGTCTTCCCGAGCTCACAGAGTACGTTCACAAAGTCAACCTTCTCGCTCATGAGCAGGAGAAGTATGACGCGCTCGATGCTCAAGCCAAGGGTACGCTCGAAATGTACCGCAACAATATGGGCGGCAGGGACGCTTTTAACACTTACCGCCACTTGCTCGAGGTTCTCCTGCGTATGCGGCAAGTGTGCAATCATTGGCAGCTTGTTGGTGAGGAACGTCTAGACGCTATCATGAAGCAGCTAGAGGCAGAAGGCATTGTTGATCTCACAGAAGAGAACAAGTCTGCTCTTCAGAAAATGTTGCAGCTCGCCATCGAGTCCCAGGAAGATTGTTCAGTTTGTTTGGATACGATGACCGAGCCCGTCATTACCAAATGCGCACATTTTTTCTGTTCAGCGTGTATCGAGCGCGTTATTGAAGTCCAGCATAAATGCCCGGTACGTATATTTCTAGGATTGGCTGCGTTGATCCCATACAGTAGCGTCGCGCTGAAAGAGTGTGCCATGCACTGTTACAAGCCTCTCTGGATGGTATTTACTGACTTTATCAGATGTGTCGTGCTGAGCTAGATTCGCTTGCCACTACGACTGTCAAACCCGCCAAAGAGCTCGCCGCCCCGCCTGTACCTACCCAAGATATGATGGCTGACAAAGAGAGCCTTGAGAGCAACAGTTCAAGCAAAGTCCAGGCCCTCATGTCTATCCTCAAAGCTTCGTCGAAGGACCCGAGCAACAAGACCATCGTGTTCAGTCAGTGGACTCGTTATCTTGATGTTCTGCAGCCGCACCTCACAGCCGCCGGCTTTACATACACGCGCATTGATGGCTCCATGACAGCTATCCAGCGCGACTCTGCGCTTGAAACCTTTGACAACTCCCCAGAATGCACTATCCTCCTCGCCTCTCTCGCCGTCTGCTCCGTAGGCCTCAACCTCGTTGCAGCCAACCAAGTCGTTCTGTGCGACAGCTGGTGGGCACCTGCCATCGAAGACCAAGCAGTAGACCGTGTTCACCGCCTTGGCCAAAAGCGTGAAACCAAGGTCTTCCGGCTGGTCGTTGAAGGTAGCATCGAGGAGAGGGTGCTCGGCATTCAGGAGGACAAAAGGAAGCTGATGGGCTTAGCATTCGCCGAGAAGGATGCTGGCAAGAAGAAAAAGAGCGGTGCAGCTGGTCTGGCGGACCTGGAGAGGCTGCTCGGAGGTCGAGGTGCAGTGCCTGCTTCCGCCGCGGATACGGGGGCTGGAGCGGAGAATGGCAATGGAAGAACGAATGGGAGTCGCGGAGGAAGGCCGAAGAGGAAATAACCCATTAGGTGTGTTTTCATAGTGTGCTGTTTGGCTTGGAAATGGAGGCGTTCTGTGTGATTCTGGGGAGCTTTGAGCCGGTGGAGTTCTTCGTTGTCCAAGAAGGGCTTTTACAGTGAGGGTCCCTGGCGTCTCCTTGGTAAAAGGTGGAAACAATCAGACTACTTTCTTAGCGTACTCTAGCTGGTTCCTTCTTTCTCCCGATACTGTACGCATGTTAGGTATTCCATAAATTCGGGTTAGATCAAAAAAGCTACCTAGTACCTTTCATACTTTCACCGACATATTGCGATGCGACAAGCACGAGAGGCATGTCAAATCCGACACACCTTCCCATCGCACCGATCCAAAGCAGGAGATATGCAGAAGTTTCCATCTCGCGACCGCCGGAGCTGGCTTCAAGTACTTCTGCTGTTTTGCAGGGGTGGATAAAGTACACCGGAGTGTTCGTTATTGGGTGGTCCTACACAGGCCGTCAATATATGGTTCTTCTATTACCCCTTCTCATTCACGCTTTTGAAAAGGGGCCTAAGTCATGTACAGGTTAAAAAATGATGAGCAAACAAAACGTTGTACTAACCGCGATTGTAATGCCTCCAATGACGCCAAAATCGTTGGTCTGAGCAGCGTATTCGGAGGGAACAATAGCATCATAGAGAGTCGACATCGTCGGTGGGTATCGATGGAAAGTGTCTTTAATAGAAATATACAGCACCGGAACCCGGTAGGTAGGGGACAGAACGATATCGTAGTGTATCACAGGTTGTGGTGTTGAGGGTACGGCGAGTGCTTCTTCGTCATCTTCATCGAGCTCTGGATGTGGGAGCGTGGGGTCTGAGCCGGTAGACGAAGGTTTTGAAGGTTCGATCTTGTGCGGAAGTGGCTTGGTGATCCGTAGGTACTTTATGTTGTCGAAGCTTTGGAGATGGTCGAGGGACAGCCATTCAGATTGTAGATGGGAGGTTTGGCCGAAGCGCTGAAGGAGGTTTGTGCATGCTTCTTCAAACTCATTTTGGGTGATTTGAGGGAAATTGGATATTCGGCTCATAATTTTATTCAAGATGGATTCGGCACGGTTGAGTGGGAGTCGCGCTGTGTACACCGCGTAGAACACGCACCTTGGTCGCTAATACCTCCGACCAATCTCCGTCTCCGATCCCCGATCTCCGACAATCCATCCTCGACCTTCGCTCCAACCAAAGATCGTGGGCATACATAACACTCTGAGAGGCTTGCCACGCTTCCCATCGCTCACCATGCCCGAGAAAGACCAGCCCTCCACAGACGCGCAATGGAAAGGCGAGAACGCGACCAAGTTCGAAAAGTACGGCTCCCATGCACCACTTCTCCGCGGCCCCATGTCTTTGCGATTGTATACCGCAAATAGAAAGACGAGCAATGCTGATGAGTCTGCGTGTATAGTAAAGCGTACTCCGAGTACTTCGATCCGTGTCAGGAGGCTGCGCAAAAGAGCATAAGGTGCTTGCACCGGAATGGAGGGGAGAGGGAAATGTGTACGGATTTCTTCCAGTGAGTTTGCCCTCCCCTGCCTTCTTTTGTAGGGATGGACTGACGATGATCGTAGAGCTTATAGGGATTGTAAAGAGCAATGGGTATGTGACCCTCTACTTCGACGATCGCTGCATCTATGGCCTTTCCTCCACCTCGTTCGTTTCGATCGCTTAATAGGCTATCTTGCGACGCCTGGACTGTACGAGGGAGAATACGGCTGACGGATCTAGATGAATGCGCGGAAAGAGGCGAGGAAGAAGAGCAGCTGGTTTGGATAGCTATACGGGCTGGCTTCGGCGAAGAGTTTGGTGCCAGCACAAACGTGTGAAGACGTGGATTCGGGGACCATATATCTCTACTCTGCATATGCGACGGCGTTGAGGTTCATATACCCTAGTAAGTGATGTACTATGAGGATCTTGTGGTCAGAATGGCAATGTGAGCAGCCTGTAAATGGCTACAACAAGGAACAGGTTGACATGGTGCTCCAAGATAATATGCGTCGGTGTCACTGGAAGGAATTGCCGAAAATGTGGATATTGTACATCTATATGCAATGCCACCGGAGATACCCTTTTGTACATTTATTCTACAAGCAGACCACGTCCGTTACTGGTCGTAAAACCTGACAAATCCGCCGCCCTTGAGATTCCGGTCAGATGTGAGAGAAGTCACCTCGGTAACCTTGTTCCAGTCAATCTTGTCCCACCAGGCCTCTAGATACTGCCTCTTGCCCGTGATGCCGTAGTCATGCAGCCATACGTGCTCCCATGTGTTCACGCACAATAGAGGCGACACATCCACACCACCAAGCGGCTTCTTGGGCTTCTTGGGCTTCTGCTCCACATTCGACGCCCTGCCGAATGCGCCTACGCGGTTCAGCGGTTGATACGACTCGGGGCTCTGCGAGTTCATGTCCTGTTCCTGCCGCCTGTAGTGCGCGCCGCTCAAGGGGCTGCCAGCCAAATACGTCGTCAAGATGCTCAACTGCTTTGTAGTTGTGTTGTTGTGTTGGACTAGCCAGACGAAACCGGGGCCGAACATGACTTCGGCGGTGTCGAGGAAGCTCTGCTTGAACGTCTCCATAGATGTAAAGTTTTTGTTTATTTCATAGACGAGGTCGGTCGGAGGTGTCGAGTTGACGTTCGGGTTTGTGTTGATGTTCTTGAAGAAGAAGTGGTTGTTGAAGGCCATGGAGGCGATGTTGAAAAGGTAGGCCCTGACGGGGTCGCGGGCGCATTCGGTGATGAGGTCTTTTGTTTCTTTGTTCTCCAATGGTGTGCCTATAGGGGAGTCAGGAGGTGGAAAGAGACAAGGTGCGCGCAATGGTGGTGGCCGTACCCGACGTTGCGACGTTCAACTGCTCGATGATGTCCTTCTGGTACTGTGTGTATGCGGTGTCGAAGCCCTTGGCCGTAAAAAGGCCCGGGATGCCATTCTGCTGCAGCTCATGGTGGTTGCTGAGCGTCGGTACGCTGTGGTAGTTGCGGACAGAGCGCGTCGGCGTCGCTGCTCTGCATCTCTACAATCCCCGTCAGTCAGTCGACCTGTCGTCCATGGTCCCATCATCATCGGCGGACCGGGCCAGCGCAGGGCAGGGCACTCACCGCCGCAGGAACCAGACACTGCTGGAAAACATTCGAACTCGACCGGCGGGCCAGCGAGCGTATTATCATCGTGGGCGGATAGGAGGGAGCAGACGTGCAGACGTTCCCAAGCGCTGGCATCCAAAAGATTCTCCAGCGGCAGGGCCCTAGCGCGACGCCGGCCAATCAGCGGGCCCCGCGCCCTGGAGTCGCGAATATCTTCAGACGTTGCAGGCGCCCACCCATGGACACGCATTTACGCTGTTTCACCCACTCGCTCCTCTGCAAATGCATAGCCACAGAGCGAGAGACCGTCACCTGCCACTGCTACGCGGGTAGCGAGCCCGTTCAACGTCTGCCGTCCACTGCCATCCACTCAGCGTGTCGCCAACGCTATAGTGGCACGGTGGAGCCCGAATTCAGCATGCACGTCTATATAGTATATACAAGTGGTCGCATCGTGAGCCTATACTTTCTCTCTCGTCTTGTCCGTTCCGTTCTGTTTGTTTCACTGTCATTTCGTTTCCGAGTCTGATAATGCCGTCGTCTTATTGACCCGTCTTTTTTCATTCCCTTCCACCACGAATACTTTGGCTCCTTCCGTCTCTTAAAAGCTCATCTTCGCCCCTTCCTGGTTATACCTTTGCACCTTCCTCACATCAAGATGGTTCCCCAGGCGGGCCCCAAGCTATCCCGGATATTATCCCGGCTCTCACTCCTTCTCCTCGTCGCAACAATCATCCCTTCAACCCAAGCATCGACTCTGTTCCTTCGCCAGTCCCAAACATGTGGTGGAGTCCAAGGTCTTCAACAGTGCGGAGCCGACTTCCCCTCCAACTTCTGCTGTGGTCAAGGCTTGACATGCGCCCCCGTCAACACCACTGAAGTCAAGTCAGTCATCTGCTGCCCAAAGGGAGAGAGCTGCGATGCCATTCAACCGGTCCCCTGCGATATCTCTCTCTACAACGCGACCCTACATCCGGACAACCAAATTCACATCTCCGAAACCAAGGACATCAAGCTCTCCCAGTGCGGTTCATCATGCTGCCCTCTTGGGTATGCATGCAATGGCGGCATCTGTTCGGCTAGCAAGCAAAAGCCTCTTCCGTCCTCATCCGCTCCGACCCCATCCTCGACCGACCCAGCCTCCGCTTCTCAGACCAGCAGCTGCTCAGGTGCTCCGTCGGCCCAATCTTCGTCAAACTTCGATGGCAAGTCTTTCGCCGCTGGCTTCTTTCCGGGAATTATTATTGGCGTTCTTGGTGTCATCGGTCTCATGTGGTTCATCAAGAAGCGTCGTGACTCTGAAAAGAACCGTTACTCAGGAGACTTTGGCCACGTTGCGCGCACCATAAGTGATCCCATCTACGACCCCATGCACGCCGCTCGCACAGACTTCATTAGGCGTGCATCCCACTCCGCCACCTCCACGCCCAGTTTGCAAAAGACCATTGGCACACGAGCAGCAGGCGGTGGGAACGGCGGAGGCGGTCTCACTCCCAAGATCAAGAGCATGTGGGACCGCACACCGAAACTCGGCCATGGAGTCTGGAGCGGCCTTCCCTCAACCCCACCGCCTGCCATAAGAGCTGGGGAGCGTGATCCGTACAGGACGCCCGGCCAGACGCCTAGTCCTGAACCCGTGACCGAGAGGACACGTTCAAGACGACGCAAGAAGAGCAAAGGGAAACGTCCTGCAGGAGCAACACGGAGTACCAGCAAGGAGACTATCGATGTCTTGATGCCAGCCCCAAGCTTCTTGGAACTACCAAAGGCACCGGGTATGCGCGAGAACCGTTTCACGCGGGACTCGGGGCACACGACTTTCACTAAACTAATGGAACGCGCTGGATATGGCGACGATACGAGGAACGATGTGCGGAATCTAAGCGGTTCAGCACACGGTCGCTGAATCCGTTCCCCATCGTCGTTTCGTCGGACGAAAACTTTCTACTTTCACTGACATGTTAGCGCTGGCGTTATCCATATTGCCCATGACTCTCCTTCTATTTGGCTTCGGCCTTTCGTCTTTTCTCGTTTACGGAGTTCATGGTTTGGGAGGACACATCATTTGATACCAGGCATAGCCACTCACTAGCACGTCGTTTTACTTCTTCCTCTTGGAAATTTTGTAATGTTGTAGCTTCCATCTTCGCTTCGAATACATATTTATACACATCCAATAACTCCCTCTACTACGCAACTAATGTCCGGCATACTCACGTCAACAAGTCAACTGCACGATCGCCGCACTGCTGTCAACGACATTGACCGCAAAGCCCCCATCGTTTCCTACATACACGGCTTCTCCTCTAGTCACATTCCCCAAGAACAAAGGCTTGCCCTCTGCGACCTCGTAGTTGAAGCTCAATCCGTCAAACGTTATGCCCGTGATTGCGTCCGACCCGTTCGCCAACAGGCGATGTACTGTGCCCGTTCCCGCGCAAGACCTCGGTACCGTAAAGTTAAAAGCTGGCGAGGGTCGATCAGATAGGGAAGGCGTACTAGACGAGTTCGTATCTGTGTAGTTGTACTGATTCAAGTTAATCACGACGACTCTTGACAGTGTTGAGCCAGAATAGACGGCGTAAGCGGCTTCGGTCTCATTCCTCATGGGGATATTAGCCACTCTCACGCCGCCCTTCGTCAAATCTCCCAATGCTGCAGCAACGGCCATATTTCCATAAAAAGGCGCCTTGGTCCCCAGAGCCGTTTTATCCGTCTCAATAGGCTGCCAGCTCGCGTACCGGTAATCAGTGCCCATGTGCATGAAAACTTGCTTGATATTTGTTGCCGCGCACATGAGATTGAAGTCTAGGCCCCAGAGCGCGGCACCGAATGAGTTACTGAGACCAGGCCTGCCCTGATTGTAGAGCGAATTTGTTTCGCCGAGGATGTAATCCAAGTTCATACCCGCGGCTTTCAGGGCGGCTTGTTCAGCATTGTGGGCGGCGATGGATGAGACGGTTTTGGTGTGGTTGAGGAGGGTATTGGCAAGCGTTACACCTGGCTGGGTTGCGCCGCTGATATAGCTATTCATATGTGAACATGTCTTCCCGGTAGGAGTGGGTTTGGGTGAAGGGGAGAATAACGTATACGTACTTGTGAGACGAGAACTTTGCAATAACGCCACTGTCACTTAGCCCTGCATTCCACGTCTTCACTGTGCTAAGACGATTACTCGTCGCCGCGAAACTCGGAGCAAGCCACTGGAACTTCTCCCCACTTGTCCAATTTCCCCCGCACCCTTGCTCAAGTGCACCCTTCACTAATGCGACCTTCTCTTGCCACTCCTTTACATAGTCGCTCTCATTCCAACTCGCAGGTCTCATGATGCCCTGCGCAGACATCTTGAACAAATCGGGCTCATTGCCCATCTCCCAGTGCAAAAAATTGCCCTCGGAAAGCGCTCTGCAGGCAAAAGGCACGGAAGCAATGATGCTAGTAGAGGCATTGGAGTCGGTGTCGTTTTTTGCGAGGTTGAACCCGTGGATGAAGGAGACGTTGGGGAAGGTTTGGTAAGATTCGAAGTAAGAAGGGCCGATTGTTAGGACGCATGGGTAGTCGGCGGAAACGTTTGTGTAGATGCCGTAGGTTGCTGTTGTGAGGTTTGGGGAGAAGAGAGCGTAGTCCCTTGAACAGATATATCAGTATTCTTTTTCTGAAATGGAAGCGCGGTACAAGGGAAGTTACTGTGTGTTTCCGCCCACTCTAATATCGGGTTTGCTTCCTTGATACGCGCTCAAGCTTTCGAGGAGATTGTTCGAAAAGGTATTTGGATGGCTTTTGTTGCCGGCGAAGTCGGGGAAGAAGGCAAATTCGAGGGAATAGCTGACGAAGCTTTTGAGGACTGGCTCACCCGCGGAGCTTACATTGGGAACGATGTGCGGGTTGAAGTCTGTAGGCCTTGTGTATGGAGCATTGATCGGTGTTATTGTGGTTACAGTCGTCGTTTGAGCATATGCCGGTTTCAGAAGCACGTTGAACCAAGCTGCGGTGAGGGCCGCTGCGTGTAAGGGCACCATTGTTAGCATTCTTTGGATGGTTCAAGACCCCAAATGCCTGCAGCGAACAAGCTCTCTAGAAAAGTTTTGGAAATCTGCGAGAGGAGGCCTGAAAATAAGAAACATCACTAACAAGGAAATCCCACTCTACTTGTGCCGGCAAAAATTATGGCGTTAGGACAGGACAGCTCAGTGCATTCAGTGCATTCTGCCCTTTGTTTATCCCACGTGGCGGAGGCTAACACGACGATCCGCGGGGAATGCATGCGGTTGATGCTTGATTCTCCATCCACACACGGCCCTCGGAGTTGAGCGGGGTGCACTTAACCACGGGTGTGACATGATGAAACAATTTTTGGACCCCCGGTTCCTGTGGATCAATATCGCGATTGGCCAATAAGAAAGCGCCACTATGTAGTTAAAAGATGACTGACATCGGCTCCTCACGCGGGTACGACGCGTGGCCACAAAAGGTCTTGCACTTCCACGGGCCAGAAAAGTGAAAGGGCTAGATGCAACCAGATCTATTTATTTTTGGGTGTGTGCTTCAATCCAAAACAACGGATCGCTAGCAAAATGCAATCAAGCGCCCCGGAAATTTCGTGCAGTTGCATACAGTGATAGCTCCCGGTAGCACTACCTTCCAGCCGCCTTTAAAATAGCCCCACTCATGTTGAGGGAGAGATAGCGTAAAGACAGTGTAATACGCCCTGGGTGTATTAGTAGGGGGGCGTATTACACAGCCTTTACGCTATCTCTCCCAACGACTCATTGTTCAGTCCTGTCACTTGGCCACTATGATCCCTCCGTGCGTTCGTCGTGGATCCAATGAACTATGAACTGAAGAAGTTGGCAAAGAAAATATAAGATCATCCCAAAACGAATTGTGTTCTGAATTGCTTGCAGGTTTGGATCCAATCGTGTCGGTGACGTGCGGTCTGTGGTTTTGGCTGTCTCCGTCGCAGGTACTGTGGACTCAACACGTACTTCTGACGATGTATTGCACTGCCGTTTGCGACCTTGCGGGGCCATCCCAATTGCCTCTTCTTCTTGTCCGATAGCGCATGGTCGACACAAGCGAACCTGGTTGATAGTGCCGTCTTCACATCTAGAACTAGCCGAGTCGTCAGATTGCGTCGTGGAACGCCTTGTCTTTCGTCTTGGGGTCTGCGGAAGTGTAAACATAGAGCCATCAGTAATACAAGGGCCTTGAAATGCAGAACGGGAAGGGTGAGGAGCCTAAAAGGTAGCCTTACTAAGAGATGCGAGCTGTTGGGTGTCGGGTAGACGTTGAACGTGGGAGGTGATGGATCGGTGGGAGCAGCGGTGATGATGATGGCTGGTATATTGGGGGGAAGGTTGGCTGCGGACATTTTATAATTTTAGCGGGCTGCCTGCAGTGTTATGACGGGAAACACTGTTGCTTCGGTCGATATGCCAAGTAGCTGGAGGAAGAAGTAGAATGGCGGAAGTGGGAAGTGACTGGCAACTTATAAAGAAAGATAATTGTTCCAGGCACCAGGACCATGTGCTTTTAGCGGTGAGCATACGTAATCCAGTCCATTTGATTGGGGAACTAAATAATGGAAAAAAAGTCCTACCAGTAACAAATAACGAATTACTATTACTTGCTTGAAGAAAAAAGGCTTCGCGCGGCCTCACAGGGGATGTACGCCCTCGCGACTGCCAATTATCTCAGTATTCATACGTGAATCGTACTCACCCCCTGTCAATAAGAAATTAATAGCCTCGTTGATTGAGAATCGCAGCCTTGATTTGGAATTAACGTAGGCTCCTTGGAGGATGCTGAGATAATTGTGAATCCGCAAGTCGCATATCCCCCGTAAGGAGCCTCTTTGATAGTACAACATCGAGGTCCGTTGAGCCCATTTAATGACTTTCAAAAGGAGCAGCATGGTTGTATTACGAACATTATGGCTGCCTATTATTGTCCAAAGTCAAGAGGAGCTCACTTTATATTCGCCTGCGCCCATTCCCAAACCTTACCGACATATGCTTCGTCTAAAGGTTGGATGTTTCGTAAAGCCGGAACCTTTTCTTGAGTCAGAGAAATAGAGAATTCTGGTCCTTTTGCGCTTTGCTGTGTAATAGTGCTGTATGACTCCTTCCACATCCCAAGAAGCTTCATGGCCGGGTGATCAGTACCATTCGATTGTTCGAGATGACCGACCCAATCATTTGAGGGAACGATGTCGAAGTTTTCTTTCTTCTTAAGCCAATGTAACATCTGGTGCCACGTTGGTTTCGGGTGTGGGCTCAGGACGTGGTAGATAGACAACGACTGGTGGTCTTTTGATTGAGCTTTGGCGGCTTCGAGAAAAGCGTTTGCGGCAATGTCGACTGGAAGCCAACCAAGTGGCTCGTCACCCAAGTCTGGAAGGCAGCCGATAAGCCTTGACGTGCTCAGCATCATCGGCCATGCTTCCTTGGTATTCCAACTCCCAGTAATCGAATCGCCAGATAACTGCCCTACGCGAATGATTGCGACTCTTCCATGTAACTGTGTTCTTTCATTTGCTTCCAAGCAAATCTGTTCCGCGACCCATTTGGAACGAGAATAGCCAAGAGGAGATGCGGTCGAAGGATCCTGTGATATTGTCTCTGCGAGTCTTCCACCT
The DNA here is from genome assembly GCA_010015675.1 of Byssothecium circinans. Classification (NCBI taxonomy): domain Eukaryota; kingdom Fungi; phylum Ascomycota; class Dothideomycetes; order Pleosporales; family Massarinaceae; genus Byssothecium; species Byssothecium circinans. The sequence continues at coordinate 326,578 of ML977001.1, read as the reverse complement.
TGATCGGCTTTTCTGTTCATGATTGCTGCGGTGGAAGAGCAGTATGCGAAGCGCGGAGGTCGACTGCGTCCAGCTGCTAGTGCAAGGTTGATCAGATTGGTGACGCCTGCAATGTTGTCCTTCTCGAAGCTTTGCAGCTTGAGACGGAAATTCACAGTCCAGGCAACGTGTAAAACGAGATCAGTCCTAGCGGCCAGGTAGCTGTATAAGGAGTCCGAGAGTCCGAGGCGTGGCTCTCCGAGTTGCGCCTGAACCACTGTGACCTTATCTCCCGCCGCGATACCTCCAAGCCCCCTTTGTTCTAACGCTTTGGTTATTCTTTCCTTTGCTGCATTTTTATTTGATCCACGAACCAGACAATATACCGTAGAAACTGAGTCCGAATCTCGAAGAAGGTTGAGTATATGCGCCCCCAGTGCCCCCGTGGCACCAGTAAGTACAATGACTTCACCCAAATCCCCATTCATGTAGTGATACTCCAATGGACTTAGAAGAACCGACCTGCTATCATCGAACGAGCTGTATTGCTGCACAAGGTCTAGCATATGCTTGTTCTCGTCCTTATCTTGAGCTTCAGGTTTACCATGCCGCCTTCGGAGAATGTCATCGCTCAAACCCCGGATCGTTCCACTATCTTCGATAATGCTGAGCGGAAGAGTCTGCTCTTGGCGTGGAACTAGCTGTTGTAAATAGTTCCTTAGTCGCATGCATACGATGGAGTCGACACCATGTGAAAATAGATCAGTATCTTCTTCTAATGGTGTTGAATGGGGGACGATCTGTTCAATCAGGCTAATGAGATGCTGTGTGATTTGTCCATCTTCGATATTGTCCGCTTTCATATCGTAAGCCGGGCCATACGCCGCATCAATGAGTTCAGTAAACCTCCTCTCTGCCACTCTACGAATAATCGTTCCTTTGCTTCTCTTCTCTAGCGTTTCGAGCTGAAATGGTACGGGGATGAGCATATTCCGTGAAATCCGCGCGTGATCTTGGCTTTCGTTGTTGGTCTTTTGCACTAGAGGCCAAATCAAACCGACTAGCTCATTTCCCGTCATGTCTTTGGAAACTTCAGATCGTAAGAGTAGAGCACCAGGGTATGGCCGGCTGTTTCCGAATATCAACACGTCGTCTAAAAATTGTGACGTCGCTATGGCAGCTTCGAGTGGCGCAGGGTCGAACTTTTTGCCCGTGATCAACGTGAGTTGGGCGTCGGCTCTCGAGTGATACAGCTAGGCATTTTCGATATTCGTATGCCTCACGAACAGGTCAGCGGTCGCGAAAGATCCATCATCCCTGTTCTTCTTGGCCTATCAATTTCAGTACGAAGCACCACATAGCAATTGAAGTCACTCTTACCATGTGCGGCTACCCTGGCTTGACCACAAGCTCTCCCAATCCATCATCCCGAGGTTCAAACTCAACAAGCTCCGCAGGGCTGTAGTTGCGGAGATACTGCCATTCCTTGTCTGCAGCAAAGTCTCTGTATGAAGAGAGAAGGAATCCGCACTCAGCACTCCCAAATCTTGAGATGAGCTTGACTAGACTTGTCAACAATCAACTCGAACCCAATTACTTGATTGAGTTGATTGAGTTTATCAACTCAACTCAACTCAATTCGAGAGCCGCT
>ML977001.1:134417-322483 GCA_010015675.1 Byssothecium circinans | reverse complement strand
GATTGTGAGAGGACCTTTAGTGAGCTAGGAGATCTACTGGGTACTAGACGACTCTATATGAAGCCTGAGCTCCTCTCAGCGCTGCAGGCGCTCAAGTCCTGGAAGAGAATAGGCATTAAACGCTCTCCACAAGCCTTGTCTTCGCAAGGAGAGCTCTCTCTTAATGATCTTGATCACCTTTACGAGAAACTCGGCAACGATCCCTAAGTAATTAAACTCAATCAAGTCAACCCAACTCAACTTAAACGTCTTGAACTTAACTCAACTCAACTTAACTTAGACCTCACTGATTACGTTATCAATTAACTCAACTCAACTTGAAGGCCTCTGAATGCAACTCAACTCAATTTTGATGGTCAAATTGAGTTGAGTTGATTGTTGACAAGTCTAAGCTTGACATCCTGCTCTACCAAACGGTTGCCTACCTCAGCTGGTAGCGCGGCTCCTCCAACGCCCATGACATCCATTCTCTGTAAAGCTGTAAGTCCTTTATCATCTGCTCCCATCATCTGCAGAACGTAAGGGACCGAAGAGGAGTATTTGACCATCGGATGCCCTTCGGTTGATGAATATAATTCGGCAAGGTCAAGGCATTTACAAATGTTTCGAGCCGTGATTGGGATGTCCTTACCAGGGAACAGCCAGATGATGGAATCACTAGTCCAAGAGCGGAACACATCTGCGATGCCTCCGTGATAAAGCGGTGTCGTTGTAAATGTGGCCTTTGTAGGGGTTGTAGGCAGGTGCGGTAAAAAACCAACGGCTGCCCCGTGAGTTTGGGCTATCGGCTTTGGCAAGCCTGATGATGTTCCGGATGTATGATGAAGGTAGGCGACGTCCGTTTCGTTCGTTTCTGCATACTCCACAGGAACCGGAGATGGCCCTTGGATAACTTGGAAAATATCCTCTTCTGCCTCAAGTGGTATCTGACCTCTGAGAAGATCAGGCGTGCCTTTGTCTTGGCATATCTCAAGAACGTTTATCACACGCTCCGAGTGAGCTGGATCGTGTAGAAGTAGCGAGATATTGCACGATTTGCAGAGATGTTCAATAGCGGCTGGTTGGCACTGTGGAGCAATCAAAAGGACCGAGTATCCGAGCCAGATCAAACCAAGCCAAGTGAAGAGGAACTCTGGCGAACTATGAGAAAGCAGTGCTACCGTTCGTGAATTGTGTGTATCAAGCTCAAAGCTTGTTGATAGTCGTTGAGCGAAAATTTGTGTCCCGGTTTTGACGTCACGGAAATTGAGAACTTTGTAGTCCCATACCTCTTCGCGGCGAGGTAAAGGAAACCCGATAGCTGGTACATCACCGTGATGCTTTCCCTGATGTGAAAGGAACTCGCTGATTGTTCGGTGGGGCTTCGTTCCGTCATGTAAAATGGCTGCTTGACCTAATGTGCAGGCGAAATAATTGGTATCCATCGTCGAAGGTCTTAAAGTTTCAACGTTGGCATGTAGAATTATGGAAGAGTATTGATGTCATGTTGGAAGAGAACTGAAAAGATGGTAGAAAGTCGTGACATCATCCAAAGTCGTACCACAAGTGTGCATATTAAAAAGTGCCCATAAACATGCGGTGCGGGGAGCGAGCGTCCACATCTTTGACTGTCGGATTTCAACTGCACTTATAACAATCGAGAATGTGTCCTTCCACACATACACAAGAGCCATGTGAGCTTTGCGGGAGCTCTGTTGAGGTTGAGGTTCGAGGGCACAACCACCGCAGAATTAGCGTCGTTTCGTCAACCTTCTCGAGCATGATGTGTGCACTTCAGTCTCACCAACACAAATTGTTTAGTTGCAATGGCTACGTCGGATTCCATCGCGCTACCTATCCAAATTCTCAAATATCGCCTGGGCCCGCCAAACCCAGCGCCTGTCGTCTCGTTGGGGCATCAGCTTTGAAGAACGGCTTCTCTGCCAATGCCGTCACTCTCGTTCCATGTCTCGGCTCGTTGCCCTCATAGTCCCAGCTCGCGTTGTGGATTGTGATTCTGTTATCCCAAAGCGCCGAAGTACCAGGAGTCCACTTAAACCGGACCTGAATGTCAACATTCTTCTCGTACACATCGTATAAATATCCGAGGATCAGGTCACTCTCGTCTTTATCGAGCCCCACGATCCGGACAGTCATGGAGCGATTCACCCACAACGCCTTCCAGCCTGTTGCTGGATGGACCCTTACAAGGGGATGAACTCGTTCGATGAACTGTGGACCTTTGTGAGGGTCGTTTCGGTCGAGATATGGGTGTGCGCTTCGGTACACGGCCTCCTTGCCATCGATGATCTTTCGGAAATCGGGCGAAAGTTTCTCGTACGCAGCGTAGCCGGACGCCCATAGGGTATCGCCACCTAGAGTTGGGATGGTGTCATTGTGAAGATGGGTTACGCTGATAAATATTAGTCGCACTTCGGCGTTTACAGTCGTTCTTGACTCACCCAGCTGGTTGACGTTCGTGCACCAGGTCAGTGTGCCATCTCGAAGCACCACCAGTCTGCCTGAAGCTAGCTGGTATTTCAGTAGCTTGTAACGCTGGCCAGATCACCGTGGTTCCGCTGACACCAGGCACTGAGGGTACTTGCGGCTGCCACGAAGTTAGCGCTGAAGGCGACTGCCCTGAATCAACCAGTTGACCACTCACATGGACCTCAATTTCTCCGTACCATTCGCCAAGCTTCTTTTGTTCTTGCGGAGAGATATCTTGATTGCGGAAGAAAACAACACTCCTCTCAGCAATCAACAATCCAAGCTCATCTTTCTGCTGGTCCGTCAAATCCTTGAGTTGCAGTCCCACGATTTCCGTTCCAATATGAGCTGTCAAATGTATGACTTCCTTCGCCGCCGATAGTAACGCCTTCTTTTCCTTATCAGCACGCGACCCTGGGTCTACGTAAGGACGGTCATAGTCTCGGATCTTGTAGACATCGTCGAGATACAGCGGCTTCGCAGGACGGTATGGGTACCCGTTCGACAAGTCAATGCCGGCCTTCTCAAGCCTCTTCCTCGCGGCTTCAGGAAGACCTAAGGTATCCTTCTTTGGTTGGATGGTATCCTTGATGTCTTCTATGATTGGGACTGCGATCGGCGCCATGGTAAGAATAGTGAGTAAGCTCGAAAGTTCTTGGCTTGGTGCGTTCCTTGCGAGCGAGGACAATCAAGACTTCTTATAGCCCACATTTCTTCCTCCGCTCTATTACGATTAATAACACAGCTGAAGTTCGCGCAATCATGCAGGGCAACGATGCAACTGTCAATACCGGCTTGCGGGGTAGCTTCACATCATCTGAGATCACATCATCTGCGAGGATGATTGCGTATGCAGCTTCAACTACTACTTCCTTATCGTAACTACTGAAGCTTCTCCTTATCTCCGACACCAAAAGCTATTTGGACTCGAGAGCTCTTCTCGTTCGTACATGTAGCTTGCGTCTTACCGACGTTGAGCCATTAGCTCGGAATGATGCCATGCACGCAGCGATCACGCCTCCCATCGGATTACCGGATGAAGGGCTATCATATCAAAACAAGAGCCTCAGTCGATTTTGAGTCGGAATATTCTCGCAGTTGAAGAGCTGTGGCATGATATGAGCTAATCCAAATTGTCGTACTGGAGAGCTATTTGTTTAGCCCCTATTCTCAATTGCACGACTTCCGAAAGTAATCTAGAACGTTTTGCAAAGATATTGTTTTCAAACTGGCCGTTCCGAATCCAGTCCTGGTCAGCTGCAGCATCTACCTTAAGATTATCTATCCATATACCGAGATGGCTAGCAGGACGAAGAGCGTTGCTGTCATAGGTGCCGGAATCAGCGGCGTAGTCGCAGCAGCTCATTTGAAAAGAGAAGGAATCGATGTCACTGTGTTTGAGCGTTCGAGTGCCGCTGGCGGCGTATGGCAAGTTTCCAGTATCAACCCTATGACCCAAGACTGACTGAAGCGCAGGGCGTTTGACAAACGTCAACCTATTGAGCCCGTATATCCCTCAATACTCCCTTCAAAAGGGGAGAGAAAGTACAACGAGAGCGAGTTGACCGAGGCTGCCCAGGAAGCTGAGTTACGAAGGCTATATCACGCACCGCCTGGGTAAGTAGTACTTGATGGTAGAAGATATGGCGTTTATCAGCTTACTTAGCGTAGCCCATGCTATATCGGGTTGATGAATAACGTTGGCACACGTCTCCTGGAAATGACGCTGAACCCGTTTCCATCCGGAACTCCGGATTTTGTGAGCCATAGCGTGTTGGGGGAGTATATCAGAGACACTGCGCGCAAGACTGACATTGACGAGCTCATACGATACGATACTGAGGTGACGAACCTGAACAAAAGCGGTGATAAATGGGTGCTGGAAGCCGTGACACTCAAAAGTGGACCATCAGGCACTGTTTCGCTAGCAACATCTTCCTTGGTATGTCATTTCTTTCATTAATCGAGTCATCTGTAAAAATTAGGCATGATTTTCACAAATTTTGATGGTGAAAGTGTCACCAAGTTTCTATGTGATAACTGGACCGTTGCTGAACAAACCATAGTCCTTCGACAGCATCGTAGTTGCCAACGGCCATTACCATGCACCACGTGTACCCGACATTCCCAATCTTGCTGCCTGGAAACAACACTGGCCATCCCGAATTCAGCACTCAAAGGGTTATCGCGAACCTTCTCCCTTCAAGAACTACAACGTGCTTCTCATCGGCGCAAGTGTCTCCGCAACCGACATAGCACGTGAACTCGCTCCCTTTGCAAACACAATCTATCAAAGCCACCGTAACGGCGCCTTTGACCTTCCAGCCAGTCTCCTTCCCGAGAATGCCGTCCGCGTACCCGAAGTTGTTTCATTCGACGACATCACCGAGGATGTCAACGCGAAAACACTCAATCGTTCTGAGCCTCTACCACTCACGATAACCCTCAAAACTGGCCAGAAGCTCTGCAACATTCACTCCATTATCCTTTGTACAGGCTATCACACAACAGTCCCGTTCCTTCCGCGCCTGCATTCCGACACCACGCCGCCATCTCTAGCTTCCAATGATGTTCTCGTAACCGACGGTCTCCAACTCCACAACCTCCACAAAGACATCTTTTACATCCCCGACCCCTCGCTCCTCTTCATAGGCGCGCCCTACTTCACGGCCACATTCACACTCTTTGAGTTCCAGGCCATGTTCGCCGCAAAAGTCGTAGCTGGGAAAGTGAATCTACCGAGTGAGCAGCAGATGCGCGACGAGTATAATGAGAAGGTGCGGAAGAAGGGATATGGGAAGGAGTTTCATAGTTTGAGGGGAGAGGAGGAGGGATATGTTGACGGGTTGTTTGAATGGGCGAATCGCGAGTTGGAGAATGGTGGATGGGAAGAGAGACTCAAGGGACATGGTCAGAAGTGGAAGGAGGCGAAAATCGAGCAGGTGGAGAGGATGAAGGCGTTATGGGATAGTGAGGCTGTGGAGAGGGAGATAAAGGTAACTTGTTCGTAATTAGCAAATAACTTCTCATGGTGTACTTCCAAATGGAATTTAGTTCCATGGTCGCGCAAATTCAACTTTGCATCTTTCGAACCATTTTTGATGTGAAGGAAAGTTTCCAAACACCAAAAATACACCCCCACGTCCCACGTCCCATTCTACCATTTCATCCCTCCCATCAAATGCCGAACCAAATCCCTTCAAATTCCAAGTCCCTGGTCCTGCATTATCTCCGTCCTCCACTCCGCATGCTCTCAGGCACGCAATCCGCACCCAGATTTACGCTACCCGCCAATCCTATCCCAATCCAGCTATACCGAACCACAACCTATCCCACCACCAGATCTCCAACCCACACCAACGCTCCTAAGCGGGGAATCTCACGCGATGTACCTCGTACTAGTATCTACCTACCTACGCCGTATGTTGCCTTATGCGTTGTAAGAATGGTTAAGGAAATGGCTGCACCGACGCCTGCAATGACGCCATCTATCACACGACTGTAACTGTGGGCTGGACTATCCTCAACATTGTTGTGCCTCGTTACGGGGAAAAGCCGAAGTAATTCTATATGCATGTGGATCAGGTAGGTAAGTAGGGTTTTGTCGTTATCGAGTACATAATAGCTACCCTGTATGGCGTCAGAGGGTTCCTAGCCACAGATGTAGTGCGCGGGACGCTCCGAAGAACACAAAAGCTTGGAACGGCTTGTTTTGATAAAGAAGGGAGCTTGACCAGATGTTCGAGCGAGAGCCGTGGCTTGCTTGTTCCCGTTTCTAGGCTGGTACAATCGCCTCCTCCTTCGTTGCCTTTCGAATCCCCCATCATGGGTCGCTCGCTCGATATCGCAGCGCTGCCGGACCCGGACTTCAAGACTCCCGCTTCGCCCACCGTCGTCGTTCAACCTGATATTATTGAAGTGCAGCCGAAGCCGAAGAAATGGTACTACTATGTTTGGGACACGCTGGACAAGCCGAAAGAGGAACGCTGGTTTATGTTTAAGCTTGATGCTGCGTTGTTGACGTTCGCGAGTCTGGGTATGGGCATCTCACTCGATTGATGGGCTCATAGTAGTGAGAGGAATTGCTGACAGTAGTGAAGGGTATTTTATCAAGTATCTCGATCAATCGAATATCAACAGCGCCTTCGTCTCGGGGATGTGAGTGTAACTGTTGGAAGTCGGTGGTGGGAATTTTTGTTGATAACGTGGACAGGAAAGAAGATCTCGGATTGTACGGAAATCAACTCAACTATATGCAGACATGCTGGACGGTCGGATACGTTATCGGCGAACTACCCAGTAATGTTATACTCACTCGATTCCGGCCTTCCATATGGATCCCGACAATGGAGGTATGTTGATTGATCCCGTGCCCTTCAACCTCAAGCCACTGGCTAAGCTTGGATCTCTTCGCGGAACGATATAGCTCACAGGGCTGTATCTAGAAGTTTACCGCCTTCTCTTACGTTTGCCGGTGCTAACTTGCTTTCTCCTAGGTCACTTGGTCAGTCCTCACCTTTTGCCTCTCCCGCGCTAATACGGCAAAACAAATTTACGTCCTCCGCTTCTTCATTGGTCTCGCCGAGTCAACCTTCTACCCAGGGATGCAATACATCATCGGAAGCTGGTACAAGCGAGACGAGCTCGCCAAACGGTCCTGCATTTTCCACACCAGCGGTGCCATCGCAACCATGTTTAGCGGCTACCTCATGGCGGGCGTATACAAGCTGGGAGGCAAAGGCGGTTTTGCTGGCTGGCAATGGCTCTTTATCGTCGACGGTGTCATCTCCCTCCCCATCGCTTTAGCGGGCTACTTTGTCTTGCCCGACGTCCCCGAGATATCGAAACCGTTCTACCTGACCGAGGAAGAAGTAGTGTTTGCGCAAAAGAGAATGGAAGCAGAAGGACGACAGAAGAGGAGACCATATACCAAAGAAAAGATCAAGACGATACTGACCTCCTGGCACATTTACGCCTTGACGCTGCTGTACGTTTTCTTCAACAATGGAGGCGCGGGAAGTGCTCCGGTATTCCAGCAGTTTTTGAAGGCTTCGAAGAATCCCAAATACACGGTTAGCGAGATCAACGTGTATCCGACCATCACCAATGCGGTACAAGTCGTATCCACGCTCATGTATGCTTGGACGAGCGACAGCATCCTGAAGGGCGCGAGGTGGCCGCCGATTGTGTTTGGCGGCGCGGTGAACATTATGTGTTACGTGTCCTTGGCGATATGGGATATCCCATTGAAGTGGAAGTGGGCCTGTTACGCGCTGTCTGGCATGGGAGGCGGATTGTCGGGATTGTGCATGGCGTATGTTTGGCTTCAGTGGTCCCACAAGCGGCGAGATTGTGACTATGGCTGACTTCTCGTAGATGGGCACATGAGATCTGCACGCACAACAACGAAGAGCGCGCCATCGTTATCGCGTCCATGAACGAGTTCGCGTACGTCCTGCAGGCGTGGCTGCCACTCATTGTTTGGCAGCAGGTAGAGGCACCGGAGTACAGGAAGGGATTCATCACTGTGTCCTTCTTGAGTGCGGCTCTGATTGTTACGGCGTTCGCAATCCGCATTCTGTACGCTCGGGAGCTAGCGAAGAGGCAGCGCGGGGAAGACTTGAGTGAGGGCAGTTCGGCTGAGAGGATTATTTCCGGAAAGAATGTGCAAGTTGAGACATGAGTGGATGCTCAATCACCAGCATGTATACTTGTATGAGGAATATTGTGCGTGCTATACCTGGCATTCCGATGGGTAGAAGCTGGGTGGACCGGGAAGAACGATGCACCAATCGAAGGGTGGTGTTACGGCTTTATGACGAGTGTGTCGCGAAGAGATGAAGCCGAGCATATTCCACAATGACATCATAGGTGTCCAAATGGACATCCTAGTCTTGCCGCGTCTCACCTCGAATAGGAAGATTATAAATATACGCCGTCTCAGCGTCTGACGGGTAGCGGGATATCAGTTTTCAGTGGTGTTGAGTGCTGCGCGGCCGACGATGGAACATGAAGCCAAGTTTATTGATTCTGCGCGCTAGTCCAACAAAGGCAAGCAGCTCTTACAGTCGGGAAAGGGCGAACATGGAAGGCAGATCAAGCATTGGGGCACCTCCCAGACAGTAGAAAGGCTGTCGAGCATCGTAAGACGCGGTTTTTGCCGTGCGCTCGTACAAAGGGTCTGAAATCTACAGTACCAGTATGAGACCTCGTGCGACAGCTTCGAACAGATGCAGTGGGCCCCCGCAATGCATTCACTGTTTGCCGCGCTGCACCTCGGCCCGCAGATGCCTGCCAGCTGGGTGGGACACTTCGCCGGGTTTCCATGGCAATTCTCGACAACACCAGATGTGGATGTGGATGTGGATGTGTGGTGATCACCGCACTCAATGGTGCGGAAGTGCTGCCACCAGACTCCAGTGCCGCTGTCGCTGTCGCTGCCGCTGTCTGTCTGCCAATGGCCCAAGGAGGGGAGAGATGCGGGGACCGCGCGGCGTGGCGAGGCGACAGCAGTTTGAGGAAGCTCTGAAACATTTCCAACGCTCCACGCGCGCCATCGCGACAAACAGGCAGCATGGCGAGAAAAGCGCAAGGCGACAGAGGCCAACGGCGACATGCGGCTCGGGAGCATCTGGGGGGAATAAAGAAATTGCGATAATTTTATGGCTCTTGATTTCTTGATATCAAATATCAAGAACCGCGCTTGGACGTGGCCGTGGTCCGTGGTTGCGATAGCTAACGGTGCTGCTAACCGTGTTGGTCGCCGTAGTGATTGCTCTTGCCCGCTCCTGCTGCTGCTCCTCTCCCGCTCCTCGGTCTCTGTCTCAAACAACTATTAAAGCCGTGCGCCCTCCCATTGCACCTCGCGATCCATCCGCACACTCCCAACATCGCATCCCGCTGTAAGTCTCTCCTCTCCCGCCCCATTCCAGTCCATTCCATTCCACCCCGCCACTCCATCACCCTCCTCCCACATCTAGCATTGGACGCTCTTCTGTGCTCCTCTGTGCCCTTCTGCCCGTACGCCCTCCGAGCTGCTCCTCCCTTCCCTCCGCTCCTCCGCTGACTCCTCCGCTGACTCCGCGCAGACATTGATACCCTGCACATCCACCATGCAGTACTCTACTCTTCTCGTCGCCGCTGCCGCCTTCTCCGGCCTCGTTGGTGCCCAGAACCTCACTCTGCCCACTGGTATCCAACCATGCTGCACCGTCCAGCCTAATTCGGTCCCCCAGTCCCAGCGGGAGACATGGTGCAAGGCCTCTACGAATACGTGCCCCGAGCTCTGCGGTGGTCAAGGCAATATTGCCAGCGGTGGCAACGACTGCAGCCCTGTAAGCGCTCTAGTCTCATCTACTTCAAAGTTTGCCTCGCTAACAGGTCCGACAGAGCACTCTTGCGCACACCTGCGAGTGCCGAAACGGTACCAAACCCAATTTGGCCGAGTACGAGCAGACGGTTGAAGCCCAGATGTGCCGGTTCTGGTACAGCGGATGCATCAACGCCACCAACCAGGATGCCTCGCTGCAATTCAACTGCGACCAGACCCGCAACAACTTGTGCGGAAACAAGACTAGCAAGGCCGCCACCTCCTCGGGCTCAGGCTCCTCCAGCGCTCTTCCTTCCCGCACAAACTCGGCTGGTTCTTCCGAAGGAACCTCTGGCGCAGCCTCCAGCCCCTCGCCCAGCTCCGCTGCCATGGCCCTCGATGTCGTCCGCGAATACGGTACGCCCCTGCTCGCCGGTGGCATGGCCGCTGTCTTTGGCCTGGTTCTATAAACACGGCAGGGGACGCATTGGGATAAGAAAGGTATCATGGACCGGTTCCATAACGGATGGTATGTAATACGGACGGAATATGGCTACGCGTCATCGCTGTGGATTGGTATGCTTTAAGCGTTCCCTCTCCAGCGTTTCTCGAGCATTGGAGTTTGGCGGCTTGAAGTGTTCATTCAGTATGGGGGCGCCGCATGAGGAGGTTTAATACGAGATCACGACTGTAGGCGATATATCCAACACGAATCAAAACCATTAGTTCTTCATGACGCTCTCTGCCTTTCTGTGCCGTGCCTGTTTTGCGATTGTCATGTCCCGAGTCCCAACACGCGCTAGCAACATGCCGCCCTCGTGCTAAGAAGGCACGTCTGTGTCTATGCAGGTAGGGTTACAATTACATGAATAGTCGAGTTATAATGTTGCCATGGTCCCATGTTGCCATTATTGATGGTTAAAAAACTGACGTTGGAATAAAGATGCGGCTAAAACTAGGGCGACCGTTGTCATATAGCTCCTGCGTGGACGCCTCATTGCCTCTCAGCTGCGGAAAGTGGCGGTCTTCCTTTTTGTCATTATTAGCCAATTCCTAAACGCTAGGATACAATGTCTTTCATACATTTAAGGTGTATTATTAATAAGAAGCTTCTGCATCTAACCTTACATATATAGACATTCACGCTTGCTTAACACTGTATTGTCGCCAGCTTCTATTCACTTCAGACCCAAGTGCATCCTCCATTCCCCTCTAGGAACTCCTCCACACCTAAGTGGCATCCCGCCGGCGTTGCCGCATCACATCACAAGCTGCCTCGGTCGCGCCTGCTGTTGCGGCCCTCCTGACTTCTGACTCTGACCGTTCGCAGCATAGCGCCTGCTCTGCTCCCTTTCCTTTGCCGCTTATAAAAAGTGGCTTTCCACGCCTCACTGCGGCTGCCGTTGTACCTGTCAACCAAACTTCGTCTGCCGTACCACAGTCTGCGTACCGCCGTCACTAGCCCACCAACCGCCCCACCATCACAACGCTTTCATCAAGGTCAATTCCAACTCCCGCACTCTGAACTTAGCTCTGTCTACAATGGCCAACAACGAAGAACACCTACAGCCCAACATCCCCGACATGGTAGGCGGTCTGCAAACAATCAGCGACAACCTAGAGCTCTTCCAGAACCTGCAGCCCGTCCAAGCCCAAGACCAGATAAGAGAGATGACGCGGCAGAACAATTCCCACGCACGCTCAACGCGATTAATACCCTCAATCGACGGCAGCTGGATAACTTAATGCAGGATTTGGGAATACCAGCAGGAGGGACTCTTGCGGCGAAGAGATTAAAGGTCAAGAAGAAGGTCGGGGGATATGTGAGTGGAGGACAAAGTCGGATTACATAGGCGCGTGCGCTTGACTTTAAACGGACTAGGAGAGTACGAGCCTTGGCTGTTTCCCTCACCAACCGCCCCGCGGCTGGAGTTGCGGCCATCGCGAGTTGGATAGAGGGCCATGAGGGCCAAGTTTGTAGCAGTTATTACTAATATCTAGCTTCACACGGGTTGAATTCTCTGCCTAGGTAGGCCTGGGCTTTTCACATGCTCGCTTGGTTGAGGTCGCACACTGTACAAATTCGAGCCCATCCTCCTTCTTCATTCTTCTGCTGGAGAAGAAACATGGCGACACTGGGAGCGCAGAAGAAGCACAAGGTGACCGTTGTCGGGTCCGGCAATTGGTACAACTCTCACAGATGTGGGGTGATCAAGTGGAGCTGACACCTGCGTAGGGGCACCACCATGTCGAAGCTGGTGGCTGAGAACGTCAAAGCCAACCCGCAGCTCTTTGAGGAGACGGTCCAGATGTGCGTAAACTTCTGTCTAGCACGGAGCCTTTGGGTGAGCTTTGCTAACTTTGAACAGGTGGGTCTACGAGGAGGAAGTCACCATCCCCAAAGACTCGCGCCACTACGACGCAGGCTCTGAGCTGTCCACCAAGCCGCAGAAGCTCTCGGAGCTCTTCAACAAGATCCACGAAAACGTCAAGTACCTGCCCAACATCACTGTCCCGTCCAACGTCGTTGCGAACCCGGATGTCGTGGACTCATGCAGAGACTCGACTATTCTGATCTTTGTGCTGCCACATCAGTTCATCCCCAGGGTGTGCGACCAGCTGGCAGGGAAGATTGTGCCGTATGCGCGGGCCATTTGTTGTACCAAGGGAATAGACGTCAGTGAGAAGGGAGTTAGGCTCATGTCGGAGGCTATTGGCATGAGACTGAACATTTATTGCGGTGCCCTCTCTGGAGCCAACATTGCCTCTGAAATCGCGCAGGAGAAGTACTCTGAGACCACGTACGTTTTCTAGAACCCTAACTTTTATTGGCAATAGCCTAGCGACGATGTGTAGTCCGAGAAGACATGTATTGGAACGTTCTTAGACGAGTTTTGCTAACTTCATACCCGCTTAGTGTCGCATACGATCCTCCGCCTATGGACTCGAGGGCTCCCACCCCCTCCGGCTCACCAAATGCCTCACAGGTTGACCTCATCTCTCCCAGCAAACCGGTCCCCGGTGCCCGCTCGGCAAGGCTGCAAGCGCTCCCCAATGACTATCCAGCGCTCTCCCACGCCAACATCCGCAAGCTTTTCCACCGTCCCTACTTCCACGTCCGCATTGTTGACGACGTTGCTGGTGTTTCTCTCGGTGGAGCCCTCAAGAACATCATCGCGCTCGGTGCAGGTTTCGTCGACGGCCTTGGCTGGGGTGACAACGCCAAAGCGGCAGTCATGCGTGTCGGTATCCTCGAGATGGTCAAGTTCGGCAAGAACTATTTTCCGGATAGCTCCAAATCGACTACCTTTACCGAAGAGAGCTGTGGTGTGGCTGACGTAGTGACGAGCTGCATGGGAGGCAGGAACTTCAGGTGCGCGAAGATGGCCATCGAAAGGGGGAAGACTGTGTTCGAGATCGAGCAGGAGGTGCTTAATGGGCAGAAACTGCAAGGAACGAGCACCGCTTACGAGGTCAATGAGTTCCTGAAGCAGCAAGGTCAAGAGGCCGACTTTCCGCTTTTCACGGCTGTCTACAAAATCCTCGAGGGTAAGGCGAAACCAGAGGATATCCCTGAATTGATTGAGCCAAGGACTTAGAACAACTGTCGTGCTGTTGAAGAATCGGCAGTGTGGGGTGGAAAGATGAGCATGTGTCAGAAGTCTAGACAGGATTTTCACAGACTCCAGCTCTAGTTGTAAGGTAAAATCGGACGGCATCCTTGAGTTAGCTGAATTAGTTGGCCATGGGATTAGAATAGGTATCATGCCATTCAAGAACAGGCACTATAGATATGGAATACAATCATGTGTCAAAGTCGGAATACAAACCCCTGGTCTGGTATTGTATCCGCCTCAACCTTTTTGTAATGACCACATTTCTATCTAACAAAGGCATCCAATAAATAGCAGAACAACTATAACACATAATCTTATTACTTATTAAGTCATCCGCACTGCTTTCCCTACACTGCCCGTCTCGAAAAGCTCTACCAGCCCAGCGCCTAAACACTCTTCCAGAATCCACTCAAATCTCAACCCATAGAACTGCTTCCATTTTTTCGTTCTTCCCGGCAGGATCCCCACGAACTCGCCCCTTGCCTTCTTCTTCTCCGCAATGTCGTCTTTACTGAACACACCGCCATCCCATCGTTCGCGTAGTACATTGAGTGGCGCCTCTTTGTGCTTGGTTTTCTTCAACAGGCCGAGGAAGTGTGCACGGGCTTCGATGAGTAGTTTTATGTGCGATCCGGTATTTGGGAGGGAGAAGTTGTAGTGTGCGACTGTCGGTGGTGATCGTTGTCCTGTGATGCCACCTGGAATGTGTTGCAAAGCGGACTTGCCACCGACGGCGTCGAGAGAACCTGCAGCGTGTCGCGAACCCGCGGTAGAAAGCGATGATAGACTCCCGGCTCCCAGGGACGCGAAGACGGATGAGCGGGTGTCTTGAGAGGTTGTGGAGGTGAGGAAGCCGGCACCAGTGAGGGTAGAGATCTCAGAGGGCGTGAATGCTGTGCTTGCGATGGCCGTTGATGTTGGATTGGCATGAAGCGTAGACATATACTTCACTGTTTCTGGTCAGATTGGTGTTGTAAAGAGGTTAAGGTACTTACACTGTAAAGCTTGGTCAAGGCCAGGATGTGACTGTAGGCGTGTTTCCCACTCTTGAACGGATGCAATGCCATCACCTACCGCAGCCGGTCCAACTCCTCGATGGGGAATAGTCACTCTTCGAAGGACGCCGGCTTGTGATAGCTCGACAATTTCCCTTTCCGTCTTAGTAGGCGACGAGGTCAAAGCATCGACATGCGCAATGGTGACAATAGGTGGCAGTGTTTTCCGGAAATTCAAGACCTCAGCTATACGAGTCGAGTTCATCCCCGAGCTCTTTTCCGGTATATCGTCAAACATTTTGATCCGAATGTGCTCCATGTACTGTGGCACGTCACGGAAGTTGAGATCAGAAGCAAGTGAGGCTATGACGCCTGTGTCGTTGAGCTTCTCATCGTCGTCGATGGCAGTCGGCTTGGGTGTCGATGATGATTTTCTTCGAGGACTGGCTGATGATGGGGAGGATACAGAGCGCCTTAGACCCATGGCTGCTGCAGCACTTTGTTTTCTCGACTTCGTTATACGCGATGACCGCGCCGCAGTAGCTTGGAATGTCATGTTCGGTTGAAGTATAGGTGGTGAAGTGGGAGAAAGAAACTGTGGTGGACGTTCAACCGGGCGCTAGAGATGCTTTGATCCGTGGTCTCAGCCTGGAGTCGAAAGTGAAGTAAATCATTTCATCCGCGGTTGTGCATGCTCTAGATATGACGAATCGCGATGCAGTCATGGTGTTGAGACGGAAAGTGGACGATGCGGCTCTTAGAGGGAAGCCTCGGCTCACTCGCCACAGCGCCACACGCTAACCGTCACAATGGTCTTTGGAGATCTAATTCATATCGGCGGATTCGCATGTGAAAGCAGACTGTCACGCACCACTACGTGATGCAGCTCGATTTCGCCATCTTCTTGACCTCTATCAGGTACCTATTACTGCACGTTTATTCCAACGTTGAGCTGCACGGCTTCATTACCTGCGGCACCTGGAACGAATGCAGCTCCGGCATTGGGTGCGATGGGTCGACAGACGTCATTTGCCCTTCCCCTCCCGAACGTCTGGCAAGCTTGACCGTGCACTAGCAGCAAGCTCCTTATTATCGCCCAACAAAACCACCATGTCCCTCGCTCTATAGCTTCCTTCTTCCACCCATACGCACCGCATAGTCGCCGCTCACTATGTCGTTGAACGCAGAGCCCTCGCAGCCGGAAGAGCGTGCTCAGCACCATCTTGCGCCCAAGTCGTACGCGGAAGCCGCTGAAGAAGCCCTCGAGCAGCCTTCACGTGAACAGGAAAGCCACAATTCTGGGCTGAACGAAGAGCCCTCTAAACCCAACGAACGCGCTGCCCACCATCTCCCACCGAAGAGCTATGCCGCAGCCACCGAAGAGGGCCCCGATGACCCCCAAGCCAATGACGCCCACGATGCGATCCCTAAACCCAAGAGGTTGAACGTCAAGACCAAGGCCAATGGCAATATACAGACTTTCAAGCCAAATGGCTCTATCGGCCAAAAACATGGCGAGGTCATCGGCGACGAGTACGAAGTCTACGAGAAGCATGAAGAGGGCAATCGCCATGGCGTGACGAGCGTAAAGCCGCATGACGACGACGAAAAAGACACACGCAACGCAAAGCGCAGATACTCGGAGCTCAAGTCTGGACGACAGGCTGGTGCAGGCTGGGCCAAGAGCAAGTACGTGATGCTACTCGCAATGTAAAAGTATACACTAACAGGAGCAGAATGCGATTTGCCCCTCTCAACGTACCGCTACAGCGCCGTCTACAGACACTTTCCGTCCTTATGCACACGATGAGCATTGCGGGTACCGTTAGTATCTTCTTCTTCCTCTGCGCAATCCCCATCCTGTGGCCAATCCTTCTTCCGTACACCCTCTTCGTGCTCTTTTCCAACGCTGGCACCTCTGGCGAGCTATCGTATCGCAATGAATGGTGCCGCAGCTCACGGGTGTGGTCGCTCTTTGCCTCATACTTCCCCGCGCGTCTGCACCGCTCCGAGGTCCTGGAGCCCACGCGCAAGTACATCTTCGGCTACCACCCGCACGGCATCATCTCTCACGGCGCATTCGCAGCCTTTGCTACCGAAGCTCTCGGATTCTCTCAGCTGTTTCCGGGCATCACGAACACACTCTTGACATTAGAGGGCAACTTCAAGCTGCCCCTCTACCGTGAGTATGCCCTGCGCATGGGATTGGCTTCCGTGTCCCGTGAGTCGTGCGAAAACATTCTCTCCAAGGGCGGTCGAAACGGCGAGGGCATGGGCCGCGCCATCACTATAGTCGTTGGCGGTGCACGCGAATCACTCGAGGCGAGGCCGGGCACCATGCATCTCGTCTTGAATCGCCGTCAAGGCTTCGTAAAGCTCGCCATACGCAACGGGGCCGATCTGGTGCCCGTCGTTGGGTTCGGCGAAAACGACATCTACGAACAGTTGGATCCGCACGCGCACCCCTGGATCTACCGATTGCAGATGCTCGTCAAGAGCCTCATGGGCTGGACAGTGCCTATTTTCCATGCTCGCGGTGTCTTCAACTATGACGTCGGCGTGATGCCGTATCGTCGACCCATGCACATTGTTGTCGGCCGTCCCATCAAGGTTCAACAGATCAAGAACCCGGATAAGGCATATGTGGACAAGGTGCATCAAGAATACATTGATGAACTTTTGCGTTTGTGGGATCAGCACAAGGACGAGTTTGCCCCACGGAGGACCGAGGAACTGAAGATTATTGAGTAGCCAGGCGAGGATTTGGAGATGCCTTGGACGTCTGAATGAGACAGGGCTCGGACAATGGCAATACCATCTGTATTCTTACTGGGCAGGGTTGATCTTTTTGGAAGTTACCCTTTGTTTTTCCCTCTGGGTTCACTGGGTAGGTTAGGTTGGGTTACGGCATACTTGGTGTTGTATCATAACTGGATCAATTGGGTTGCACCATAAATTTTTGCACCCTCGTGTGTCAAAGAGGTCGGGGCTAGAGTTTTTTGTAGTGAGCATGACTGCAGCCAAACCCATGCTGAGTTCATTCGGCTAGTCTCGCGCGGAAAGCGGCCACCTCCGCTTCTGATAGGTGCATTAGTGCTTCTGACCGCTTTTTTCCCCTCTGCGTCAAAGACGTCAACCTAGCTTACTACTGCACTCACCTATGACTCTCCATCCACTCATGACTCCTCCATTGACTTATGACTCCTCTATTCACTCATAAACCCTCCATTCGCTTGTCGACTATAACTAGTCTATCTACTGACTGAATTCGTACTTCCAACCTTGGTAATAGACTGCGAGCAAAGACAACCAACCTTGATAATAGACTGAGAGCAAAGACAACCAACATGGAGCGCGAGATTGAAATGGTGGATACTGTACCCACTACACAACTGACACACAACACGGTCAATGGGCCGTGGAATCCGAAAGATATGAGTGGTGAAGCTCGAGATGGACTGGAGAATGGGAGGAGAGTGTCTGTCGCGGGTGATCAGAAGGAGAGGAGCAGCTTCAGACTTGCGGCTATTGTCTTTGCGCTTTTCGTACGTATCCACCTACTTCTACTTCTACATGTACACTACACCACTACCCCAACCAACCTCCCCATACGAAACTTCCCCCTCCCCTAACCACACCACGTCACCCCCCAAACTAACCCATCCCCCAGCTCTCCCTCTTCGTCGCCGCCCTCGACGCTACTATCGTAGCCACTGCCGCGCCCACCATCTCCCGGGACCTCAACTCCGCGGCTGGCTACACCTGGATTGGCGCCGCCTTCCTCCTCGCCAACGCCGCCTCAGGACCCATCTGGGTCAAGCTCTCCGATATCTGGGGCCGGAAGCTGATTGTGTTGTCAGCGCTCGCTGTGTTCTTTGCGAGTTCGGCGGTGTGCGCGACGGCGGAGACTATGAAGGTTTTGATTGTGGGGAGGGCGTTTCAGGGCGCAGCGAGCGGGGGGTTGATTTTGTTGGTGCATGTCTGCATGAGTGATTTGTTTAGTTTGAGGTGAGTTTCTCCGTGGAGACGGGAGGGGGACGGGGAGTTTGGTGTGGACTCGGCTGACTTGTGGTTTAGACAGCGGAGTCTTATGATGGGGTTTACGGAGGGGATTTGGGCGCTTGCTGGGGGTGTGGGTCCGATTCTTGGTGGCGTGTTCGCGTCGCTGGTGTCGTGGAGGTGGTGTTGTAAGTTTTAGTTGGAGGGGTGATGGTTGTCATGTCACTGACGGCGTATAAAGTTTACATCAACCTCCCCATCAGCGGAATAGCGGCTGTTCTCATTCTGCTCTTCCTCGACATCCAGCATGAGCCGACCTCCTTCATCGACGGTATCCGGGCCATCGATTGGACTGGAATCATTACTTTCCTCGGCTTCACCTTGACTGTCCTTCTCGGATTAAACTTCGGCGGCGCAATGTTCCCCTGGGATAGCGCTAAGGTGATTGCCCTACTCGTTGTAGGCGGTCTTATGGTCTTCGCTTTCATATACAGCGAAGCAAAGGTCGCAAAGTATCCCTTGATACCCATGGCGTTGTTTAAGAAGCGAACGAATATCGCCGCATTGTCTGTCGCCTTCTTCCACGGCTTCGTCTTCATCGCGGCCGAGTACTATCTGCCACTGTTCTTGCAGTCGGTTCTAGAGCTTAATCCGTTGAAGTCAGGATTACTGCTCCTGCCATTCATCGTAACGGGTGCTGTAGGTGGCGTGCTTTGCGGGGTGATTATTCACCGTACAGGCCACTTCCGGCCGATCATCTGGGTGGGCACCGTGCTGCTGTGTTTGGGGTTCGGACTGTTCATCAGTTTCAACGCATACACAACCATTGCCCGTACAGTCGGCTTCCTCATGATCGGAGGTGTGGGTTCTGGGATCCTTTTCGAAGCACCCCTTATCGCCATTCAGTCGCAAGTCGAGCAATCAGATGTCGCCACAGCGACTTCCACACTATCCTTCATTCGCAACATAGCACTTACCATCTCTGTCGTCATCGGCGGAACCATCTTCCAGAACTCCATGGACGGTCAGCAATCTTTCCTTCGCGCTGCTGGACTGCCTTCAGACCTGCTAAAACAGCTGTCCGGCGAGAGTGCAATGGCAAACGTGATGCTGCCAAGCACATTGGAGAATCCGGCGTGGGAGCTGGCGACGAAGCAATCATTCGCCTATGCGACGAGGAATATGTGGATTACGTACACGGTCTTTGCGTTCCTGGGGGTTGTGGCGAGTGTGTTTGTGGAGAAGGCGCATTTGGGGAGTGAGCATACGGAGACGGTGACTGGGTTGAGGAAAGAGAAGGTAGCTCCAAGTGCTTGAGTGTGCTAGCAGGAGGAATTTTTTTCGACAAAGAGCTGAATCTCCTGTGGCCGTGTGTCACGGACGACTCAGCCCTTTGCGGTGTGGGAGCGTAGTACAATTTCGTCTATGCCGAGCTACTGCTTTGAGGAGTTGTGTGTGTGCTTGCTGACTATGAGCCAAGTACAGCGTGAGCTCAGCTCCGACCTCCACCGGCGGTAATAATAAAAGACTTGGAGTTTACATCCGAACCAAGGCGATTTTCGGAACGCCAACATCTTCCTCGTTTGCTGTGCGGAGGTACTACCGATTCCCCCTTTCGGCCAGCGTAAGCGTGCAGTGCGAGTGAGAAGCTGCTTGCGTCCGACTCAGTGTGAGTTGAAGCGGCGACTTCTTGCAGCGTTGCAACAACAAGTCGCCGCGTGCATAGTCTCCAAGCGACGATTCACGAGCCAGACGCCCCGTGGGATGCGGACAGATCTTCCAGGGCTCGTGGTCTGGACTCTGGAATTCTCTCTTGCACATCGGCCCCCCCTGCACAATTTCGTCCGAACTTTACCCCCAGCACATAACACCTATCCGTGGCAGCAACAGTGTGGATGCCTGAAGGTCTGTGTAGTGCGACATGTCGACTAGGATTCGCGCATTCCGCGCAATGCTTTCTCGCCGGATTCAATTTCCATGTCGGGTCGGAGCCAACTTCGAGTGCGAGGTCCGATAGACAGCAGCAGTCTAGGCAGCAACATGGCCACGCTCATTATCGCCAAGTTGTGCGCAACCACATGCTCCTTCTAGCTTGCTTTTCTTCCCCGCGTGCAGGTAGACAGTGTCGGATTGCATGGCTGAAATTGACATCACCACTCTCCGACGCCATCTTGGTGGTTTCGACTCATCACGCATCAACCCTTGGCCTACCCGGCCTCATGCACGTCCTACGTAAGCAACAACACTGCAACGCGCCGTCGACGCTGCAAAAGGGCGGACAGTCATACAGTCATACAGTCAGGCAGTCCAGTCATATGGTGGGGCTCGAGGCTTGAGGCGTTCCTTCAAGACTTCTCAAGCCCGCTTGGCGGTCGCCAGACGAGATTGGGCTCGGCGCGCTAACTGCTCCCGGATCAGCGCTAACTAATTCCAGGCAAGCTCCGCCGCAAGCGAGCCTCGGGATCTCGCATCTGTCGGGACGCGGACGACGGCTAAACGAGACACCGACTTTCCAACAAAGAATAGCCTTCTGCTCCTGTTTCCACCGACGAGGAATAGCACCCGTCATGGACCAAATTGCGCGGAACCGTCATCATCACTCACGCTGGCCCTCAGCCCTACTGGCTCCTTATTGCCGTAGACAATGGATACTTAATCGTGTAGTCCCCTGAGGCAGTCCTTCTTTCCTTCCTCTCCATCACACCGGCACTTTCACCACCAGCATACCTAGCCCTTGTTGCCTCCTTGCTTCCCGTTTCAACTCTCACAAAAGCAAAACAACCCTAGGCAAATGAGTGATCAGCAACACCAAACAAGCCTTCGGCCAGGCAGTATGGCCAACTCAGACACCACGACGGTTGCGCCGACCGCAGCGCCCTCCGTGACCGACGCCGAAAAGCAACCCATCGAGAGCACAATGCCTTCCAATGCGCCCTCGGCCCGCGGAATCTCCCCCGAACCATCGACGCAAGAGCAGAAACAGGACGTGGGAAACACATCGGGAGAGGACATGGGCGATCACGAATATCCCACCTCGTGGAAACTCGCCGTCATCACCATTGCCCTTTGTCTGTCCGTCTTCTGCATGGCTCTGGACAACACCATCATTGCGACCGCTATCCCCCGCATCACGGATCAGTTCAAAGCATTAAACGACGTAGGATGGTACGGCAGTTCCTACCTGCTCACCACCTGCGCGACCCAGCTCATCTACGGGAAGATCTACACCTTCTACTCGATCAAATGGGTCTACCTCTCTGCGCTCTTCATTTTCGAGGTTGGCTCCCTGATCTGCGGTGTTGCACCCAACTCCACGGCCTTGATCATTGGACGCGCCATTGCTGGTGTGGGATCTGCTGGCATTTTCAGCGGCGCTATCCTCATCATCGCAAACTCTGTACCTCTAAGACAACGGCCGACCTACATGGGATTCCTTGGTGGCATGTATGGCATCGCTTCCGTCGCCGGGCCGCTGTAAGTGCTCACATCCACGTCTCACCGTCTAACATCACCTAACATATCCATAGTCTCGGCGGGGTCTTCACCGATAAGCTGACATGGCGCTGGTGCTTCTACATCAACCTTCCCTTTGGAGCCATCACAGCAGTCTTTATTATTTTCTTTTTTTCTATCAAGCGCCGCCACGACGCCAAGCAGACCCTCACCTGGAAGCAGCAGGCCGCCAAGTTCGACTTGTACGGCACCGCCCTCTTTCTCCCAGCCATCATCTGCCTGCTTCTCGCCCTACAATGGGGTGGCAGCAAGTACGCCTGGAATAGCGGCCCTGTTATCGCTCTACTCGTCTTGGCCGTTGTTCTCATGGCTGGATTCATTGGCGTGCAGTTCTGGAAGCAGGAGGATGCTACCGTACCACCTAGGATCTTCAAGAATCGCAACGTGTGGGGTTCGGCATGGTTCGGCGCCATGCTGGGCGCCGCTTTTTTTATCCTCGTCTACTATCTGCGTAAGTTCTCGTGCACCATCATTGCACAGTTCACAGCTAATATACGCCAGCGCTGTGGTTTCAAGCCATCAAGGGTGCTTCCGCCACCAAGTCTGGTATCATGAACTTGCCCGCCATTCTCGGTCTCGTCATCGTCTCCATGGCCTCCGGAGGAGCTGTCACCGCCATCGGCTACTACACCCCATTTATGCTCGTCAGCTCCATTCTGATGTCGATCGGCGCCGGACTCCTTACAACCTTTGAGACCAACACTGGTCACTCCAAATGGATCGGTTACCAATTCATCTTCGGAGCCGGTGTGGGTTTCGGTATGCAACAAACCCTCGTCGCTGTACAGACTGCGCTTCCCAAGGACGATATTCCCATCGGTACCGCCCTCATGATGTTTTGTCAGACACTCGGCGGTGCCCTGTTCATCTCCGTTGGCCAGAACGTGTTCACAAACCAGCTCATCAAGAACCTGGCGTCCGTCGTACCCGATATGAACCCGCAGCTCGTCCTCTCCGCCGGCGCAACTGGTATAAAGTCCGTGGTCCCTCAGCAGTTCCTGGGCGGTGTCTTGGTCGCATACAACAAGACCCTTACCCAGACCTTCTACGTTAGCGTTGCCACGGCCGCGCTGTCGATTCTCGGAGCGTCGGTGGTCCAGTGGAAGAGCATGAAGGGCAAGGACATCCAGATGGGTGCCGCCTAAATGCCTTTTTCTCGACACTCCTACGTACGAACAGTACTTGCTACACTACATGATTGTAATCTTATACCCAAAGTGCGACGGTCTTCTTAATGATGTTTCCTTATACCTTCTAGTCTTGTTTTAATATTGTATATAGAGCTGCGTTCTCAGCGTGGCGTTTGGTTTGGTTTTATTTCAACCTAGATGATAGACGCATGTTGGAGGAACGGAAGACCCAAAGGAGGGCTCATTGGATGTCGTCGCTGGGTCCTGTTTATGGGAAGCACATCTTCGCTCTCAAAAGTTTCCTTTCGGTGGTGGTCCTGTGGAAGGTAGTAAGGCGCACTACGCGCAGCTCTGAACGAGAATGAAGTTGAGGAGTTCCAATTATTGTGCGCCCTTGATGTGAGCTGAGTTGTATTGTTCGTAGTTATTGAGATACTTGCAAGTGACGGGCATGGTCTCGTTCTATCAAGCTCTTCGCGAGAGTTCTCAAGATCGCGTGCTTGCACTGCCTTGTTAGCAGTTTGCTCAAGTCTCTCCAACAGCCTCTCTTCCGATTATACATATCCCTATCCACCTCAATACTTAAACACGATACTCCACCACGCGCGGTTTCTCACTGTTAACTCATATACTTCTTCCGGGAACACGTCTCCAATTAAAGCACGCTAGTGCTATTATCTCGTCCTGCTAAAATCACAGCCGCCAGGACTAAGTTACGAAGACGTCGATACCATCTTAAACAACAACCTCCATAACCCGCATACCACTCAATCCCCCCTCCCCTCACCCTCGCCCTCACCTCTCCTTCCCCCTCTTCTCTCCCCGCTCCTCCCCCCTCGCAACCATCTCCCCAAAAACCGCCCTCGCTGTCCTCGCCAGCCTCTCCCTCACCCGCTCCCGCCCCATCAACCTCCTATAAACCCCCCCTTCATCGTAAAACTGTCTCTTCAACTCCTCACGCATGTCCTCGTCCGTGATATATGCCCCTCCCTTTCCTACTTTTTCCTTCCGCGCAGCTATCTTGCGCTCGAGGAAGAGTTGGAGGGTCTTGACGTCCCGGGCGAATTCCTCTTCGCGGGTTAGGGGTGGAGGTGGGGGTGGGAGGGCTGCCGTTTCGTGGGGCGCGGATGCGGATGCGGATGCGGATGCGGCTGTATATGCGAATGTAGGGCGTTGGAAGGGGGGTGGTGGGTTGGGTGGTGGGTTGTAGGTCCGTGGATTGAGATTGAGATTGAGGGAGGGTTGGAGGTGTATTGGACGTGCCCTTGACCACGGTATGATGGGTCCCTGCTGTCCCTGCAGTCCCTGCTGCGGTTGCTGTAGCGCCGCTAGAGGAGCTGGAAAAGCCGGATTGTTCATGTACAAAACGGGGAGTCCATTGCTGCTATTGTTGTTTAGGAACTGTGGGCGACCGTACATGTATCTGTTGTATGCGGAGTTTGCGTCGTAGGGGCTGTAGGGGCCGGAGAAGGAGAGGAGATGCACGGGGATGAGGTGGTGTGTTGACGCGTTATGGGGGCTTGGTTGTTGGGGAGGAGGAAGAGGGGTTGGTGGGCGGCCGTAGGATACGTGGGAGTAGGGCGAATGGCGGGTTGGATTTTGGGGTGGGCGATAGGTGGTGTGTATAGCGTTGGTGGGTGCGCTGAAGAGGTCGCGCACGTTCGCCGCTGCGAGCCTCATATTGTCCAGTTTCGGATCTTTTTGGGTCGCATGGCTCTTTGTATCGTGCTCTTTCTGGGGTCCGTGAGGTTTGCCCTGCAGAGGCCGGGCAGAGGTGTTGTTGCGATGCTTATTTCGTTCAGGGTTTGCATCTCTCTGCATCGGATGACTCTGCAGAGGCCGGACAGAGTTGCCGTCGTTATCCCCACGTCCTGTAGAGTTTGGTCCTGTACTCTTTGGCCAATTCTTGAGTGGGACATAGCTCTTCTTCAGAGACTGCACGAAGTTACCGTCGGGATCTTGTTGACGTTGCCGGATCGGAGCTGTATCTCTCTGGCTCGCTTGGTTCTGTGTATTTCGGGACAGAACTTGCGCGTTGGATAGCATGGCGTGGTTTTGTCGTCCAATGTCGGCTTCTGTCCTACTGGCGGCGCGGTCGATCAGCTGGCTTATGGATTGGTCTTCCTGCTCTTGCTCGGTTCGATTGCGCTTTTTGGACGGCGCAGTATTGGTTGGTTTGGATGGAGGAGGGGGTGGAGGCTCCATGGCTGGAGTGTTGGGGGATAGCGGGGAAAGGTAGAAGTTGGGAGAATTTCTGGGGTGCTAGTTCTGTTGTTAGTGTTTGAAGCCGTCAAATGCGATGATTGTTGTTGTTGTTGTTGTAATGCAAGAGTGGGATGGAGGCGAGAGTGCGCTTATTTAATCGCAGCGAGAGTTATGTAGACTGACTTTTTTTAGCGTTGCTTTTATGACGTTGCTTGCTGCGCGTTTGTTGACATAAGTTTGACATGCCGTTTGCACTGTTTCTTGTGGAAAGATGACCCTGAAGAACGCGAAGGCTGTGGAAGATTGTCGAAGATTGTCTTACGGGTAGTGTACTAGGTACTATATCTACTTTGAAAAGGTTTAAAAGCACATCTGCTATTAAAAAGTGAGAACATAAGTCTCATCGTCTAATCATTAATTTCTATTCTCTATTTAACTAGAGAGCTTAGATGTCGTAGTATCATTGCATAAGCATGGTAACACTATAGTAGATCAAAACGGTTGCTTTAGCATAAACGGAAAACAACATGGACAGTGCAATACGTTCAACCATTGCTAAGGATAGGACTGAGTGATGTTGTTGGTGTTCAGACGCAAGAAGTGAGAAAGCGGAGGGTGCGGTGTAGAGGATAACGTTGAAGCAGTGAGACTACCCAGGGCAGCATTTAAGAGGGAAGGATAACAGCCCCAAAAGTTTAGGAAAAGCTATTGATTGTCAGACAATGCTAGAAAAATCTATCTCCCAGCTAACCCAACTCAATTCTAATACCTATGCATACTCCTTCTGCACCTCCACCGTATGCGTTTCTTTCCTAAGATCACTCTCCGCGTCACCCTTGACGCCCGGACCAGGAAGGTGCTGCTGCCTCTCATATCCAAACAGCTCGTCCATCTGGTCAACGCGCAGACCTTTCGTCTCATGGATGAAGAAGTATGCGTAGATGCTGGCGCAGACCAAGCAGGACGCGAAGAAGACGTAGACGCCCCACTGCATAGACGTAAACATCTGAGGGAGAGCCCGAGTTACCACGTATGTCCACAACCATACACTCATACCCGCAAAGGGACCGGAGATGGAGCGCAGCGATGATGGGAAGATTTCGGCACTGATGATCCATGGCAGACCATTCGCACCGAAAGACCACGTCGCTCCAAAGATCATGATCATAGCAGTCGCACCCTTGCCGCCCGCGATGGTGGATGCGGATTGCTGTACGCCCGGTTTTGGATGGCCAACCGCAATATACACGGCGAGGTAATACTGGCAGAAAGCGCAAGCGAGCGAGGAGACGATCCAAGGCCATTTACGCCCAAAGGCGTCGATGAAGAAGGTAAAGAAAATGATGGATCCGACGGCCTTGATCACACCGTAGATACCGGTCCAGAGAGTGACATCGGTGAGACCAATCGACGTGAAGATGGTGGGAGAGTAGTAGTTGATGGCCGCCGCTCCCGACCAAGCCTGCCACATGAACATGATGAAGACCAGTAGGAAGCGGTTGCGCATCCCTTTGGTTGATGCTTCCTTGGCCGCAGCCTTCATCAGTTGGCCCAAAGTAGCATTCTCGGATCCCGTCAGCGCAGCACGCTCTCCGGCAATCTGCTCCTTGATGAAATGGACGTCCTCAGCAATATAGGGATGGTCCTCCGGAAGCATGCGAATGAAGCTGTAGACCTTGTAAGCATCATCATCGCGACCACGCTTGAGGAGCCACGTGGGAGACTCTTTCAGGATGGGGATCATCAAAGCCAGCAAGCCAGCAGGAATGAGTTGAACCGCCATCGGAATCCTCCATGCTGTCGAGCTATTAGTGTCGATGTTATGGACAATTCCATAATTTATCCAAAATCCTATGACTGCTCCGACCTGGTAGAAGGACTCAAAAAACCCTGTCAGCCGTCCTCGAATCGCAGGAGGTGACAGCTCGGCGATGTAGATTGGGCTCACGGCGGCAATTCCCCCGACACCGAGGCCAGTCAAAAGACGTCCGGTGTAGATCAGCCCGAGTGATTTTCCAGATGTTGTACCAACTGTGCAGAAGACGGCTCCAATGATGAAGATGGCGTCAGAGAGGATAACGGTCATGCGACGGCCGAGAAGTTCGAGCGAGAAGTACATGAAGAGCGCACCGAAAAAGCCACCGGCTGAGTCTGGAATACTTGTTAGCGAAGTCCATCAGCAAGGTATACAGCTACGCGTTAAAACGGCAACCTTTCGACATTTCAAGGGAGTAGCATCGCTTAAAGTTGCGTAGGAAATGTACAGGTCCACTTACAAATCGAAGTGAGGTTGCTCGATATGTTGGCCACTTCCTTCTTGCTCATCACGTTCATGCCGAAGTCGCGTAGGAAGCTCTTCTGGGTGATCGTGGTACCGATGAACGCGGAGTCATATCTGGAAATGGGGATAAAGTCAGAAAAAGTCATTCAGGGGCGGTGTACGTCGTCAATAAGATTTTTTTGGTCTTGGAGCTGCGAAATGTTTGCTGTAGTTTTCGTGGAGTAACGTACCCGTATGCGAGCACACCCATGGAAATAACGAGCGCAGAGGCATAGACCCTCCAGTTGTACTTCAACTATCAGTATACATGCACTGTCGGTGGCACCAAGCGACTTACGACTTCTGGAGGCGTCGGCCTATCTTCCTTTGCCCGAGCGAAACCTGTCATCTTGATGTGTATAGCGTTCCTCAAGTATTGGGCGTTGACGTTCGGAAAAAAATAATCTTCACGATGCTCAACCCCGGGGGAACGTCTTTATAAACATGTTCCTGGACAGGGGACATACTCCAGGAAAACCGGTCTTCTGGAAGCCGTAGTGATTCGTCCCAACCGAGCGGTCGATATTCGGGGCAGGGAATACGAGTCAAACTAGGTTCGCTAGGGAAGAGGCGACGCTTTTCCGAGCGTGTAACTCCTTGTGACGCGTGAGAAATTGCCCATGGGGACTCTGTGTGGCGTCATCTACCCCGTGGAGCGCAGAACCTCTCGTAGGATGGGATGATTTGTGGAGTGCATGCGCTCGCCTCGAGGTGGATCGCGTCGGCAGCGCTACTCTGCGGCAGGCTTCAAAGCGAGGGGCTGCTACGGCTGCCGATGAAGCGATGCAGCCGACCAGTGTTTTTAGACGAATTGCATATCGACGCCGGAGCAGCGAGTTAAAGTCGCCTTTGTCATATCTAAGACCAATTTGAAGTCAGTTAACGAATGATAGAATTTTGAGGGCGAGACTGGTGTTGCTACTGCCGGCTTTTTTGACGTCGTTTTCACCTCGCAAACACCTGCAGCCCTAACATATCGGCAACGCTAAAACACTTTCGCATCGAGGAGCACATGATGTGGCGGTTCGGAACAGCACCCCACACGTCCGCCTTGTCGGAATCTGGAGTCGGAACGCGTGGAGCGATGGGATGAAGGAGCTCAAAACAGATGGTGCTGCCACTTCCTTAGGCACACATCTAACTCTCAACACGTTCACCTTCCATCTTAGTATCTTTCAGAATGCCTTCTAACAAGACCATCTCAAACGGCACCGCTGCCTCTGAATACTCCTTTCCACCCGGCATCCACGTCCCTTCCCTCACATTCTTCGCAAACGACAAAGAGCAGTCAATCGACTGGGAAACACAAGAGAAGCACTTCGACTTCCTGATCTCAAATGGCCTACACGGAATCGTGATTGCTGGTACAAATGGTGAAGCCGCTACCCTGTCCTCTGCCGAGAAAACGAAGCTGGTTCATACTGCTCGCAAGACTGCACAAAGACTGGGTCGCGGTGATCTCCCCATCGCCATTGGAGGTGTAGCAGGCTGCACACGCGATGCCATCGCACAAACTATCGAGGCCAAAAACGCGGGCGCATCGGCCTACCTAGCTCTCACTCCTTCATACTTCCACTTCGCCATGAACCAAGACGCTATCGTCGCCTACTATCAAGAGCTTGCTGATGCATCACCAATTCCAATCATTATCTACAACTTCCCTGGCGTCGTTGCAGGTCTGGACGTCAACTCGGAAATGCTAGATATCCTCGGCAAGCACAAGAACATCGTCGCTGTGAAGCTCACGTGCGGTGGTATTGCTAAGGTGGCAAGGATATCGGCGAGCTTCAAGAAGAGCGAGTTCGTTGCGTTGGCGGGTCAGAGCGATTGGCTTATTCCGGCACTGAGTGTGGGTGGTGTGGGAACGATTACCGGTGTGGCGAACTTGTATCCCAAGGTACGCCTTCTTGCCATCCTCCATTGTTCTAAACACCCATTCGCTAACTTGGTTTAGACTTGCGTCGAGATGTACAACCTCTACCAAGCCGGAAAGCACGCTGAGGCATCAGCCCTCCAGATCAAGCTCTCTGTTACTGAGTGGGGATTCGGAAAGAGCGGCATCAACGGCACCAAGTACGTCGTTGCGCACAAGAGAGGATACTCGGAGACGAGCGCAGACTGCAGGAGGCCATACCCTAAATACTCTGACGAGGAGAAGAGGAAGTGGGTCGTCAACCAGGTATCAGGGTTGGATGAGATCGAGGCTTCGTTGTAGGGCGGAAGTGTAACAGGAGAGTGAGACCAGCAAGCATCTTTGAGCATTTACGGCATAGGGGTATAAAAAACGAGTTACGATTTCTAGATACTATAGACAGGTAGGTACATAACACAACTTCCAATATGAAAGCCGAGATTTGTACGCACACTCTGTATTCCGAACTCGATAAAACGATGCCAGAATAAACATGATTGATCTCAGCTTTTCGTTCCACACAGCGAATCAACCATACACGCCCCCAACCTCACTACCTACAAGCTCGACCTCTCAATCCTCTTCCCACCCTCGTCAAAATGAATCTGCGTCCCCGTAATAAGCGCCTCCTGCAACCATCACCAATCTCCACAGTCCTAACCGTATTCTCCAACCGCATCAGCAACTCGGCCCCATCCAAATACGCAGCTGTAAACTCATTCGCCTCCCTCACAAATGCCATCTCAAACCTGCCATAATAATGCGGCGGCATCTCTCTCGTGATCCCCGCGCCGGAGTAATAGTCCACCCACTACCATGGCAGCTCTGCGGGCTCAAACAGCAACCGATCAGCCTCAGTCTCGATAACTACCGACGCTCCGCCGTATTCCGATTGGAGCAACCGTATTATCTTTCAGTTTCCGAACATACTACAACACGTCTTTGAAGATGACAGGAGCTCTAATTCGCTTACGCGCGACAGATGGAACGAACGAGACGCTAATGCAGAGGAATGGTACCGAACTAAGCTGCGGTCCTTGTCATGTCTTTACTCTGACCCTGACGCTGGTGCTAGGTTTGGAGGATCGTGGCCTGTTCTTCCCACCGCTTGAGGCGTTGTTGCGGTTGGTCTTTAGTGTTATCATCTCTGCAAGATTCTGCCCATAATATATTCACCAAACGCTTCGCTTATCGGCATTTCTGGCAGCCGGGCTCGTAAAGCTAGGGATGCTGTTATTCGAAAGCAAATACGCATTGTGATTGACTTTGGGGTTTCGAACTCTCATTGCGGAACGCGTAAGTAACGTCTAGATTCGGAAAGCGTACGAGACATATGCTGACTATCTTCTAGTATTTTTCAGAGAAACCATATTTTGAGTGCTCGTGGAGCGTATGTGACGGATCGTGAGGAACAAGAGGCTTGTGTGGAGTACTTGAAGTCGTTGCAAAAGGTCATCGGGTGGAGAACGGGCAAGGTCATTGCCGACCTGAAGGAGCAGTGGATGGAATGAATTGTCCAACTTGAAATGATCAAGTACACCATTGAGATAGCTCGCAAAGTTGTGGGTCAGCTTTTGTAAAGTGGGTTTATTAATGTTCGACTGGGTGTACAAATCCATACACAAGCCACGACAGTCAAATATTAATAATGTGAATCCATCTAGTGGATTGGGG
Source organism: Byssothecium circinans (assembly GCA_010015675.1). NCBI lineage: Eukaryota > Fungi > Ascomycota > Dothideomycetes > Pleosporales > Massarinaceae > Byssothecium > Byssothecium circinans. The sequence continues at coordinate 291,340 of ML977001.1, read as the reverse complement.
AGCACGAACATAGAACAGCGATTTTACATAGTATTCGATCCATTTAAACCCCTATGTCTCTTATCCTATATTGCACATCTTTGAGATCTCACCAGAACACGCGAAGTTCTCAGCACAGTTGTGGAAGACGGTCCGAAAACGGTCCCACCTAGTTCACTCTAACCCCATGGAGTGTTCCGAGGGTTGAGTCCCCGCATTTCATCATCCGACTCCATGATTGCTTTAAACGCGTTGCGGAGTTCTCCACCTCCATCGAATATTGGATTTCTGTCTCCATCCCCACAGGCGACAGATCACCCCCCTTGTTGGCTTTCCAATGGTTCACGAGTTCTTGTATACAACACGTGCTTACCAAACCAAATAGCTTCCCATGTCATCACAAACCGCGCCTCAAGAATCGCAGCAGCCGGCGCCGCCGCTACAACAGCAACACCATCAACAAGAGCAACAGCGGCCATCTGCGACGCCGGCGGAAGAACAGCCCGCCGCCCCGAGACCTGCGAGATCGAAGAATGGGTGTAATGCTTGTCGGTGGGTTGAAGTCAATTGAGAGGCGAACCATTAGATAAACCATGTTCTGATGGAAAATAGAAGAAGGAAAGTCCGATGCAACGAACGGCGACCGCGATGCGGTCACTGTGAACGACTGAATCTCGACTGTACGTGGAACCGTCCATTAGCAGTTCGCAACCACACGGCTTCACCGTCACAGTCGCAACCTTATTCACAAGCGACCGTAAGCCCTCAAAGTGCAGTTCACCCGCACTACAATCATGGTCTCCCACCATTCGACGGGTTCGCAAATGGTTTCTTCGACTTCTCCGGCCCGCTTGGTATGGGCACATGGGATGAAGCTATGTTGCTCAGTCCGAACTCCTGGCCTTCAGATATGGCTGGCTCGACTTCGCATATGGAGATTATACCTCAGCCTATTCATCAAATGCCACTTCGTCAGCCCTTCTCAACGCCACATGTACCATCTGCAAGGAGCCATGGTGGACATGGGAGTATAAGCTCGACGGCTGAGCGAACAGCACCTCAAGCCGACCCAAATTCCACGTCGCCCTTTTCAACAGAAGGCCAACCGCACACCTCGGGCGATGACGAGTACTTAGTCAGCACATTCTTGCAAATGCTAATGCCGCCTATTCTTACTCCTGTTGAGATCGGCCCTAAATGGGCTTCGACTCGTGCATTTTTTGGCTCTATGGCAGCAGAGTCAACAATGGTGAGGTCGGCGATCATGGCGTTTGCGGCTATGCAGATGCAGAGAAGTGGGCTGGGGAATGAATTGAAGAGGGATTGGAGACCGCTGTATGATAGCGCTTCTAGACAGTTGTCGAGTGCGCTGGCGAAGAGGAGAAAATTGGAGGATGGCGGAAAGGAGAGCTTGAAGTTTATACTGGCTTCCATCTTCTTGCTGACGTATACTGATGTAAGTCGCTCTGAGCCACGTTCTTGTCAAAAAGAGGCCACAGTATTAGGCTAGGAGTACTGCAATACCTCTCTATATCCATGTTGTAGAGGTGTTGCTAGGCCCTCGAGAGCCAATTGTATGATAATCACTTTGAGCTCACTGACACCCTCCAGCTCCTCACCGAAACCCTTCCGCGTGCCCACGCAAATTTGCGCGAAGCATACACCCTCATCCAACGCGACTCAAAATCCAATTTCTCCATCCCTGAGAGACGACTCATCTCCTGGCTTCGCCTTCTTGACGCACGCGCAGTCTCCACAGCTGGAGGCGAAGGCCTCTTTCTCGCCGATCCAGATGAAACGCTATTCGACGCCTCACCAGCCGCAAACCCTACCTCCGAAGAACCTGAATCCCTCAACACCGACACTGAGATCGAAGAGATTCTCTTCGACGTCTTATATCATCCCGGCATTGTTTTCTACCAGAAAGTGCAGTCCTTCGTGGGCCGGATCACACGAATTGATCCATGGCATCGAACTCGCGGGACGGTACAGGATGAGACTGAAGTCATGGCATTAGCGGCACAGATATCAAAGGATCTACACGCATTGTATGGCCAGAGACCTGCATTAATGGACCACGCCATCGCCGGCAATCTCACAGAAAAGCACCTCGCCAAACCGCTTGCTGGCGCACTAACGCGGAGTTTCCGAACCTATCTTGCCAACTATTTCGCCTCATTCCTCCATCTCCACCGTGTAGCCTATGTCCAGTACCCCAAGACCAAAGATGTTAACAACGCGATTTCCAATATTAAAAAGCTGGCTCACCTCATGGCGGAGACTGATGAATCGCTTCCGGTGAACTTGCTATGGCCGTTGCTGATGTGGGGATGTGAGGAAGAAAGCGTGGAGGAGAGGAGGTGGATTATTGAAAGTATTAGGGGTTTGGAGAGTATTGCAACAAATGCTAAGGCTACGGCGGATTTATTGGAAGAGGTGCAGAGACGGCAGGATGAGGGGAAGAGGAGGGTGGATGTGAGGAGCGTTAGTCAGGAGTGTTTTGGCAGTCATCATTTTGCGATTGTTTGATTGCGATGTGAAAAAGTCAATGGTGATAGGGGGTAAATATCTCCGCCGGGAGTGTTACAACAGGATATCTGGACCTGAGATCTTGGGCCGTCCTGATTGCATTGCCGAGGAGAATCCGCATTATCTATACGAACAAGTTTTTGCTTCCATAGTTCCAGACCTTCAAGTTAGGAGGGGCGATTCAAAATGAACATAGGCGAATATCTTCAAATATTGGTCAAACTACTCTATGAACAGTGGATGCAGCCGCAAAACGAGAAGGTGTATATAAAAGTGTCTTCCTTATGACACTCGCCCTTTTTCCCCTAGTGAGCAAAGCTCTGCACCGTATTCATCTTCGCAAACTCCTTATTCTCTTTCTGACACTGATCGGCATACCTCACAACAAAGCCATCCACAAAAACATCACGGACAGCCTCAAGCGGCATGCCCTTGCATTCAGGGAAACAGAAGACGATTAACACCCACCCCAAAGCAACAATACCTCTCTACATTATGACTTCTCCAACTACTTCGCTACCGTACGCAGTAGTATTCGGCACATGTGTTTTCGTGTATTTGTTGTATACCCGGTCATCGTTTACTTCCGCGATGTAAATGGTAAGCTTATTCCGCAACGTCCTACGGAAGGTCTGAACTGATTTGCTTAGGACTTCGTCGCTTTCCAAACATGCACCCTTTTGTCGGGCATATCAGCCAATCCATTCATGGTTTTAGCCCATAGTGGCTCTCGATCAACATACCTCACAAAAACTCCACCAGAAACACCCTGTGATCCGAACAGGCCCAAAATCCCTCTCCTACGGTGACTTCGTGCCATCGAGAGTATCTATGCCTACAACACACAATGTACTAAGGATAGGTCTTATGACATCCCTCTGGATCGCACTTTTATCTCGCCGATATTGTCGACAAGCACGACCATGCTCAAGAACCTCGAAGGGTGGGAGCACAAGGTGGCCGACAAGACCGAAAAGCTCTTGAAGGACATGGATAAGTGCTGCACCACCCCTTTGAAGCCTGGAGAAGCCGTCAATCCGGAAAATATCAAGCTTGATTACCGAAAATGGACCAACTTCTTCACTCTCGACGCCATTGCCGACATTGGACTTTTGGGCTTCCTCGATAATGGCTAGGATCGTATTACTGGACGTGGACTCGATGGCACGATATACGACCGAAACCTTCGCGATTCGTTGTACCAGAACGCTCGCAAGGAATCGCTTCTCATCGGGCCGTACAAATATGGTACCATTTCATCAACAAGATCTCGAACATTATCCCCTTCTACGGCCGCATGAGGCAGTTTGCGCGCGACTAGGACAGTATACCAGTGGAGCTCTTGCACCATCGAATTCAAGGATACCGTGTGGGCGAGAAGCTTGACGACCTCTTCCAGGCGCTCACTGAGGGTAAGAACGGGCACCCAAACAACCCGGAGTGGGGCAAGATCGTTGCTGAAGTGAGCATCATGATGAATAGCGGCTCAGCTACGACTGCCATTTCCATGGCAAACGTACTCTACCAGCTCATCAAGAATCCAGTGATAAGAAAGAAGGCTGTGGAGGAGATCGACGCAGCGCTAGGGGACGATGAAGACGAGGATGAGAGCGGTGTTCTTGCCTATGATAAGGTGAAGCATCCCCCTTACCTCCGCGCCTGTCTCAACGAATCCCTTCGCTTGTGCCCACCCACTCCTCATTTTCTTCCGCACGAAACATCCCCAGAATTCTGCTACCAACATGTTAGCAATCAGTGGCTGGCCAGCAACGCGTTCTTCGTGCCACCATCGCAAAGCTATGTTCACGCGTACAGTAGATATTGGAAAACATTTTCCGTCGAATTTCAAAGATGCCGACACTGTATTCCCTTTACTATAATATGTGGCAGGCAAAGCGACACCATCCCCAGACCCCATACTTCGATCGACTGCACTACCATCAAAGGGAGTAATACATGGTTTATTAACTAGAGAATACAGATTCAAGGTTGCAGAGAAATCTACTCTGCGAACTGCTGCCACCTGTGCTGCCTAGACACTTCGCGCTCCCGACCTCGGTCAAGCATTCCATAAACATCGACCGCGATGGGATCGACAGTACTGCCGTATATACTAGAGAATACGGACATGTTTCGGCCGTGACCAGAACGTCTGCGGACGTAGACATACGATACGTAGAGGGAAAAGATCGTCACGTTCAAAGACTGCACCCATGCCGAGAAGCAGAAAAAAGACCATCACGAGTCTGGTGGCTTGAGGCTTAGACACCGTACGCAAGTACGGGCTGGAAGAGCGTCATCATACTCAGTCACATAATCTCAGACAGCGCACTTCAACCTCATTATTCAGTGATTGCTAAGCTCTAGCACTCAACGCTCATCACCACTCATCACCATTCATCTGCACATACATATCCAGTACTCGGGCCCGAGTTCGGTCCCACTAGTCATGGCATGCATACATACTCCATTCTACCTACCTAAGTAAGAACGGAAGCCCATTCCCTGAGCGGCTCCCAAGTCCGCACACGCTGATGTCATACAGCCCCGAACAACACCGCATATATCGTGTTCGCTATAGATCCCCCTAACAAGCTTTAGTCGACCTTCCCACGTGGTAGCCTGACCTGCCGATGAGTAGATCCAAGAATAGCAATCCATCCCACCCTGAAGGTTTTCTCCGACCCGCTCGGCAGTCTTTCTCCTATGCAGTTCGCTTTCGCTTAAGGAAGGTATTACTCGCCTCCGAGGATTCGGTCCGCAGGATTTGAGTATGCATCCGCGGGCACGGGTTCCGCGATTTAGTATGCCAAGAAAATCCTTTTCTGGGGTGTGCGGGTTCGTGTGATGGGGTTGAATGGGGTGGGTGCAGGAAGCAGGGTGGAACGCGTGTCACCGGACGTGACGTGTGATACGAGATTGTGGCGTCCTCTGGTATGGCATTTGAGCTTAAACGATCATTGTTGGTGGTTTCCGCGTGGCGGTCTCGTCTACGCTTACAATGTACTGTTCGCTACGCAGTACTTTTGAGAACGTGGACTCCACACGAGGCTGCTGCCATGCGGCTGAGTGTAGAAGTCATGCGACCGTATCCTGAATCCCCCTTTGCATTTCAGGAACAGTCCAAGCGGGAAGGAATGCCTATGCTAATTATATGTCAATAACCCCCATCCCGAAAAGTCCCGATAATTGCGAATTACGGTTGTGATAGAATGCTTGATAATCAAGGGTTCCCTACAGCCGTTGCATGTACCATGGTAACCCCGCTCTTGATCATACTAGAAGAAATGCACCTTGGAATCACTGAGCGTGCCCTGCAGGTGCCTGTAGCCGCGACCTTGCCGCACTACCGGCCAGTGAACCCAAATAGGTTGCCGGCAGCGGGCCGTTCCTATTATTCCCAGATTACAAGTTCTAAGGGATCATGCGGGGCGTGTGTTGATCCTTCAAAACTTTCATATGCTTGAGGTGTATCCTTGTAGTTATTGATTTTTGGCAGGTCCGTGTGATCGGTTCGAAATCCGTAATTGGCTGAGTCGTTTCTGGGTCTTCCGCTATGCTTTAAGATACGCAAGGAGTTTAGATCGCTTGTTGCGAACACGATGAAACAGAGGGTCTTTTCAGCTGAAGCGTTTTAAACCACCACTATGACCCCTCGTCCTGCGAGAAAAGATAAATAAGTCAGGTGTCACAATAGGAGTTCCAAAACATAGGACCATACAAGAAGATGACCATTACCTAGTAGGTATCTCACACACATTACTATCAAAATTCGGAAGTAGATAGAATCGGAGTTAGGCCACGGATTCGGTTCTCTATACCGAGAGTCTACCAACTTCCCAGCACCGCAAGAACAGCTCTCTAGGCGGTGTACACGGCCGTGATTCGCAAATAAGGCCGAGTAGACCTTCCTACTCTTTGCAATCTCAAGTTCCAAGCCCGCACCTGCACACCACTTCGACTACGGGAATGTGCGATCCGTGTAGAAATGGCGTGGGACTCTAGAAGTAGTCCCAAGGCGGCCCGTACTGAGCAGCATGTTCTCCCGACCTCTGCTCCGACCAGCTGGGAATGGCAATGCCTCAATGTCTTGGCCGTGAGGCAGATGCCCATCCAGACACGGGCCAAGGCTAACAAGAAAGCTGGGCGTGCTATTCGTTCGTCCGTCGAGCTGGGTTAAGCTTATACGAGTTCGCCGTGAAGCTTCTTCTACGTATATCGTTGAGGATATTACGTGATTGTGTAACTGTGGCTGCTCCGATTGAGTGGTACAGTTCGCTTGTTGGATCGTGCTGATACTAAGTATCATCGATGGTCTGTCCAGAAGTCGAGCGTGGACGAGGAAATGCCATACCTCCTCATTTAGCAACATCGCCCCCTGCCGGAAATACTGAGACATGCGGCAATAGTCCTCTGTAACTTCCACCGTGGCTTGGGCTAGCATTAGGCTGTCCGCAGTGGCTTGTGGTGTCTGGATGCCCATTTGTAGAATAATGGTAGGAGTACGCGAGGACAGTGTACCGGCCGTTGAGGCGACTTCTTTGAACGCCGCGAGGCGCTTCGCACTCTCAAGCTCTTCTCCAATCAGCGAAGGAAAAAGTCTGTGAGTCAGGAGGAGAGGGTAAGGGGATGCTTGCTAGGAGCTTGTCGGACTGCACGCGCGGAGGCATGTGTGCTATCACAGCAACGCCACGCAGAATCGATAGTACAACGCGGTGTGAATGTATCCTCACATGGCTATTGCCCCGGAGCATTGCCATGCGAGGAGACCGAACGGCATCTAGACGTTGAAGGCATCATGTAGGTCCTGTGCTTTTGGTCAATGCCTAGAATACAAATACTTGCACGATACCCACGATAGACGACCATCAGCCAGCAAAGGGGTTGCTCAGCACTCGACTCACTCATTCATTATCTTACCTTGTACATATTTATCATCATGTTGTCCAAGATTGCTCGTGTCACACTGGCACTTTCTTTTGCCACCCATTGTCTTGGGCAGGACCGTTTCTTCTCCGACATACCTGCGGCGGAAGCTTCTGCTCTTGCGCAGGTCGTCGAGGATGATGCCCCTCCAGCAAGTCCTCAACGGAAAGGTGGAGAGAGCCCTACTCTACAACTCTACCGGAAGGCCCTCCCAGTCCCGCCTCCCGCAGAGGTGAAGCAGTAAGTGGCTCGAAACTCTGGTGTTTCTGTGGATTTGACTGACCATGCAAAGGATAATCACCAACCCAGTCACCGGAAAGGACATCTGGTACTACGAGCTCGAGATCAAGCCATTCACTCAGCAGGTCTACCCAAACCTCAGAGCCACCCGTCTTGTAGGATACAACGGCACGTCTCCAGGCCCAACAATCATCGTGCCGAAAGGGCAGGAGACGGTGGTCCGTTTTGTCAACAACGGGGATAGACAGAGCTCAGTCCATCTCCATGGGTCTCCTTCGCGAGCTCCTTTTGATGGGTGGGCTGCTGATCAAATTTTCCGGGGACAGTACAAGGACTACTATTATCCTAACTACCAGTCTGGACGCCTCTTGTGGTATCATGACCATGCTCTTGGCTGGGTAAGATAAACCCACAATATCTCTGATTTTTCACTAATCAACTTGTAGACCGCTGAGAATGCGCACTTTGGTCAAGCGGGCGCCTATCTCATTACCGACCCTGCGGAGGATGCTCTCGGCCTGCCTTCAGGGTATGGAAAATATGACATCCCGCTCATCCTCTCTTCCAAGTACTACAACGAGGATGGTACTTTGAAGTCCAGCCAGGGCGAAGATGACAGTCTGTGGGGCGATGTAATTCACGTCAACGGTGAACCGTGGCCCTTCTTCAATGTGGAGCCTCGCAAGTACCGTTTCCGATTCTTGGATGCTGCGCTTTCGCGCAACTTCGACTTTTTCTTCGTCAGGTCTTCCGCTACCAATACACGGCTTCCTTTCCAGGTCATCGCCTCGGACGCAGGTTTGCTAGAGCGTCCCATCCAGGTCACTGATCTCAAGAATGCTGTTGCCGAGCGTTATGAGATTGTCTTCGACTTCTCGCAATACGCAGGCCAGAGCATTGAGCTCCGCAATGACCAAGATGCCGGCGGCATTGCTACTGATGACGAGTACGACAACACCGATAAAGTGATGAAGTTCGTCGTCAGCGGAACTGCAGTGACCGATCCATCGAGGGTTCCCACAGCTTTGCGCACTGTCCCCTTTCCACCTACTAGCTCGGGCATCGACCATCACTTCCGCTTCCACCGAACGAACAGCGAGTGGCGCATCAATGGCGTTGGCTTCGCGGATGCTGCCAACCGTGTTCTCGCAAGCGTTCCCCGTGGCAAGGTCGAAATCTGGGAGCTCGAGAACTCGTCCGGCGGTTGGACTCATCCCATCCATGTCCACCTCGTTGACTTTAAGGTCCTCTCCCGTAACGGACGAGGTGTAGAACCATACGAATCTGCAGGCCTCAAGGACGTGGTATGGCTTGGAAAAAACGAGGTCGTCAAAGTCGAGGCCCACTACGCTCCGTGGAATGGTGTGTACATGTTTCACTGCCACAACCTCATCCACGAGGATCACGACATGATGGCAGCCTTCAACGTCACCCAACTTCAAGAACTGGGCTACAACGAGACGACTGACTTCTCAGACCCCGAAGACCCTCGCTGGTCTGCAAGACCCTTCACTCAGACAGATCTAAACGCAAGATCTGGTCCTTTCACTGTACAGTCCATCAATGACCGCATCCAGGAGATTGCGCGCCAACAGCCGTATAGCGAGCTCGCGCAGGTGGAAGCAGCCCTCGCATCAGCATGGGCGGACGGCACTGCTCAAAAGAGAGACATCGAGGAGTACAACAAGGCTGGTCCGATCCCGCACTACCGCCGCTTCGTCGTTTAGGCGAATTAGCCATCAAGGCGCTCGCTCGTCTCCTCCATCAATGCCGATCCCAGCTATCATTCGTTTCCTTTTCTTTGGTAATCCTTGTCTTTGGTAACACGTCCACTTTCCTATTTCGATATCTTTGTCCATCCTGTTCCCCCTCACCACCTTCAAACGTACATATTAGACCCAGGAGAAGCCTGTATATACGGACGGGGTTGTAGTGTCCTTTGTGGCGGTACACGAGCCAATGAATCCATCATCTTCTTAGAAACCGGGTCTGGCAATGGTTGACTCTGATACTCGTGACGAACTTTGATCCTTGATGATGATGCAGGTATGGTGTTGTCGACGATGTGCTGAGGCTGGTGATCTGCATCAAGCACAAGCCTTGACCCCGCTTTCGAGCTACTCCTGACTAGGCTAGCCCTTGCTTAACAGGAAGGTGCCTCAAACGGTCACTTATTTATTATTGATATCTGTTATCTCCACCCATGTGGGTAATTGTTATCTCCGCCAGAATACTCGAGCTCACGAATACCCACGCTCCCACTCACAGAGTCGCCACCAAACGACTTCAGCGAATCTCATCTTAGGGCTGACTTTCATGCCCTAGAAGTTCATTGCAACCCCAAGTCACTATGCGTGACCCAGTAGTGTATAGCGGGGAATACCGACCTCAGGCCGAGCCCCCACAAGCTCGAAACCGCGAAACCACGACCAAAGTTGGTTCGACTAAGAAGAATGCGGAAAACGAGTTCATTTCCGACAGGATTACTAAGATCAGAGAGGATCAATCCAACCTCGAAGACTACTACAAGGTCCGCTCATCACCAACGCGGTATCAGCGACTCCAAACATTCTTTGAAACCGAAATCGCAGCACTGAAAGACGCCCCGTTCGATGATCTCGACCAAGAAGGCAAAATAGACTACATTCTACTAAGGAACTATCTTCGATACCAGCTCGGCCAGTTGCGCCACGATGCGGAGCAAGACTCGAAGGTCTTGTCGTTTCTCGGGGGATATTTCCCTGTGAGATTGGCCCGGATGATCGAATTGAGGCAGCAGGTCGATGATGCGGACGGGAAACAAGCCGCATCTTGGCTAGTCGAAGTCATGGAGCATATTGCCATGGTGAAGAAGAGGATCGTGGAAGGGAACGAAAAAGCCGACCCCGTGGTTGCTTTGCGGGCCACGGAAACTTTGGCGGAACTAAAGGATCATCTTAAAGAGTGGTTTGCCTTTTACAAAGACTACGACCCATGGTTCACTTATTGGACTGCGGATCCTTACTCCAAGATCGATAAAGTGCTTCAAGACTTGATTGACACTATCAAGAGGGTAGCTGTCGGCATAGAACCCGATGACACCGAGACCATTATCGGCGAGCCGATCGGACGGGCTGCAGTCCTGGATGCGCTTCAAACCGAGATGATTCCCTACACTCCCGAAGAGCTCATCGAAATTGGGAAGAAGGAATATGCCTGGTGCGAGCAAGAAATGAAAAAGGCCGCGTCCGAACTCGGGTTTCAGGACTGGCGTAGTGCGTTAGAGCACGTCAAGCAGCTATATGTTGAGCCAGGCAGGCAGCCGCAACTCGTCCGCGATCTCACCAAAGAAGCGACAGCATACGTTAAGAAGCATGACCTTGCCACTGTCCCTTTCATTTGCGAGGAAACGATCCGGACCTTTATGATGAGTCCGCAAGCCCAAAAGATGAATCCGTTCTTCCTGGGCGGCGATTCGATCATAGTGTCGTACCCAACGAGTACAATGAGCCATGAGCAGAAGCTAATGAGTATGCGTGGAAACAACATTCACTTCGCTCGAGCCACTGTCTTTCACGAAATGATCCCAGGACATCACCTCCACGGGCATTACACGTCCCGACACCGCCCCTATCGTCAAATGTTTTCCACGCCGTTTTGCATCGAAGGCTGGGCGTTCTATTGGGAAGTGGTCCTTTATGATTCTCCATCGTGGCCTAAGACACCCGAAAACCGAATCGGCATGTTATTCTGGCGCATGCATCGGTGCGCACGCATTGTGTTCTCTCTGAAGTACCACTTGGGCGAGATGAGTGCGCAAGAAGCCGTAGAGCTTCTCGTTGACTGGGTTGGTCACGAGAGGGCGACTGCCGAAGGGGAGGTCAGGCGAAGCGTTATGGGCAACTATGGGCCACTCTATCAGGCTGGGTATATGCTTGGGGGATTGCAAATCTGGGCTTTGAGGAAGGAAATTGTGGGAGACCTCGAAGGTCAGATCGGCGAGAAGGAGTTCCATGACCGGTTTCTGAAAGCGAACCAGATGCCTGTTGAGCTATTCCGGGCGTTGATCAAAGAGCAGGAGCTCGATCGGGATGTGGAAAGCAAGTGGAAGTTCTATCAGGAGCTGGAGTGATGAGATGGCTAGTTATATACCAAACAGCCACGCGACTAATGGATTCTGATTCCGTTGACCCCTTCGAACAGATCATTTTCTCTGACCAAGCAGTCTCAATTCAAATCCTTCTTACCCCCACTCGGTATACCCGCCAGGTGCAACGTCAACTCCAAGTCTCCAATCAAACTCTTCAACACATGCTCTACCCCACCCTCACCTCTGAGTGTAAGACCATACACGTAGGGCCGACCAATCAAAACACATTCCGCCCCTAAGGCAAGTGCCTTCGCGATATCCGCTCCACATCTAACCCCACTATCAAATAAAACAGTTAATTTCTGACCGACAGCATCTACAATATGCGGAAGCATTCCCAAACTACTATTCCCACCATCTTGCTGTCGTCCACCATGGTTACTAACAACGATACCCTGAACGCCAATATCAACGCAGCGTTCCGCATCGGCCACTGTTTGGATACCTTTCAAAACGATCGGACCATCCCAATGTTCTTGTAAGAATTTAACGTCTTTCCAAGAGTGACTGAAGCCATTAAAGACAATCTTCATCCACTCAGCTGCCGCTTTCCCCATATCCTCTTCCACTTCGATGCCATTTCCCTCCTTGTACTGCCTTCTAAACACCGGATCCGAAAACCCTAGCGCTGCGCCAATCTGGTCAGCGCGCAAGAATGGATTGTACCCATTATCCATATCCGACGGCCGCCAGCCGAGAAGATACGTGTCCAGTGTTACGAAGAGTGTCGTGAAGCCGGCTTTCTTGGCTCTTTTGAGTAAAGAGATGGTGATGGCGTCGTTTTCGCGATTCGGCCAGTATAATTGGTACCAGCGCTGACCATCTTCACCGTTCGCTTGTGCGACATCTTCAGTAGAGGTGCTCGATGCCGTACTTAAGATATACGGAACACATGTCTTAGCTGCAGCTTTCGTAGCCGCAATTTCTCCCTCCGGATTGAATATTCTAAGGACACCGACTGGTGCCATTGCAAAGGGGACTTGTAACTTCTCGCCTAGGATTTCCGTAGTCAGATCGGGAAACATTTTATATCCAGTCAAGCGGTTAGGAACGATGGACCATTTCTTGAAGGCGGCTTTATTCTTATCGTCAGTTTCGCGGACCCGGCGGAGCCGTAGACGTAGCCTTTGGACTCAGAGGACATGCGCTCGCAGTCAAGGTGCTGCCATTCAGTGGCTTGGAATGTAAGAGGCGGACGCTCGTAGGAGAGGATTTTGTGGTAGATGTCCATTTCATAGTTGTAGGCATCTTTTTCGGGTTTGTGGTCTGCGAATTTGGCGCGGTGGTGGGTGGCGTGCCCATGCGACATTTTGGCGGGGGTAATGATTGTCTGAATCGAGAAAAATGCGTCGCCTAGATAGAGTTAGATGAAGAACGAAAGTACGGAAAATCTTCTGTTCCATCTTGATACTCGGATGTTAGCGGTGGACATACAATCGGCTACGTCACTGAAGCCTATTGATGGAACTAAGGACCCACTCTAACCAACTCGTTAGTAGGTGTAGTGAAAGCAATGCGAGAACACCGCAAGAAGAAACGAAGTCTATGATACAGTTTCTTGCACTGTCGACTGCAGCGGCTTCTAAAGGTGAGCCGGTAGGTTCTCGATCGACTTCTTCGCTCCTGCTATCGTAACCTAGGCTGGCCAGCTTTCTTCATTCCCCGTCTCTTTTACAGTCTTCCAACCTTACCTACTTATCCCATCCATAATCCGTCAATTAGATTCTTGCAATGTTAACGACTAGAAATCGTATCTTGCTTCTGAGCGAAATTTGTCTCGCAATGTGTGACTGGAGTAGTCTTGAATTGTGCACTTCATATGGATCAAGAGCCACATTCAGCAACAATGGCAGCATCTGCCTTGTTGCATCGGAAATTGGGCGTAGAATATGTACGTCTAATATGACGCTTACAGGCCTTTGATAAATCCTATATGAGAGGAGGCACTGACCGTCTATGTGGATAATCGAATCCCGAATCTCTACCATGTATCGCAAGCTAGCAGCTCGATATCGTCTCATAAATGAAAACGCTCAAAAATGCACACATCCACCATCAATCTTCAGGAACCCGCCTGTCATGAACTTTGAATCCTCGCTCGCCAAAAAGCCGACCACGCTCGCAACATCGTCCACCCGCGCAAATCGTCCGAGCGGCATCTCATCCTTCAGCTCCTCCAGCTTCTCCTCACTCCTGGCGCTCCTGAACAAGGCTGTGTCGACGCCAGAAGGATGGATTGTGTTCACCCTGATGCCAAACTCGCCCAACTCCATCGCGGCTGAGAGCGCAAGGCCTCTCAGCGCAAACTTCGATCCCGAGTACACACTGAGCCCAGGCGATCCCTGGAGTCCTGCGATGGACGATGTGATGATGATTGACCCTCCGTTTCCAAGATTTTTCATCGCGCTGGCTACATGCTTGAGGCCGACGAAAGCTAAACGTCGAAAAGAATAAGCATATCGGAAAACAGTAAGAAGGAGAGGAGGCTGGGACGCGCAGAAGTCATCCTTTGTCGCAATCTCGGCTGCACTTACCTGACTTAACATTAATCCGCATTACACTGTCGAAGTCCTCCTCGGTCGTTTCAAGAATACTTGTCTCTGGCATGCCTACGCCTGCATTCAGGAATGCGACGTCTAGTCTGTTGAATATTCGGACAGTGGATTGAACATAATGTTTGACGCCCGCTTCGGTTGCGACGTCTGCTACTATGCAGTGAATGCGTGACGTCACCTACTCGGAGAAAACAATGTTAGCGAAGTTCGCGAAAAGGAGTCAGAGTACGCATCGTCTATTGCATTGGCATGTTGTCGCAGAACTTTGCGCTTGCCGCCAGTTATCCAAAGGAGTTCACGTACTACTTCTCCAGTAACAAGCGCGCCCTTCAAAATCTCGACCGCCGCATCCAACGCGAGAGGGGAAATGTCAACCAACACAACATTCGCAGCCTCACGAAGGAACCGTCCGGCTGTCTCAATCCCGATCTTTCCACCCCCTCCAGTGATGATAGCGACTTTACCTTGCAGGCGGTGGGTCGCCAACGGCGTTGAAAGAAAACCGAGCGTCGAGCCTGGTGTGTCCATGTTGGTATGTGTTTTGATTGAATTAATTGTCAATATTGAGTAGTCGTCGTCGACAGCTTGCTTTGTATGTGGCTCTCTTGAGCATTTTCAGAGTTTTCGAGAGGGTACAAAGTCGGCCGCGGTGGAGCGACTGGTGACGATGGGCCCACCATGACGCCGACGCTCCACCGATTTGCTGCACCTATGACATCGCTGTGAGCGTGTTCACCGGACAGGATGGGATTTTTTATCTCTTTCTCGTCACCTGTTTCTCAAACTTCAAAGGACGAAAGCCTCAGAAACAACTTCCGAAGTATCTGCCAAGGTACTTGCTCAAGCCACCCTGGTGGGATAACAGGGAGAGCCACGACGCCCAGGAGTGCTCGGCTGCGACAAGCTTTTCAACCTCACAGACCACACTGCATGAACAAATAAGAGGCACGAAAAACTTTGAGCGGCCCATGTCCAGCTGTGTTCTTACTTTTATTCCCATGGCTTAATATATTTGTAGCGAACCTGCTAGTGTAAACACGCGCGCCTCCCTGCATTGAAACTTGGGAAACCGGCATCATCCCATGAAAGGAGCCACGGAAACGATACCTATCGCTGTGATAGTGGAGACGACTCGCGACCAATGCTGCATATGTTTTACTTTCATTGCTCACTCGGCCATGATACAACTGACCTGTGACCGACTCTGCATTTGAAGAACGCTGGCCATCCTGGCTTGTGATCAGGTATCATTGCAGCCCGGGTAATGGTGGGACTGGGATAGACGGATTTTGAGGCGTTGTGATTGCTGTTATTTTGTCTCTAATATGAGGTATCTCCTCACCTCAAGCGCGATCCGAACCATAGCATCCATGGCCGCACATCTTCTACATTCTCGAGGATAAATCACTAAGCGCCAACCAAATACATCACCCAACCCAATACAGAAGCAAATCGCTCAATACAAATCGCCAAGCTTGAGCTCAGAGCCGTAAATCATCGCCAAACTTTCAAGACATGTATGATACGTAGGCCCGTTGATATCCTCAACTCCCAGCAATCCTAGGCAGCCAATCGTAAAAGTAATCCAACCCATCACTAATCGAAACCGCTGCCAGAGCCGCATGGTCACTGAACGGATACTCATGTAACTCTACATCCCTCAACCTCGTACTATTTTTCAGCAAGCCATACAATCTCTTACAGTTATCGCTCATATTTGAAAACGTCAAGAAACTCCGCCGGAATTCCCATTCTTCGTCAGTCTCGATACGGCGCCGGACTTGGTACTGTTCTAAGTGACCGAAACTGAGCTGGAAGGCGGGCTTGGTGCTGGAGTTCCGCAAGGAGGATGGTGAGGAGGGATCGGTAAGAGGATTGAGATGATCGAAGATGTAGTTATTATTCCACCATAGTGCTGGTGAAGCGCTGAGGAAAGTGTCGAAAAGGTCTGGTCGAGAGATCATGGCGTACAATACAAACAAACCGCCGAATGAATGGCCGTGTAGCGCATCTCGAGAGAACTTTGTGTTGGGGAATAAGGTACTTTGGATCCAGGGCCTGAGCTCAGTGTCGATAAACGCAATGAAATTGTCGGCGTTGGAAGGGACGCCAGGCTCAGCAGGTGGAGTGCAGTTCGCGCATACAGGAAGTTGGTAGTCGTAGTATCTACCAGTACTGTACGGTCCATCGGGAATTTGGGTAGGGTAGCCGAGACTGACAACTATGGTGTCGGGTTGGTTGAATTCGACGGGTTTGCGACGGCGGACTGCTTCGATGGCGCTGTGGCCATTGGCGTTGCCGTCGAGAACGTAGCTTTGTGGTTGTCAGGTATGGAAAGGTGGTGTAACTAGTATTGGAGGATGGTGTGTCCTTACAGGGTTTCGACTACGCCGTGTTCATCGCGAGAGGTCCAGTTCAGTGGCCATGCAACTTCAATCTGATATTCCCACGTTCCATTTGACGCGTTCCAAAATCCCAGGTTCGGGAAGATCGTGGAGGGGAACGAGGTAATGAGGGAAGTGAAGGTCCAATTGCCGATCGCAGACATGTTAACAAGCCAAATCCTGCTTTTGAATGTTAATCGGAGGTTGGTTGTGATACCGACGCGGTAGATCGAGGGCTTTTGTAGGTTCCTGCCACCTGGTAGGCGAACGAGGATCGCCATCGCTTGCCCATGGTATACGCCATGTTACACCCGGTGGGCAAGGATATATATTGATCTCACCCCGAAGTGAGCTAGCGGGAACGCCACTCAGCAATCATAGCCGGCAAATGGGTTTGAAGACTGCATGTACCGGCTTTACAACGAAGTGCTGGCCTGATTCTCAACCAGCTGTCATCGTTGGGGAGCAAAGTGTTTGAGCACTAAGGCACTTATTCTAAACTAAATCCGCAAACCTCGTATCAAGGTTGCTGAGGGAAATGAGCGTTGTTACCATGGAGTGGAAGAAGACTACCTTAACATAAAGGCGGAGCTATAGATATCCATGGATATGGATACCGTGTAACATTGGATAGCACGGGATTGCTGTAGCTATGCGGCAAGAATATCACAGCTGAGATATAAACTAAGTCAAAACTTCGTCATAAATTTGGAACAAAAGAATGATATGATTACATTTTTACTATGTACATAAATTCATACAAGGTTCTGTTAGTACTGTTTACAAGTAACATGGTGGTTGAAAGCGCGGTCTATTATAACCTTTGAACTTAAAATTCTAAGGGAAGCTTACAGCCTCAGTAAAAGAAAAAACTAACGAAAAACTACTAAGAGCAATTTAAGTATTGAATGAGCGTAAACAACAGGTGTGAGAATTAAACCACTCAGTCTCAGCCAGAAGACTC
Organism: Byssothecium circinans; assembly: GCA_010015675.1. Lineage (NCBI taxonomy): Eukaryota > Fungi > Ascomycota > Dothideomycetes > Pleosporales > Massarinaceae > Byssothecium > Byssothecium circinans. The sequence continues at coordinate 273,634 of ML977001.1, read as the reverse complement.
GGTCGGTCGGAACGCTGGTCCGAATTTAACGTTTAGCGAAAGTCGACGATACCCAGCGGCCAGCGATCTTCAGGTAGCATGAAGACTGAACGAGGGTGAAGAGGATATGAAAGTTTGAGGTCGTAATTGCTATATACCTTAATAATTCGAACTTTTGCTACAGCAATAAGTCCGGCTTAACCATGCCTACCATATGGTATCTTTGATGCTGGCATCGTAGGTAAATGTAGGCAAACAATAACCTGCGAATCATAATACCCCGCATTACTATTGCATTAAAAAGTTGGTCGAGATATTGATGAGTATGTCACTGAACCGCTCATGAGATTACGAATATTTAGTGCATCTGTAGATCTAAGAAAGTGGTTTGCGATTCACTGCCTCCATCAAAAGAAGTTGCACCTGTCTGGTGCATTATACAATTACATACAGGTTAAAAAAGGAGAGAACGTCCATTGTTTTATGCGACTATTCTTATATCTCTTGCTACAGAGCAGATATTAAGCCGGGTACTTGAGCATTTGAAAAGAACGTTTCTACCTAACAGAAGCATGATTAAAGTAACACGCAAGGGGGGATTGACTCAACTGTTAGGAAGTCTAAGGTAAGTGTTTCCATGAAACGAGAGGAATAGAAAAGCGGAAACGTATGGTAAACCTTGGGGGGGGGGGGGGGGTAATTGCTTTAAAGTTCGCGGTCCTCTGTAGGGGAATAGGGCATGAAAGTTCAATAGACAAGTGACACTTCTTACACCGGTTTTGAAATTGTTGTTGTTCTTCTAGACATTGCTTTATTTATTCATCTATGTGATAACGTATGGCTTTAGCTATAACGACAAGTTATTGTATTTCAAAGTGACTCCAACCGCTCCTGCCTCACAGGATCGCCAAGCCGCTAACGCCATAAACATCAACACGACAACGGCGAGTACTCATCTTCTTACATAACCTCATTGCAAAACAATTCATCTCTACGCAAAACAATCCAGCCAAGATGCGCTCGAAGACGGAGAAGAAGCGCGGACCACCCGATTTACCCACCGCGCAGACTGCATCAAAGCGACTGTCGCAGAGCCAGATTAAGAGGAGGAGAAAGACGGCACATGCACTATCCCTGAAGAACAAGGTCTGGAAGCTGACGGAAGAACTGGAAAAAGAGCGTCAGAAGAAGCTGCATGTGACGTCCCTAACCGACGCAAAAGGGAACGAAGGAAATGCTGTGAAGGGAGAAGCGCATGTGGAAGGAGAAGCTATGGATGACAACTCTGCGGTGCAAGAGTCAGGTGATATCCCGGACGAACGTCATAGTGACAATGAGGTATCGACGTCAATTGAAGATCTTGGATCGCCTGCGAGCGAGGAGGAATCTTTTCACGACTGCCACAGCAGTGTACACGGCTCGCCACCGCCCGCCGTCAGGAGCAGCGAGCCTCCCCTTCCAGAAATTAAACATCCCGACATCTTGGCCGCGGCAGAGAGAGTCACAACAGCTATGACCCTAGCCACAACCGCCGAACAGCGAATCTCCCGAGGCAAGCTGAAGCGTATTCGAAAGTTAGAGAAGCGCCCTTGGGACCTCTACTCCCACGACTATAACGAACTCTCCCAGACAGCTAAAGCTCTGGACCGACTGCAATCACCAGGGCTCTTTTTTAAGCGGGAGAACCAGGTTGATGGGCGCCGTCGGTCTCGACAAACCTTCGCTGCTGGTATCGCCATTGGAGACGCAGAGCTCGAAACAGATACCTTCTTTGTTCCGAAACACGCTTCCACGGAGGTGGTGCAAGCAACAATGATGTCAGAAGGTGTAGACGCGTTCGATGCAGAGTTTGTGTTCTTGGGAATGGGGTGTTTGAAGCTACGAGTGCCTGCGGTAATGGTTGAGAATGCCTTGGGTATTGAAATGGCGGGGAAGAGGACTTTTATGGAGTTTATCGGCGTGCAGTTCGGTGTTAGCGTGGTTGGAGATGCTTGAGAACAAGATAGTGACGAGAAGGGCAGAAGGTGGTGGTGACGAAAGAATTTGCCCCCGAAGAGGAAGGGGAGGGATAGGCAAAGGAGGAAGTCATGAAGAATGGGATGAAAAAAGAAGAACCATCTCTCTAGGTCACCACCAAGGAGTGTAGGATAGACACAGTACAATACCGTACCATAAGTCAGGATACCTTTCCCCAACTACCCTCAGGTGCATCATACCGCCCAATCAAACATAAAACCCTTCAGAATCATAAACCTCTCTTCATCACTCATTCATCTCATCCACCACCTCCCCCCTCCTTCCCGTCTCCTCAAACACCAAACACAAGAAGAACGCTAACACCTTACTCCACCCCGTAACCGCAAACCCTAGACCAACCCAGCACACAAGCTCCACGACTGTAACCGCCATAATACTCGTAAAAACCAGCGTTCCCGCAATATAATACACGCCCCACGCCATCTGGACCGGCCAATCCTCATCCGCGCCCTGCACCGCCGAAACAATCGTCTTCTTATTCTTCTTCTTCTCCACATCTTCCTCATCGCGCTCCACCTCAGCCCTCAACGGCGCAACGACAAAACCCGCCTCATGATCCGATTTCGCGCTTGAACGCGTCCCAACCGGCCGATTCGCCTGCCGACGGCGCCGCAGCGCCGCAAACACGGCATGAATCCCCGCCGGCACAAGCGCAACAACATACCAACAAGCCACAAACGCCGGAAACGGACAGCCCAACGCACTCCTCTTACTATAAACCTCCATGCACACTAACCCCACATAACTCGCCACAACACCCACACCACACGCCGCAATAACCCCCACAATGCGCCCCCTCCCCATGCGCCACGCTTTCCTAGCAAGCATATTGTTCTCGCGACTCCTCGCCCTCGTTTCCGCCCTGCTTCCTGTCTCCAGCGGCACGAGGCCCAGCGCGAGGACTAGGAGTTCCAGGGGGAAGGCGAGGCGCGAGGTTATGTGGATGAGGCGGCGTTCGGGCCAGGCGATGTCTTTGAGGGTGAGGGGGATGAGGCCCATGACGAGTGCCGTGGCGGCGAATTGCTGCTTTCGGGATTCGCCGGCTGCTTCGAAGAGGCAGTCGGCGGCTGTCCAGCATTTGTTTTTGGTGTTGTTGGGGTACCAGGTGAAGTAGGGTTGGAAGGGTGAGTACACTAGTTGGGCCTCGGCGTCGGGAGGGCATTGGCCGGAGTCGAGGCGGGAGCCGCCTGTTTGGGCGGTTGTGAGGAGGGTGAGGACGGCGACGAGGATTAGGGTGGGGAGGGAGAGGGTGGGTGGGAGTGGCATGGTGAGTGAGGTGCTTGATGAGTGGTGGAGTGAGAGAATCGAGACTGTCGAAGTAGAAGTGGGCGCGGGAAGTCTGAAGGCTGTTATAAACTATTGCGGGGCAATTACTGTTGCTAAAAGAAAACGAATCCTTGGGTAGGCATTATGCGTTACTCGTCATTGGATTTGTTGGCCCCCAAATTTCTTCCTGAAGGAGGCTGTGTGTTCATGTGTAGAAGAGAAAAATATGACCTTGGCATTTACCTATTAGGATGCGGTCGCGTCATTGGTAGAAAGGAAATGGCTCCGAGAATGGAGCGTTCTTGAAACACATATGCGGCATCAACGGTGGCAACAGAAGACCTGCGTAGAACCTGCATAGCTCATCTCACACAGGGAAGATTCGGAATGGTGAAAGGAAGACTGTTTTGGAAATAGACAGTGATAGAAGTGAAAGACCTACGGCATGATCTAAACTCTGGCTCGTCGACAATTGCATCTTGCACTTGAGAATAGCCCAATATACGTACGTACTGCTTGAATGTGGATCCAAACTGATGCATCGCTTGGCGGCAAAATTCTTCACACCGCAGACGATGCGTGTGAGGTTAATAAAGATACATGCAAGAAGCGAACGCCTTATCGCACACTCACTCTCCATCTCACCCACAGAACATGTCACTCCGCACCCGCATCTTTCTCGTCCCATCAAGCCGAACCCTTTTTCTCCCACCATTGCACTGCCTGCTCATGCACACCGATAAACTCCATAAGCATCTTCTTGCCCTCCACTTCCTCTGTCGCCTTTCCCTTGAGCAGCAGCTTCAGATCAACACGCAATTGCAGGTATCCGTTGCCCAGAAAGAGAACGTCCATAGCATATCCCTCAGCAGCAGTCTTGATCGTGGTGGTGCGGAACGAAGCATGCGGCGGTGTCGCAAACGTGAGGATCGTATAAGCCATGGTACGGGGAGGGATGTTGAGGCGAGCCGTGTACGAGTTGCGGTGCTTGAAGCCGGCGATCGGGTTGATAGTGAGCGTGCGTTGACCGTGGCCAAACCTGTCGAAATGGGTCTCGGCATACTTAGGACAGTAAAGTGTCCAGGTGCCTCCGACTTGGCCGATAGGAACAGGGATTTCGGCTTTTAGAGACAGCATGAGAAGCTCCTCGGCGTGGCGAGCGCGGTTTGTAGCTTCAATGACAACGTTGAGGTCGGCACCTTCGAAGTCCATGAACTTGTGGATGTTCATATTCTCTTCCTTCCCAAGGCGCAGCAACTCTTCCCTCTTTGCAGTACAACCAGTGGCGTTGCCCAAGCAGGGCGGAACAGCATCATTTTCTACGATCCATATGAGGTAGTCTTCGAGATGTTTGAGCTCTTCGGAGAAAATGACCGTGTCCTGAAGATCGCGAAATTTTTGATCAAAGACTCTCGTGGATGGTTCTTCCTGCTTCTTGTGCTGGGGCATGTCCATATTGGTGTCGACGATCGGGTCTTCTTTACGTTTTCCGGCACGGGCAAACATCTCTTTGATGCTATTAGATCCTGCCGACTCTGAATTAGACGGTGCACTCTTTGAACGGCGTTTCGGCTTGCTCTTGGCGTTCAATGGCTGCGTATGCTTGGTGAGATTGGCGTCGGTCAGTGCATTCGGTACAGTAGGTAGCGGAATAGGAGTCTTTGATCTCGCAGTCATCGGAGGGGCTGATTTAGGCGTAGAACTGTTTCGGCTGGCAATTGGAGTTGAGCTGGATGGTGCCGGACGCTCTAGTTTGGTCAGCCTAAGTCCAGTAGAAGCCACGGGGGTCTTTTGTGTCAGTTTAAATGGCACAGAAGTTGAAGAGAAGTTTGACGGCACCCGATATGTCTTAGAGGGCGGCGTCTCCGGGACCAAGATCTCCGCGTTGCTAGCAGGTTCAGGTGATGCAGGCAATGGGAATGATTGCGGCAGTGGAATCGGTGTCTTCCTGGGACCAGCTTTGGTTACCTCCGTCTTAGGGCTAACATCGGCGGCGCGAGGCTTCCTAGGGCTAGCATTTGGATTCGGAGTCTTGTTAGAGCTGGCGAGAGTGGGAGCAACCAACTTAGGGACAGGAGCCTCAGGTGGTGTGGGAGCATGCACTTCGTTGTCATCGTTCGTGACATCACCGCTTTTCCGGTGCTTCTTCTTCGACTTCTTCGATGAGCGCGGCGTGTCCCCATCGACTGCGACCCTAGGACCAGGCGTAGGCTCATTCGGTTCCTCCGGCTGAGGTTCTGAGCTGGTCCTGCTCTTCTTCTTTTTCTTCTTCGGCTTCTCAGACTCGTGTTGGACCTCAATTGATTGAGAATCTAGCGGGTCGCGGCCGTTGATAGCAGCCCATACATCGTCCGCCCAATGCTGGCCAATAGGGAAGTTCACGACAGCCGGAGCAATGTGCGGGGTGATGGGCGCAGTAGCAATTTCGCTGTTTCTCTTGCGCTTTTTTTTCGACGATCGCGGCTCATCTTGGTCGATGTTTGCTGCGTGTTCCTCATCTTTTGTCTTCCTCCTAGGATGCTGCTCTGGAGTGTCCGCGATCTTTTGCTTATCCTTCTTCTTGCGCTTGACCTCCGACTTGACGGTATGCGGAGTCGCTGCCGTAGCTTCTGCGCCATTGGCCTTCGTGTCCTCACTATGGCTGATTGAGTGCTTGTGCTTCTTCTTTCTCTCCTTCTCTTTCTTCTTCTTCTCCCGCTCGTCCACTATTTGCGGGTCCGACGCGTCGTCCAGTGTCGCAGTAGTATCATTGGAGGTATCGACCGGTGTGACTGTTTCGTCTGCAACCGCAAACTCGTTGGAGTTGAAGCTGGAACGCTTCATCTGGCCGCCGTACACATGATGCCGGGGCACAGTCCAAAGACCGAACGGCGGCATGACTGCGCGTGTTGGAAGTACGGTAGAGAGGCGCGCAGCCTCGTGTAGGTGGGGGTTATCGCGGGCGCGGTATCCAGGGACGTATCGAAATCGCGAGATTTTGTTGTTGTCAAGGAGACGCGCTGCACCCAGTTGCGCAGCAAACAATGACAGCACGGTCCTCGCGATGGGCTGAACAATCGCACACAAGATGGGAAGTAGACAGCAGCAATGACAAAGGGAGATAGAAGAAAGTGAACAAAAAGATGCAGGCGAGGGCCGCGAGATTGTACGCGCACGTGAAATTCCCCTCACCTGGACATTTCACTTTGGAGATGCGTATGCATGCGTACAGTACAAATCTGAGTAATCCATGCAAGAATGAACCATTAGTTCATATATTAAGTACTTCCCTCACCCCATAGCTTCTTGGGATTATCGTTGCTATCGCTGGCGTCGACATGGCGTACCGCAGCTGGAACTGAGTCCCCCATTTCGATTTCTGGCCGGACCGTCATTGCTTTACCCCATGGTGTGGCCGCACAAGCTGCAATCTCTTCTGGCGCATTTCGATGCTTGCTGGCGAAAATGCGTCGAAGTGAGATGGGACGAAGGAGACATGTCGTCGATGAGTTCTATCTTCTAATAAAAAGACGGCAGCTTATGCACAGACCATACCCCACACTACCCGCATGCCAATCCCTCCCTTTACTATCGCCGGGCGTGGTAGCACTCATGTGATAAAGTTGAACAAAGTGAGAAAAGCCGCCAACTCCTCCATCACGATCGCACACACAGGCCTGTTAGCACCGTCATTGAAGACTGCTCCCGTTCACCGTCAACTCCCTCCCCGCCCCCCGCCCAGACTAAACCCTCACCTTCATCCATAACAACCAACCTCTCCCTACCCCGCTACTACAACATCCCCCTGAACCATCGTATCTCTTCAACCTTCCACGTCCCCCGCTAGATTTGCCCAGAAATTGTCACTGCAAGAGATACCAGCAATATCTGTGCATGGGTCGAGACAGGCTTGCCTTAAAAAGAGAAGGATGGGAGGAGACGGAGACGAAGAGGTAGACGGATTCTGTGCGTCTCCTCTCCCCGTCCGTTCCGGAGGAAGTTGTGTAAGAAGAACCCCAAATCGCGCCTTGCGACCTTGCGGAGCATGAATGTTGGTCGTGGAAACAGACGGATGAGAGCGAGCCAGGAAGTAAGGGAGATTGAGGGTGGGGAAGTAAAAGGAAGAGAGCTCCGCTCCGGATTATTACGTTAACTCAGCACCTGCATGTATTATGATGTCCAAGAAATCCGACTTGCGTCGTCAACATCGTCAACAAACCCCACCCTCTAAGCACTCTAAATCTCAAACCGAGCCTTTGATATATTACGACACGTTCACTTACACCAGTATAGGGCAACGCATAATTCTGAACATTTCATGATATATTGAGACTTAGCAACACCTTTCCGTCCGTAGATGCGGTGTGCACAAAAAGAGGTAGGCATATAATACAGCCTATCCGTACCCGTGCGCCATGCTTTCAAACCCTCTCAAAAGACCGAGCCGAAGCCATTGTACCGCCAAAGCCTAAACACCGTATATGCATGCATTTCCTTTGTCTCATTTACCACCTTGTGCGCCCTCCTTGACCATCATCCTGTGACAAACCTAAAAGGCCTGTTCACGCGCGGCGCGCTCGGCATCGCCCTCGCTGACGATACGCTTGCCCAACCACTCGGTCTGGAAGCTGCGGTTCAGGACTTCTAGGTCCTTGATGATGTCGGCGCAACACTTGGTCACGGCCTCCTTGGGGGTGATGGTGCCGTCGGTCGAGACGCGCAGCTCGAACGTGGCGAAGAGCGGGTGGGGCACCTTGTATGCGGAGAAGATGACGTTGGGGTACGTGAGGAGGCGCTGCGAAAGCATGTTGCCGAGCGTGTGGTCTTCCTTGTTAAAGGTGAAGACGGTCGTGTTCGGAACCTCTGCGCATGGCTGTTAGTGGAGTGGGTGCGGGGTGCGGGGAGGTGTCACGTACGCGTCTCCTCCTTGGTCTCAATCTTTTTCTGGTTATCGTCAAGCACGAAGAGCTCGAACCTGTTAGGCACATCGTCAGGTTTGTATCCAATGCGAAAGTTGCCCTTCATGTGGTCGCGTTGAGTGCAGTTCGGGTTGTCCTCGATGAGCTGTCCAATCTTGTTCGGCATATTGGCGGTTGCAGATGCGGCGGTAGCGGCGGCGGCGACAGCTATGTATCGTGAAGGTAGAGGCAGTGGTCGACTTGCGTTGCGAGCAGCGAGTTATACGTGGTGAGCACCGTGTATGGAGGCGCATTTTGTAGCGGGTGCGGGCGATTGCTGCGGACCGTGCGCAGGGTTTTTTGCGGGCTAGCAAAGCGAGGCGCTTTGGCAGAGGTCGGCGGAGTCGTGATGTTGATGCGTGAGGCGTTTGTCGTTTGTCGTATGCGCGCGCAGTTGGGGGGACAGATATGGACAGCTCATCGTGGGACTACCGAACTGCACACAACAAGCCTTAGCGGGAGTTTTGACGTACCTGTCTGGCGCGTTCATGATGATTCTTATTAAATGGTTTTTCTCGTTCGACGAGGGTTGGTGTTGCTATATGAATGTGGTAATAATATGGTTCACAACGGGCAGCGTCGATCGTAGAGTCGAGTGAAGAAGACGGATTGGGGGAGGATTAAAGAGGGGATGGGCGAGGGCGAGGGCGAGGGCGGGAGCGAGTGGTGGGGGGTTGAGGGAGGAGAAAGAGAAGGTGGAAGGCAGCAGAGAGGGCAGACGTGAAAGTCCACTTCGGCGCGCAATTCTTTGTGCACGGTCCACGATCGCTCACCTCTCCGGGGACACCTGCCGCTCCCGCAATTAGGAATAGCTTATCTTAGCTTCACCTCGACCACAATTCACGCAATCTACAAGTGTTTGATACCGGCAAAGCTCTGTAAATGACCCTCACCTTGTCATTCAAATTTACATGGAGCTCGAATCAATCCACCACTCGACAAGAGGACTCGCAAAAATCCCGTCTACTTCGGCCTTCACTAACTTCACTGCTTTGTCACAGATGCAATCATCAATGTGTGTAAGAGCGAAGGTCTGGAATCAAATATGGCATCACTAAAGCAATCTATTCACGAGCCTAATGGTACATCCAATCCTAAATTTGCCTAACAAAAGCATTTACTCTACAACACCCTACCAGCAGTTGAAGCTGTGCTCCGGTCCTTGGTCTCAACCTTCCTCAAACCCCTGCCCGACTGGATTTGGCTCAACAAAGCGCCACGATCAGCTGCTCCAGCAGGCGGGCCTGCAGGCATTGGGGGAGGGGGAGGAGGGCCTCCGGCAGGTGGTGGTGGGGGACCTGGAGGGGGAGGTGGTGCACCACTTGTGGGCATCGGCGGAGGCGGTGGGATCCCGGTAGGTGGTGAAGATACCGCGGGACTCTCAGCGCGAGGGCTCTTGTTATCCATGGCGGAGAGTGGGCGTGGAGGAGCCATGTTTCCGAACAAAAGTGAGGCTAGCTGTTTAGCACCGCCCTGAGGAGCATCGTCTTCATCCGAAGACGAGTCGTCTGAATCAACGACTGACCAATCATCCTCTTCTTGTCTGCCTCGCATCCGCGCGGGGGGAGCAGACGGTTCGCTGAATGAAGGAGCCTTATTGGCATTCTCCTGCGTGAGGCGATGGAATGGATTCGTAGACACCTCGCTGGTGGTGCTCGGTGGCGGCGGAGGTGTTGCGATTGCCTGATTCTCCTGGTTGGACATGGCCATTTTCTTGAGGAACGGATTCTTTGTCTCGGTGTCGCCAAAGCCAGGGTGAGGGCTAGTGAGAGAAGAAGCTGGAGGGCTTGCCATGGATGATGGCGGTGTGCTGGCCTGATGGGGGAGTGGTGGAGCAGCTTGAGGCATTGGCGGCGGAGGTGGAGGTGCTGCTGGAGCGGTTTCTTGCGGTAGCTCCTGGCTAGCCGTAGGCGTTGTACCCTGCGGAGTAATGTTCTGTGGACCTTCATCGTCCGAGGATGAGTCCTCGTCGTCGAGACTTTCCAGTTGCAGCTGGAGTCGTCGCTCCTGCTCACGGATAGCCTCAATCCTTGCGCGTTCTGCAGCGAGCTTCGCTTCTCTATCTTTCGCCTCGGTCCTGGCAGCTTCCTTGCGCTTCTTTGCTTCTTGCTTCTGGATTTTGCCTTGTCGGACCTGTTCTTCCAAAGCACGCACCCTAGCTTGTGCCTCTTCTTCGCTTTTAGCAATCTCTTCCTGTTGTTGTCGCTCTTCTTCCCTAGACATGACATTAGTTTCACGTTGAAAGTAGCTTCGTGATGATACTTACTCTAGACGCTCTCGCTCTGCCGCTTGAGCCTCTTGCTGTTCGCGAAGGGCCTTCTCAGCAATTTCATTCTCGGCTCTCTTAGCTTCAGCTTCAGCCTGTTTGGCGTCATGCTGGGCGACATCCTTGTTCTTCCTCGAAGCTGGTGGAGGAGGCGGCTTCTTGCCGCTGGCTTTCGTCGGCGCAGGGGGAGCGGCAGACTCCTCGTTCAGGCGTTTTTGCCTCTCTTCCTCGCGACGGGCGTCCTCCTCTTCAGCTTGACGACGCTTCTCCTCCATCTCCTTCTTTTCCCTCTCCTGACGTTGTTGTGCAGTCTCGGCTCCCTTGACCGGTGGGCGTAGACCAAGAGCGGCCAGACGTTCGGCCATGCGTGCCTCAGCCTGTTGTTTGATGAACGCCGCGCGCTCCTCCGGAGTCTTGTAGGAAGAGTACGTTCCGCCTCCCGGAGCAGTTGAAGATGGACGAGGAGTAGGCTCGACGCCACGAGCTGGACTTTCGTACCTGGCAGCCGAGGCTGGACGCTTAATCTCCTCTGCACGAGACGACGCTTGGTATCGGTCGCCGCGAGGGGTATCCTCCTTTCGAATGCGAGCCGATCGGCTACTCCGCTGGATATCGAAGATGAAGTCCTTCACTTCATCTTCCACGCCCAAACCATCCTCCCATCTGCGCCGCTCGTGTTCGCTAGTGCTATCATGGCCACCTTCTTTCAGGCTTGCTTCTAGTCCTTTCGTGTACTCTCTGACACTGTCCTCTACGTCACGGATCATGTGTTCGTTGTTCTCGCGCTCGGAGCGAATTCGAGATGTTTCCTTCTCGAGGCGTTCTGCAGCCGCGCCTGTATCACCAGAAGCTGGTGCAGGCTTGCCGGTAAGAGCAGCAGAGCGCGCCTGCATCATAGCTTTGGCGCGAGCTTTCAGCTTATCGGACTCGGTAATAGACCCGCCCGGACCTGTACCAACGATAGATGATGCAGACCCCGGAAAGGCTTTGGCGTCTTTGAGTCTAAACAGCTCAAGCTGAGCATCAGCAATTTCGCGCTCTGTCCGGCGAACATTGGAAGCTAGCTCAGGTAGGCGGTCCGTCAAGTTTTGGAGTTGGCGCTTCAGAGCACGACGTTCCGCATCCGAGTCGTTCCCTCTAAGCGATGCTTGTGGGTGAGCATCGATGTCTTCTTGTATCCTGCGAATGCGGCGGTACAAATCGTCTGCTTCTCGCCTGTCCCTATGGTCCAAAGCGTCGTCCTCGTCAGCAGCATTTTCGTCGCGAGTGTCAATAGCATCCAAGAGAATCTGCTTCTCTCGGACCATCTTCTTGAGCTGATCTATGGACAATTCATCTGAACGGGAAGAACCAGTGGTTGATGCTGGAGAAGGTGAGCGTCCACCCGCCCCAACGCGATGCCGTGCACTGGAGCGATAGCCAGCATTGTCGTCGTTGTTACGGAAGACGGTGGCGTCTTTACGACCGCCAGCTGCTGGGCTTCCAGAACGGAAAGAGTGCGACTTGAGGTAGCTAACACCCGTTCGCTGAGGCTGCAAGAAAGCACCGGAATTCTTTCGGTCTTCCGCATCACGCGACAGCAGCGACTTCATCGCGCCAATAGAAGCGTTGAGATTGCGTGTGGATGGGGGAATCAGCTCCGCAGGCAAGCGATTTGGCACCGGATATCCATTCAACTTACGGTAGATGAGATGCATTGCAACAGCAAATTCATCCAAGTTCAGACGGCCACGGTCAGCGGAGTCGGCGAGTGTCCAAATGCGTTCAAGATCAGGTTTTGCAAGTCCACTCTGGCCGAATATCTCGAGCGCCTGCTCACCACTAATGTAGCCCTTGCTCAGCCCATCCCAAGCCTTGAATGTATCGTCGTAGATTTTCTTTTCACCCTTCGTGATGGCCCATGGAATAGTTGCGTTTCCGCTGAGTCCAGCGGTAGTGAAATTACCACCATCCCGACCTGTCTGTGGCAACATGCGCTGAGCAAGAGCCTCGATATTAGGGAGACCTGTGGCAGGAGTGTTCACTAGCCCCCATTGACCTGCCACTCCTGTGGGCTGCGCATTCAATGGTGCAAATCCAGTCGGGTTGGGCTGTAGACCACCCGAGTTGCCGAAACCTGTAGGCATCGGCGGCATAGGAGGTCGAGGGCCATTATAAACTCCCGGAGCCTGTCCGAATCCTGTAGGCTGAGGTTGCAGACCCATTTGGCCAAATCCCGTGGGCTGAGATGCCAGAGAAGACAGTAGTGCACTGTTAGATTGCTGAGGTTGCGGCTGCTGAATACTAGGGACATTCTGTGAGCTTTGATTTATTGGCTCGTCAAACCTCGGTGCATTGCTCGCAGGTGGTGGACGGCTTGGCTGCTCGTCGACCACACCAAAGGAGATGATATCGACCATGCTCGATACTTCATTCCTGATGCGTTCGGGGAGGCTATTAGGCATGTCCTTGCCGGTCATTTTCAAGTTGCACAGGTACATGGCGAGGGCGAATTCGGGGAAGAGGAGTTGACCAGATTTGGTAGTGTCTGCCAAAGTCCTAAGTAAGTTAGCTTTCGTCTGCTTGTAGCATAGGTAGGCCCTACCAGATATGGCCCAAAGCATCCCCTGGCAGCTTCGACCGCATAAGAATGTCCCGCGCTTGGTCTCCTGACATGGCCTGCGCATTGCCCACTGCTGACTTGAACAGCTGCTCGAACTTGGCCTGGTCCGTCGCAGTTATGAAGGAGAGTCTGATGTTCGGAATCTTGCTCGATTTGGCGGGCGGGGGAGGCGGAATTTGAGACGAGCCTGGGCCTCTGAACGAGTCTGCCATTTGCGACGAGGTCATGCCCGTGGGCTGTGGTCGCTGGGGCTGCGGAGGTGGCTGCGGATGCTGAGGAGGGGCGCCCGTCTGGAAGGGCTGCTGCTGCGGAGCTTGCTGGAACGACTGGCCTTGCTGGCCCGGATAGCCTGTGAATTGGGGTTGTTGCTGCTGCTGCTGTTGCTGTGGCTGCTGGAAGTTGTTTTGCGGCTGCGGCTGCGGCTGCCCCGGGAAAGCAGTAAATTGAGGCTGCAAAGGGCCTCCACCAAATCCAGTCGGCTGAGGACCCAATCCTCCCTGAAAGCCGCCGGGCTGCTGGCCGAACGATTGCTGCTGCTGGCCATACTGAGGCTGCCCCGGTCGGGCGCTGTTGCCGCCCCCTAAGTACGAGTTGGACCCAGAGAACATGGTGGACGCGGTGTTCGCGGGGTTGCTGCTCGAGTTCAGGCGATGCGCATCAGTCGCGAGGGAGTGGGTAGGAGTAGGAATGTGCGGAGAAGAGACAAGGAGCTGGGTGAATGGGCAAGGTGTCGTAAGTCGTGTTGGGTTGGGCGCAGACGGTGGAGGGTACGTGTGGGTGTTTAGCGTGATACAGCTTCCAATCCATGCTCGTCATCCAGTTGGCTTAAGCTTCCCTCAACCACAACCACCAACCCACCATGGCGATGGCGAGCGAACAGAACGGCGACAGCAGCGACACTCACGCCGAGCCTGACTTTGCAAAGGTAATTGGCCCGCCTCTCTCACGCCGAATCCGTGCTCACAGTTGCGCAGGCCTTCCAAGAGCTTGCTCGAGGGGAACGCGCTGCGGCAGCTCTGGAGAACCACCTCGACTCGCTAGAGAAGAAAATCGAAGAATTGTTAGCAAAGGCAGACGAAGATGAAAAGAATCTGAAAGCTCGGCCGGAGACGTCAGCAGAGACGCCTTCCTCGAGCGACACAGGCAAGAGCGCCTCATGATGCCTCTGCCCCCCTGCAACGACAACCGACCCGCGAACATCACAGCACACGATCATTAAGAAGGGCATTTAGAAGGCTACAAGACCGGCGTTTGGGCTATGAGAAGGCTTACGACATCTACATGAGGGTATATTGTCATTAGAGGCGTATTTTGAGGGAGAATCTGCATCCCAGACTCGTCTAGATACCTCCAATCGTCGATGGCTTTCCCTTGACGCCGTCCACCTCGAAGACGTGTTGCAAGTGGAAAACGCCATCACTATCCTTCTCTACCACGCCCACCTCGGTGATGATGCCATCAATCAATTCCGCGGGAGTCACATCAAAAGCAGGATTCCAGACGCCAATGCCGTTGGCAGCGATGCTCACCGTCTCGACGACGGCAAGATCCAGCGTCGCGCCATCATGCCTGGGTCCCTTGACTAAGGTAACTTCTCTTCCGGGTCGCTCCTCAATCACGATGTCGTTTCCAGACTTGGTGCTGAGATCAATGGTGGTCCGCGGTGCAGCGACGAGAAACTTGACTCCGTGATGCTTGGCGAGAATAGCCAACGAGTAGGTCCCGATCTTGTTCGCCGTGTCTCCGTTCGCCGCCACTCGGTCCGCGCCGACGACTATGCCTGCAATGTTCTCGGTCTCGCCTTTGAGCCGAAGAAGCGCAGCAGCCATCGAGTCCGTCACCAGGGTAGCGGGTATATGGTCATGGACTAGCTCAAAAGCTGTCAACCGCGAGCCCTGATTGTAAGGCCGGGTCTCGGTGCAGAAAGCGTGCTTCAATGCCCCTTGAGCATGCAGTGACCTAATTACACCTAGTGCTGTGCCGTACCCTGCTGTAGCAAGAGACCTAATTCAGTTTAGTAGACTCTCGCTGCGTCTGAAAGATATCTCACCCGGTGTTGCAATGCGTCACCATGCTGACCTTGCCCTTCGTCCCGGCCTCGGTGTTCTTCACTATCCACTCCGCACCATGCTTACCGATGTTTTCATTGTCGCTCACATCGTCAACCAGCATCTTCTCCGCTGCCGCCACATATGCCTCTCTGACAGAGCCGCCATCTGCACCTTGCTTGGCAGCTGCTTCTTCCGTCGTCTTCTTGAGCTTCCGGGCAGCATCAGCAAGATTGACGGCAGTTGGTCGGCTCGTCACCAGATAGTCCAGCTTTTCGAGGATGAAGACTTGTACCTCTTCAGCAACCGGAGGAAGCTTCATATTGACTAACTCGACTGCCAGAGCCAAAGCTGCCACTATGGCAATCGCAGGTGCCCCTCGCGTTCGCATTTCCTTAATTGCATGCCATGCATCGGTGCTTGAGTAGACATGGTTGTACTCCTCCTGGTGCGGGAGCTTCAGCTGATCCAGGATCTCTAGCTGACCTCTGGAGTACTTGATGGCCTGGAGTACCATCTTGGAAAACTGGCGAGCGAATAGAAAAGTTTGAGGTTGAAGAAAAAGTTGGGTTGCAATGATTGATTGCCCAATTCGAGCTGACGCCACAACACGTGAAGGCGGGACCTGTGCATCTTGCAGGGATGGCACGGAATCCAAAGAGCTGAAGGGGCAATACCATCACTTCCAACAACTCTCCTGTTGTTCTGCGCATCTCCAGAAAATAAATTATTATTTTCTGCAGTGCATTCATATGCACAACAAGAGGCTCGCTGTTCCATTTCCATATGCAACTCCGTTAGTGAAAGGTGTGTTGCAGTAACTTTGAGCTCAAACTAGCTCTTCCTCCACCAAACACTGACATCACGACCAGAAGAATGGGAAATGGCATGCAAAGAAGTAACGACTAGGGAATGCAAACCACCCTTTTTATAGCGCAATCCATGCTCCCAGCTCTTTCTTCTCAACACGTCCATCGCTTTCCGTGTCTCCTCTGTTTCCTTCATCCTCATCCTCAGCAGCTTTTCGATTGGTCATGGCTTTAGCAGCTCTTGGGCACAAATGGTCCGCTGAACCCACCATTGAGCACCCGCTCAGCATCTCATCTAGTCTCAAATTGGCAACCTCTGGGTACCGAATGCCACAGCTCGGTTTCGGCGTCTATTTATCGAAACCCCCAGACTGCGTAAAGTCATGTTTATGCGCCCTGAAAGCAGGCTACCGTCACATCGACACTGCACAATACTACGCCAACGAAGCCTCAGTTGGCCGCGCTATTAGGGACTCTGGTATACCTCGTTCTGAGATCTTCATCACCACCAAGATACTATCGCCAGGCAAGGATATCGACACGACGCTCCAGACAATTAAAGAAAGTGTGAAGAAACTGGATGATCGCGAGGACGGCTATGTTGATTTGTTCTTGATACACAGTCCCAACGGTGGTCCGATGTCCAGGAGGGCCATGTGGCTTGCGCTGGAGAAGGCAAGGGACGCTGGACTCGTGAGGGATATCGGAGTCAGCAATTACGGCATCGGGCACATTGAGGAGATCAAGAAGTTTAGCAAGCTCTGGCCTGTCGTCAATCAGATCGAGGTACGTGTTGCATAAAAGCGCAAGACCGCCAAACTTACGGTCACAGCTTCATCCATGGTGCCAGCAGCCCGAGATTGTCGACTACTGCGAAGACAATATGATTGTCATCGAAGCCTACTGCCCGCTCGTTCGTAATCAGAAAGCGCATGACAAGACCCTCGTTAGCATCTCTGAAAAGCACAAGCGGCCGCCGAACCAGATCCTCATCCGCTGGAGTTTGCAGCATGGTTGGGTGCCCCTGCCAAAGAGCGATAAAAGGGAACGGATTATCAGTAATGCTGATGTCTACGGCTTTGAGTTGGATGACGAAGATATGGAGAAGCTGGATGGCCTTGATCGAGGTCCAAACGGTGGCTCGATTGTGCAACTTGTGGACAATTCGCCCACCGGGTAGTCAGACTAGGAATGAGTTGTACAGTACAAGTCTGAGGTATCAATTGGGGTAATTTTCATGCGCTTACATTGTTACACTAGTCGTAGACAATGGCATCTCGGTGACCCGGTCACTTTTCAGGTTTCAGAATCATTCTTGGCAACGCGAGTCCCGCGGAGGATTGAAAGCCGGCACTCGTCCGGCTACTAGCCTTACATACTATCGGCCGTATTGGCCGTATTCATGCGTATTGACCACCGGCCCTATATCCATTGTAGCACCTCCCGTACCTCTGAAGGTATTAATTGCTGGTGCTTAGTGGCCTCGCGAGAGGGCCTGCAGTGCTAGCTCTCACCGGTGCCTCCGGAAGGCCCACATCCATACATACTTACAAGTTATAACCATCGCTCACTCCTCTTTCATCACAACTGATATCGAAATCTAGTCGCTGTTCCCATTATGGCCCTTACCATTCTCTCCAACATCGGCCTCGCAATCCTCGCGAGTTCCATCTTTTACCCAGTCTATCGTATCTTCAGCTTCTACGTATTCTACTTCACCGCGCCAGCCAGGCCCCTACACACCTACAAACACCCCTCAGAAACATCATGGGCTCTGATCACCGGATCTAGCGGGGGCATCGGCTTCGAAACGGCCCGGCACCTCCTCTCCCTCAACTTCGGCGTCATAATCCTCGCAAACGAACACATCGAAGAAGCAGAAGCGCAACTCCGAAAAGACTATCCCAACGCAACATCAAAGCCTTCAACTTCAACTGCATGACAGCCTCCGTCTCCGACATCGAGAACCTATTCCAGAAAGCCAAAGACCTGCGCGTCACCATCCTCGTCAACAACGTGGGAGGTCTGCCTCAGACGCACCCCGGCGTGCGTCCCTTCGCCGACTTCGATCCCGTGTCCGGAATCGATTATACTATCTCCCTCAATGCGAAGTTCATGACGAATCTCACTCGCCTCATGATTCCCTACCTCAAAGCCAACGCTTCCCCCCGTTCTCTCGTCCTCAACATCTCCTCGGCGGCGCACATGGGCCTCCCTTACTTGGCCCTCTACTCCGCCACCAAAGCCTACATCATCGGCCTGTCCGCCTCTAATAACTTCGAATTCCGCTTCGACGGGATTCCAATTGATGTCCTGGCAATTGTGCCGGGCGACGTGCGGACGATGAACAATACACTCGGGATGGATGAGGGGAGTCCGACTGCGGAGGTATATGCCAAGGCGATGCTGGAGCGTGTGGGTGCGAGTGTGAGGAGGAGTATGAGTGTTGTGGTGCCGTATTGGAGGCATAGTATACAGTTGGGGCTTTTGGAGTGGTTGCCTGAGAGTGTGAGGATAAGGGAGGTGGGCAAGAGGGTGGTAGCGAAACGGGATGCTCATGCGGGAGGGAATAAGAAGCTGTAGGGTGGATGATGGGAGATGTTGTTGATTGTCTGTATTATGAATGTATCATAAGTTCTAGAATGATTTCATGAGATTTGGGGATTGGATGAAGAATTGGATCGGTTGACGCAGTCAGTGTACCGCGCGACGTAAAAATCACACCTATTAAAAAAATACAAAAATCACCACATACTCCGCCCAGACGCTTAAAAGCACAAATATCAAAGTTAAGCTCCCGCCCACCATGCAAAGCAAAAAGAGGGGGAAAATACAATGTTCTCCGTCGCTTACCTACCCCTGACTACACACGTCACCCCCATCCCACCATCGCCCCTCCTCCTCCCTCCAAAAAAAAAAAAGCCTACAAAAAGATAGCTTAACCCTTGAGGTCGTGCCCGGAATCTGTCACAATAGTCAGCTATTGTGGGACACATTTACAGCTCGAACCGCCGCTCGCAGCTACGTTAAAACTTACCGAACCGGGGTTGCCGGAAGACTCTGAAAAGAGGCAAATCAGAATCCGGAGTGATAACCGCTACACTACACAACCTTTGCTGCAATTTTGTTGCTTTTCGTGGATTAAATAGTTTATATATAAGGTTAATTATTGGAAATGGGTGTGTGGGAGGGGGGAGGGGGATAGAAGACTAAAGGGAGGGGCTGTGGAGCTTTGGGATGGATTGATTGGGCGGTGGGGGGAGGTTACTGGTTACTACCTTATTTAGGGGAGCTTGGGTTGTGGGACGCTAGGTGTGACTGGATGGGAAGATCGGTTTTTTCTTGGTATGCGTTGTTTGATGCTTCTTTGCTTTCTTATTCTTAAATAATGCTCCTTTGTTGTATATAAATCCAAGCAATACTTTGCGTGCTTTTCTTGTGTTTCGGGAAGGGAGAGATGCTCATCCATGCATGCTTAGTTCTGCTTGAAGTATCTTAACGAAAGATGTTATTGCAAGCTGGGAAAGCGGATGCAAGTTCTTGTAAAGAACTTTGGCTGTAGTTGTTGACAGTGGAGCGCATTTTTTGTGTAGCTGTTCGTCAGTGTCGAGCAGACCTTATGATCAGAAGGGAATATTGCGCATTGCGGTTCTTTTCAGAGGAATATATAAATCAATAAGGGATCACTGCACTAGGCATACCGGTATCCATTGAAGCCCTGAAAAGCGCTTCTAGTGCTTTCAAAAGTTCGTTACAGAGTTCGTAAAACGGGCTAAGGGTTGGGTTAATCTCACAACCTGCATCACGTTTACTGCCAGATCTCACCTCGATTGTGCATCCAGTTGTCACGAAAATCAGCAATTGGAATATCAATAAGCAAGAAAACGCTGGCTGAGTCTTCACTTATCACGCACCCCTGGACTAGGATGCTGTGCGGCTACATCCACGGCCCGTGATCTCTGCACAGCGGGAGGCAAACTACACAGTTGTGGTGGAAAATGCCAAAGGGTGTGAGCCTAATACAACACCCTCGATGTAAAAGCCTCAACCTTCTGGAACGACCGCTGTTTTTGAGAATCTAATCATTTTGAAGCTTGTTGGTGCATGCCACTATACTTGTTAACGCCTTTTATAGACCACATCTGATATCCATATTGCACCGCCCAAAACGCCACCCAATGCATCCATTATTATGAGGAATCTTCGCTCTCCCACTCGTCCTCTTCCAACCTCATCCTCTCTAGCCCACTAACCACTCTTTCGAGAATTCCGGTCGTTCGCGCGCTGCTTCCGCTCATTCCTCCTAACCTTCTCCTTCCGCTCGCGCCTACTGTCCGCTCTAGCATCATGCGCCTCTCCCGTCTCTTTCTCCTTCTTCTCATCCACCTCAACGAGCCATTCATTGTCTCCCTCCTTGTTCTTCCCCTTGTATCCCCACTTGGGAACCCACTCTCCGCTCGCCTCGTCATATACCAGCTTGCCGTCGCGCTTCTTCTGGGTAATACCCTTCTTCTTGGCAAAGAGCTCCCACTTCGTAGGCGCTTTCTCTTCGGGAATGGGCTTTTCGCGTGGAAGTGGGGTTGTGGGCGCGGGGAGCACGAGGTGTACGCCATCGGCAGAGGACTTGATTTCGCAGGTCGAGAGGAGCTGGTTTATGAGGGCTTGGGCAGCATCGCGTGCGTTGGCCGAGAGGGCTTCTTCGAGGTTGTCGGGATCGGAGATGTTGACAGGATTGGGGTCGTTGGCGAGTAGGTTGCCGAGATCGAAGGTGAAGGGTGTGGGCTTGTCGACTGTAATAGGTCTAATCGTGGTCAGTGAAAGTGAGGGAGTGGGGTGGGGTGGAGTGAAAGCATACCTTCGGCTCGTGAGCGTCGACTCCGTCATTGAAGGTGCTGCATTCGGCGGCGACTGGATATTCATCGCATCGGTCTGAGCAGCAAGCTGTTGCGCCTGATCGGCAATTACAACTCCACCGTCCATTTCAGTGTCTGTCATTTTGCGATATTTGAGCTTTAGACGTTTGCAATGACAAATGACAGTGGTGGGCGGTCGCAGCACTGAGCACTTGTTGAATTATTTTCTGCGGGACAGTGAAGCTAGGCCGCTTTCGGTATAGACTCGGTGGTCCGCGTTTTTGATGCCATCTCGACTTCATCCATCACCGCGACAACTCAGCCAGCACGCCATTGTAGAGGCTCGGTGCCTCACTCAACTATCACAATGCCATCATCAGCATGTCTGAGGAGCTTCTCCCAGCTCTCCCTCGATAAGAGCGTCCACACCTCGCTCACGTCCCGATCGCTGCTCACTCCCCAAATAGCATGCTTTTCTACGTCGGCTGGGCGATTTGCCCCTCCGCCGCCAAAGAAGAAGGGCATGGTCGCACCGCCGAAGAGAGGAACAAGGACACTCAATGTCAAGAAGGGCAGAAACGGCCCGGGCCAGGACTCGGGCAAGCGACCGGCGCAAGGAGAGCGGAAAGCTCAGCGCAAGCGCATCGTTTTGACCAACGACAATGCATTAGAAGTCGCATCTCTGAGAAATCTAAACAAGGCAAATGCATTAAGCGAGACGAACGAGGGCAAGGTCATGGGCTTTCCGGAAGAGGTTGTCGATGCGCTGAGGGCGGTGGAAGCGTTCAAGCCAACACAGGGATGGAGTCTATTCAGGAGACCGGCAGCGCTGATGCGAAAGGAGACGATACAATTAGCTAGACTGATGAACGAGGTGGAGGATGCAAAGGATGGAAAGCAGGGCAAGACGACCCGGCGCGTGCTGAGTGGAGATAAGATGAGCGGGAAGAGCACGTTGCTGCTTCAAGGACTGGCTATGGCGAACCTGAGGGAGTGGGTCGTCATCAACCTGCCTGATGGTCTGCAATTCATCCCTCAAGAGTAGAGAGAAGCTAATACAGAATGCAGCGCAAGACATTGTCAACGCACACACCGAATACGGCCCTCTTCCCGGCTCTAACCCGACCCAATATACTCAAGATATGTACACTGCCAACCTTCTCCGACAAATACTCAAAGCCAACGGAGCTATTCTCGAACGCATCAATGTTACCAGCAACCCTACACTTCCCCTACCACTCCCGGCAAGATCTACACTGAAGCAGCTTGTCGAATTGGGCATGGTCAACCCAGAAGCCTCTTGGCCCGTCTTCACTGCGCTCTGGCAGGAACTCTCACAACCCGGCCGTCCACCAATTATGTTCGCAATCGATGGGCTATCACACATCATGCGCGAATCCGAGTACATGTCTGCGGAAGTGAAGCCCATCCACGCCCACGACTTGACTCTAATACGCTTGTTCGTCGAACATCTAGCCGGACAGAAGTCGCTTGCCAATGGCGGTATTATTCTCGCCGCAACATCTCAGTCCAACGCTCCTACATCGACCGCACTTGACCACTCCATCAAGGTCGCTGAAGCTCTACAGAAGCACCCCGACAACCTCCCGCGCTGGGATTTGTACAAGAATGTCGACTCGCGGGTCATGGAGGCTCTAAAGGAACTTCAAGACCCCAAGAAGACCGGCCTAGATGTCATCAAGGTCGGCGGTTTGAGCAAGGATGAGGCGAGGAGTATCATGGAATACTACGCAGAGAGCGGTATGCTTCGCCACAAAGTCGATGACGGTTTCGTGAGCGAGAAGTGGAGTCTTGCTGGTATGGGCAACATTGGAGAGCTAGAGCGCGCCAGTGTTAGGCTGAGAATATAGATTTGGTTGTATGATTTGAGTGGGGTGTATCATAGTAGAACTCTTGTACAATACACTCGGTATGTAAAATGTGTATAGGATCGCTGAGGAACTTACAGCTTTCCCTACATGGCAGCACTACTCAGTCTCTCCAGAACTCCCTTCGCCCCCTCCCTAACCTCCTCCACGATCTCCCTGGCACCCTTCACCTCCCTCACAAGCCCCACCGCACTCCCCACATACGTAGTCATTCTCCCTTCAACACCCCATCCAGCATCTCCCTTCTTCATTTCCTCCTCATACAACTTCTTGTTCTCCTCATGCGACAATCCCGCCAAAGAATCCACATACGTCTTATTAACAACTCCGCGAGCATTATGCGTCTCAGCCCAACCCGTAGTCCCACGACAATGATCATACACCTTCGTACGCACCGTGGTCTGTCCGCCATCACCAGCGCGGAGAACTTCATCCTGATACCCTTTAGGCAGCACAGCTTCCTTTGAAGCAAGAAACCTCGTACCCATAACAACCCCCGAAGCCCCAAGCGCGAACGCCGCAGCCGCACCCCTAGCTTCCACAATCCCACCAGCTGCCACTAAGACAGGCCTCTCCATCCCCTCCTCTTCCCCCAACCTCTCCACAGCATCAGCAACTTCGGGAAACAAGGAAACCAACCCCGCGCCCTGCGCCAAACCATGCCCTCCAGCATCCGTACCCTGCACAACAAGCACATCCGGACGCGCAACTCTCACGACATCAACAGCTTCCTTCACACTGCCGATCTGGACCCAGATTTTCGTGGCTGGGGAGGCTTGCCGGACGCCCTGTGTCCATTCTTCAAGGGAGATTAGGGAAGAGGGCGCGAAGAACCATACCGCCGCCGGAGGGTGTTTTTGCAGCGCGGCGAGGGCGGTGGGGAGGGACGCGCCCCAGTTGATGAAACCTACGCCTATGGGGAGGGTGGATGAGGATGAGTGTTGAAGGAGGTCATGGGCGGTGGCGAGATGGGTGGAGAGGTCTCGGGTGTCGGTTCCTGAGCCGATGAAGCCTATGCCTCCTGTGATCGCGTTGTTAGTGTGGTTTTGATGGGTGGGGTGGGATGGGATGGAAGGGAAGAGCGGGTGAGGGGAGATGGAGAGTGGCTACCGGCTTTTGTGATTTCGACGGCGAGATCGGCGAGAGCGATCAGGCGCATTGGTGCTCCGATTATGAGTGGTGTTTTGATCCATGGGTAGTCTCTTTTTAGTTTCTGGATATCTTCCATGATGATGGTTTCTTGCTTTCTTTGGCTATGTCTTGCTGAATCTATAGGCGAGGCTTTGGTCTTCAATTTTTGTCTGGGAATTCTTCACCCGTTGGCAATATTTTTGGTTGTGCTCCTCTTTATTTGGTGAAGAAGGATGGGTTTGGTACATTAGTAAGTTGCGAAGGTCGTGTGAATCGTCATCAATCCTCGGCTACACTTCAAGGTTCCGAGCTGACTGGTTCGGCTTACTGAATCCGCACCGTGTCTTCCTCGTCCATGAGGAATACTAGGACTACATCTCCCCTTCCACACTGAATGTGCTATCGTTTATTCCTGTGAAAGACCAGATGAAGTTCACTCACGTATGAGCTTAGAAATTTCCTTAACATAGTGGGGATTGCGTAGTTTTCTCGAAGCTACTACCACAGTAACAGCAAGCAGGCATTACTCAATGTAATGCCTAGTTAGCTCTCTATCTTTCTACCCATTCTGAGGTGTCTTTACTTGACGATAACAAAGGAACCTCGCACACACGTGAGCAAAACTCAACTGGGATCGGGCCCTGTGGGTCCGCTCCGAATATTAATAATCAGTGCCACCTCTCGCACGAATACTGTACTTCCGTCTGTCCTCTCTGTCCCTGCTTGAGTGTGAGAGATATCTCACTGACGCTTTTGGGAGCCTGGAAAAAGGCAAATGGATACTCGCACTTGGCGAATCCAACCCGAAGATTTTCGGACAAACCACTCCTTCAAGCGTAATCGCCCACGGGATCAAACAACGAGCCATGCACAAATCACAGACCCGCACCGCACCCACCGCCCAGCAAAAAGGAGAACTAAGCAAACCAGACTTTTCACTCCGCACAGCCCAAACGGAGATACGCCACGAAAAGGGTCCAGCTATCTGCCTTGACGTCAGTCTATCTCCGCCAATCACCGCCACCAGCCGAAACTGAAAGATTTCATCTCAATAGCTTGTCGATCTCCCGCCGCAAAATGTGTTGCCCGGGGAAAGAGATGATAGCTGATTGGCGAATGCCGGCTTAGAGTTGCAGTAGGATGGCTTTGGCGGTGACAGATTGTGAAGATGGATTCGGCTCGATAGAGAAGCGGCGATCCACTTGGGAAGACCATTAATTCCAATGACGAAACGTTGAGGCTAACTCCGTTGGCGCCGTGCGTGCATTTGTAAGGCGCGAGATTGTGCCATCGATGCCGTGTGCTGCATGTATTTACTCGTTCCGCTCTGGGTGCTGTCCCTTTCCCTCACTCTCGCGAAAGACAAACTCGGGAAATAAGCTATCAGAACCCGCGTGACTGCTAAAATTCTGCAATTAGGGGGAGGACAAGGGACTGGATCACCTTTGGATGAGTTTTGCGGAGTGTGGTTGTTGGTCTATTTGCTGAGATTTTGCTATCGCGAGGGCCTTCGCAAGTTTGAGACTCTTCACATCCCACTTGGACTCTTGTCCTGCCTTCCTTCCTATCTTTCCTCATCAGCGTCACGCTTTCCCTACGACACCGTCACCATCGGCTTGACGTCTTTCCCGTCTTTTGTGTTGTGTTCGTACCTTTCGTACTCAACATGTGGTACTCCAATCTACCACACTCGCAGAACGAGGAGGAGAGAAGACGCAATCCATGGCATAACGAACCAGAGATTCCACCCGAAGCGAGTTCCCCCAAAGTTTCAGGCAGAGATAGCGGCGATGACGGTGATAGGGACGGTACGAGCGGGACATGGGGAGAGCGAGATGCTGGGCACTTCAGCACGCGAGCAGCGCTCGAGGACTTCGATGCACTCAAGCAGACGTTGAGTTCGATCTCAAGAACGAAATCACATACAGAACCTGAGCAATCGGACGGTTTAATGCGAAAAATTAGCAGGCGAAGTACAAAAACTGGTTTTCAACGGTGGAGGTCGAATGCTCAGACGGATGGGAGTGTGGATGATGAGCCGGGGGATATCGGCGCCGCGGCTGCTGAAAAAGACGGCGACTTCGAATTGAGCAAGTTTATGAAGGAGGGTCACTTCGAGAAGAGGAGAGATGGCAAGTCCGCTAAGAAGGTTGGTGTCGTCTGGAAGCATCTTACTGTCCAGGGTGTGGGTTCGACAACAAAGTTCGTGCGAACACTTCCAGATGCGATCCTCGGTACTTTTGGCCCCGATCTCTACAAGATCATTTCTGGCTTCATTCCGGCGCTGCGACTAGGCCGCCACTCGCAAACCCGAACATTGATTCACGACTTCTCCGGCAATCTAAAAGATGGGCAGATGATGCTTGTCCTGGGACGACCGGGCTCAGGGTGCTCAACATTCCTCAAGGCCATCGCCAATAATCGCGAGAGCTACGCTTCGGCCCAAGGCGAAGTCTCCTATGGAGGCATTTTGGCCGAGAAACAAAAGAAACGTTTTCGCGGCGAAGTCAACTACAACCCTGAAGATGATACACATTTTGCCAACTTGAACGTGTGGCAGACACTCTACTTTGCGTTGCTGAACAAGACGAAGAAGAAGGAGAAGGATACAATTCCGGTGATCTTAGACGCCTTGTTGGGGATGTTCGGAATTTCTCATACTAAATACACGTTGGTTGGTGATGAGTTCGTACGTGGTGTCAGTGGCGGCGAGCGCAAAAGAGTGAGCTCTGATCCTCTATACTTTGTAGAAAACGACTGACACGGAATAGGTATCCATAGCCGAGACTCTTGCCACGAAGTCGACCGTCGTCTGTTGGGACAACTCTACCCGCGGCCTGGATGCCTCCACAGCCCTAGACTACGCAAAGTCACTACGCATCATGACCGACATAAGCAATCGAACAACTTTCGTCACTTTGTATCAGGCGGGTGAAGGCATCTACGAGCTCATGGACAAAGTCCTGCTGATTGATCAAGGACACTGTATCTACGAAGGTCCCGCGAAAGAGGCGAAGCAGTACTTCATCGACCTGGGCTTCCACTGCCCCGATCGGCAAACTACAGCCGATTTCTTGACCGCTGTCACCGACCCGACAGAACGACAATTCCGCCAAGGCTATGAAGCGAGTGCACCGAAGACACCCGAGGAGCTTGAAGCGGCGTTCAGGAATTCCGAGAATTATAGACGCGTGCAGCAAGACACCGAACAGTACGAACATGAACTCAGGCAGACCAACTACGAAGACGCAAAGGAGTTTGAAGGCGCCGTTCTTGAAAGCAAATCGAAGACCGTCTCCAAAAAGTCGCCTTTCACAATCAGTTTCGTCAGCCAAGTGTGGGCATGCACACAGCGAGAATTCTGGCTCACGTGGGGCGACAAGACGACACTATTCACCAAGTTCTTCATCATTATCAGCAATGGACTCATCGTTGGTAGTCTGTTCTATGGTGAGAGCTTGAACACGTCTGGGGCTTTCAGCAGAGGCGGCGCTGCATTCTTCTCGATTCTGTTCTTGGGGTGGATGCAGTTGAGTGAGCTGATGAAGGCTGTGTCTGGTCGCGTCGTGGTCAAGAGGCATGAAGATTACGCCTTCTACTCACCAAGTGCAGTGACTATGGCCCGGGTGGTTCAGGATTTCCCGTTGCTGTTGGTAAGGTCGCAAATGGTTTCACATGTGAAGACGTTGCTGACATACTATAGGCGCAAGTCATACCGTTTTGCCTCATCATGTATTTCATGACTGAGCTCGACGTCGATGTCAGCAAGTTCTGGATCTACCTTCTCTTCGTCTTCACCACTACCTTCTGCCTCACCTCTCTGTATCGCATGTTCGCCTCTCTGTCACCGACCATCGACGACGCCGTACGCTTCTCTGGAATTGCCTTCAATCTCCTCATCATCTACACTGGCTACGTCATCCCTAAGCCTCAGCTGCTTTCCGAGTATATTTGGTTCGGGTGGCTTTATTGGGTCAACCCTGTGTCCTATGCTTTTGAAGGCGTACTTTCGAATGAGTTCTCGGATCGAACAATGGATTGTGCGCCTAGTCAACTAATACCCCAAGGGCCTGGTGTAGATCCCGCATTCCAGGGTTGCGGTCTAACTGGCGCAGAGCCAAACGCGCACGCAGTCCTTGGAGCTTCCTACCTCCAGACTACCTTCAGCTACTCGCGTAGCAATCTTTGGAGAAACTGGGCTGTGGTTATCGCTTTCGCAGTGTTGTACCTCCTCGTCACGATCATTGCCACTCAAACCATTTCCTTCGCATCCGAAGGTGGTGGAGCGTTGACCTTCAAGAAGTCGAAGCGTGCGAAGAAGACCGTCAAGCAGGCACCAGTAGACGAAGAAAAGGTCGTCAATGGGGAAGAAACTCCAAGCGGGCAGTCTTCAACTACTGAAAAGCAGGAAGAAGAGGCTCTGGAGCAGATTTCGAGCAGCGAGAGCGTCTTCACCTGGAACAATGTCGAATATACCGTTCCTTATCAGGGAGGCGAGAAGAAGTTGCTGAACAAGGTCAACGGATACGCGAAGCCTGGAGTCATGGTCGCTCTCGTCGGCGCGTCAGGTGCAGGCAAAACGACTTTGCTCAATACACTCTCGCAGCGCCAGAGCACGGGTGTAGTCACTGGTGACATGCTCGTGGACGGGAGACCTCTTGGTCGCGACTTCCAACGAGGAACCGGTTTCTGCGAGCAAATGGATCTCCATGACGGTACAGCAACTATTCGTGAAGCCGTTGAGTTCTCTGCTATTCTGCGTCAGGAGCGCAGCGTTTCTAGACAAGAGAAGATTGACTATGTCGACAAAATTATCGATCTGCTGGAACTAGAGTCCATTCAAGATGCGCTTATTTCAAGCTTGGGGGTTGAGCAAAAGAAACGCCTTACTATTGGAGTTGAGCTTGCTGCGAAACCGAATCTGTTACTTTTCTTGGATGAACCGACCTCGGGCCTGGACAGTAACAGTGCATACTCCATCGTCCGCTTTCTGAAGAAACTCGCTTCAGCTGGCCAAGCAATCGTCTGTACCATTCACCAACCTTCCTCCGTCCTCATTCAACAGTTCGATATGATACTCGCTCTCAACCCTGGAGGCAACACCTTCTACTTCGGTCCCGTCGGCGAGAATGGCAATGATGTCATCAAGTACTTCGCCGACCGCGGCGTGCAATGTCCACCGAACAAGAACGTTGCTGAGTTCATTCTCGAGACGGCCGCGAAGCCTACCAAACGACAGGGGAGAAGAATCAACTGGAATGAGGAATGGCTAAACTCGGAGAACAACCAGGAGCTGCTAGCAGAAATTGAAAGAATCAAGCGGGAGAGGAGAGAAAAGAGAGGAAACCAGGGAAAGGAGAAAGAGAACGAAAAATTGGAGTTTGCAGCTTCAGTGTGGACGCAAACTACCATGCTAACAAAAAGAGTCTTTACACAGTACTGGCGAGATCCATCGTACTTATACGGAAAGCTATTTGTAGCCGTCATCATCGGCATCTTCAACGGCTTCACCTTCTACCAACTCGGCTCTACAGTCACCGATTTCCAGAATCGCCTGTTTACCGCCTTCCTAATCATCCTCATCCCACCCACAATCGTCAACGCCGTCGTGCCCAAATTCCACCAAAACATGTCCCTTTGGCTCGCGCGCGAACACCCTTCTCGAATCTACGGTTGGTTTGCTTTTACGACTGCGCAGGTCGTTGCCGAGATCCCCATCGCTGTTGTCTCCTCGGTTCTCTACTGGGTCTTGTGGTATTATCCTGCCGGGCTACCTACGGATAGCAGTACGGCCGGATACGTCTTCCTCATGACGATGTTGTTTTATTTGTTCATCTCGAGCTGGGGGCAGTGGATCTGCGCATTCGCGCCGAGCTTTACAGTGATTTCGAACGTGCTACCATTCTTCTTCGTCATGTTTTCGCTCTTCAACGGTGTCGTGCGATCATATTCGGAAATACCTGTGTTTTGGAGATATTGGATGTATTATATGTAAGTCCATTTCACGTAGCTATCTTCCCCCCCTCCCTTCATCTCAAACCCTTCATTCCCGCATCCCGCTTTGGCATTCGTTAGTACTAACAACTCACCCTAGCAACCCCTCAACCTACTGGATCGGCGGCGTCCTCTCCGCTACCCTCCACGCGCAACCCATATCCTGCCTCCCCACCGAAACCGCGCAATTCAACGTACCCAAAGGCCAAACCTGCGCCTCCTACGCCTCTTCCTTCCTCTCCCAGCCCTCGACCCCAGGCTACCTGCTCAACCCCGAGGCAACGCAGAACTGCATGTACTGTCCCTACGCCAGCGGCGACGACTACCTCGCTATGCTGAACATCAGTTTCGGCGAGAAGTGGAGGGATTTCGGCATCTTTTTGGCGTTCTGTGTGAGTAACTGGGCGTTGGTGTATTTTTTCATCTGGAGTGTTAGGGTTAGGGGGTGGAGTTTTGGGTTTGGCGCTGTGGCGAGAATGGTGCGGAGGGTGGGGAGGGGGAGGAAGGAGAGTAGGAGTAGTGGCGGCGAAGTGTAGAGCGTCTTCTATCATGTTCTTGTACAACCCCCCTCCATGAACGGGCTGCTAGCGCGGTTCTCGCGGCGTGCACGGATGTAGGGACTATGCCATTTTCTCTGTATTTTATATAGAAATATACATCCTATTACTACTTTATATAGCTCTATCAAGGAATAAGGCAGAATTTAATACCTCTAGTTGCTAGCAAGACACTTATATAATAAGGTATCTAATTCTCGCACCTTCTACGCACAGGCATACCCCCACTGAACGCGCTAGCAGCCCGTTCATGGAGGGGGTTGTATGTTACTCTTAGTTAATATATAGACGTAGAAAGCCGGAGATATACAAATTTGAAACATCGTTATGGAGCAGAGCAATGCCAATCCAACAGTGATGAAGCCCCCGCGGTAGTAATATCTCGGGGGAGAAAAGATTCACTTAACAACTATTTACACGTTGCAAAATATATATAGAAGGGGACACAATATTAAGAAC
The DNA here is from genome assembly GCA_010015675.1 of Byssothecium circinans. NCBI lineage: Eukaryota > Fungi > Ascomycota > Dothideomycetes > Pleosporales > Massarinaceae > Byssothecium > Byssothecium circinans. Next base: position 242,807 of record ML977001.1, on the reverse strand, counting down.
TCAGCATCGATTTATATGTTTTCAAAAGTAAAGTTACCCGTGTTTTCTAGCAGCTATTGCAATTATATTATTCGTTTTATTTAAACCGCGGAGGTTTCAATTATGAAGAAAGAACACAGTGAGGGAGATCTATACAATGTTATTATATGCAGATTACACGAAATATGCAGTGTGGTTATTAAGCAGTCATTCAGGAAGAATAGCTTTGGATTTTGAAATTATTTTTTCATTAAAAAAACTGAACAAACACAAAATGGCTGACTAGCACCACCAACCTTCCATCCACATTATCCCCACGCAGAAAGAGAGTAGTAGTTTGACCTCCGAAGCAAAAGAACCCTAACTCCTATCCGATATGTACTCAAACCCTACAAACTCCTCCAATACATACTGAGTCCACCCCCATCCATCATCGTCATAATCACCTCCTAATTCATCAAGTCACCAATCTCATCCCATCACTCAATAGCCACCCTCCTCGGCTGCGCCGCCTTCGCCTTCGGCACCACAACACTCAAAACGCCATTCTTCAAACTGGCCTTAACACCATCCTGATCGACCCTCGCAGGGAAACTAAAGCTACGATGGAACTCCCCAACACTCCTCTCACTAACCCAATACTTGGTCCCATCGCCCTCTCCTCTCTTCGCAACATCCCCCGCCGCCTCCGTCTTGCTAACCTGCCTCTCGGCGCCCTCGTCTTCGACACGCGGCTGCTTCCCGCGGTTCCCGTCTTCGATGGCGGCGGCGGTGGGTCGCTGGCCTTCTTCGCGGACGTGTTCGTGGCGGCCGCTCACGGTGAGCGTATTGGCGTCCGTCCATTCGATGTTGATGTCTTTCTGCTCAATGCCCGGGAACTCGCCGTGCAGTTCGTAGGCGTCGGCGACTTCGCGCACGTCGAATTTCGGCGTGAAGGTCTGCACGTTGCGGAGCGCTGCGTTGCTGGTCTCGGGCAGGTCGCGGAAGATGCGTCGGTCGTAGTCGTCCATGAGGCGGAAGAGGGGAGCGAGCTCCGACGAGAAGCGTGGGAAGAGCGACATTGTTGCTGGTGTGGTGGTGAAGGTGCGTTGAGATGGGAGACTTGTTGTGGTTACTGCTTTTGAGGCGGTCCTGGGTTTGCTGATGCGGTGGTGGATGTTCTTGGGCACTTTTCGTAGTGTGTTGCGGAGTGGTTGCATGTATAGCTTTTTGCGCGGTGGTTGTTGTTGATTGTTCTGAGGATTTAGGATGTCGAGGACGGTGGTACTTATACTCGTGATTGAGGTTTTCTAGAGCTTTCGTGAGAGTGATGGGGGTTTCTAGATTCGGTGTTGACGTTGTTGTGACATTTTTCTGACATTTTCTAGAGATTTCGCGAGATTTCGTGATGGTGAGGGGTTGTCTGAATTCGGTGTTAAGGTGCTCTTGGCTGAACAAATGGTTGCGTGATGGAAATGTGAGGATGTTCGGAGAAAGTTCGGTCGAGTTCTAGAACCCTCCTGGTCCCCCCAGCAGAACTTGCCAGTGACGACGCGAAAACAAAGCGTCACGAAACAGACGCTGACTGCGAAAACCATCGCATCGAAGCTGCGCGAGTCTTACTATCCCCCAGATCGTTTACGCACATCTGGGTATCAGAAGGCACTTACATTGTTGGAGGTTAAGGCCAGATCACGTGATTATACACAGTCGATATTCTCGGTGTCTGGCGAGAAGGCGATCATCAGCTTCTATCGTGGGATTTTGGATATCTTCCTATTAAATGTGTCTTCTCAACAGAACTAGACGTCTAACGAGTCTTTGAGGCCCAGCGCCACAGGTACGAAGCAATATACGTTGTCCAAATCCTTCGGATGCAGAGGTCAATGGATTAGCAAGCCAAATCCGACAACTATACTTTGGAAAAGTCATCAAGCCTCTGGCATGCCACTGTACATTAGGATGTACGCGAATTATCGATCTTCATGACCAAGATGTCGCAGGCACCAGCCTCGGTGAGTTGGTCCATCACTATCGCAATGTGCTTCTTCAAGACCATGACGGAGACCGCAACCCAGCCGTCCTCCTCCAACGTGGTGGTTGTAGGCGCGCGTCGACCAGGAGTAATTTTGCATGCAGAACTGAGCTTGGCACGCTCGATATTGTACGTGCAGAGGACGTATTTCTGGGCTGTAATCACTCCCTTAATCCGAGCAGTGATAAGGTCCACTAGTTTTGAGTCTGATGGGTGCTTCGACTTGATCAGGATCGCACTCGACTCTACTACTGTCGAAATAGCTGTCAAACCCGCAGCGCGCATGGTCTGGTGAAATTAGCAAAACTCATAAGGGGGGTATTGAACTATGATGACAAGTTTCCATGCAAATAACGCAGATGCCACATTTGCTTATTGGGTCGGGCCCATGTTGACGTACCTCTCCAGATTCAACAAGATCGACAATGCCGTCTGCGACACCGAGCGCACAGGCAGCCTCAACACTCCCACCCACGAACCTGATGTTCGTTTTTAGCTTCGCCTCGCCGTTGAGATCGCTAGCACCAGCCTGTTGCGCCTCTAGCTTTCTGAAGTATTGCTCCGTGAGGTTGGTGAAGCTTGTGACGACATTCTTTCCGATGAGATCTTCTGGATTGGTCAAGGAGCCCTTCTGCGGTACTTGGACCTGCAGCTTGCACTTCCCAAAATCAAGATCTAGCACCTCTTCCACACCAGTTGTAGCTGTGGGTGGCACTGCGCACTCATGCTCAGCCACCTGGTCTCGTCCAGTTATGCCCAGATCCACCCTTCCTTCGCCAACGAACGTGGGAATATCAGCGGCCGGGAGGAACACCAGCGCGAGCGGATGGTTCTTGACAAGAGCGATGTCGAGTCGTGAGTGGCGGTGGAACTGGATGTCTGAGCCGTGGAGGAGATCCAAACAAGCCTGGTGCAGACGGCCCTCTACATGTGCGATTAGCGAAGCTTGGTATGACCATAGAATGATACGTACTCTTCGGCACCGCAAACAGTAGTCGGTCGTTTAGACTATATCCCAGCACGTCAGACATGAAGGGCAGACTTCGACTCCCCTCTCGTGGCCTGCCAACAACATTTTCGCCATTGGTGCCGTTGACACCGTTCGTGATGGAGTCCATAGTGATCTGCAGAGGGGGAAAGGTCGGGACTTACGAATTGACCAGATCCATACTTGTAGAATGTGCGCGCGTTCTACGGGGGTTTGTTAGTTTGTGATTGTTGACGATGCAGCATGCAACCGAGTGCGCAGGTGAGACAGTCTTATTGGGTCCACGGAGGCAAGTGTGGGAGAAAGACGCACGCACTACAGTGTGGTTGTGGGACACGGCGTGGGTGTGTTAGTCGTTTCGTAGTGCAACAAAATTGCTTTGACGTTGGTAGATTGGAGAATTCACAAGACTGTTGCTAGTTCCTCGTCTGCCCTGGCGGCCCAGCAACGAATCAAGGCTGTCATTTGTAAGTAAAGCGTTTGCCGATGTATGACAGGGCACGTTGCCATCCACAGAAGATCTGGGATGGTGAAAGACTCACCAAGCTCCGATATGCGGGCAGAAATTGAGGCATCTACATGACGCACCAATCAGCTTAGTCGTCCCCCACCATGTGCGACTAGCCTCTCTTGGCTAGCGTGGAGAGCGCAGGCGGTGACGACTGGCACAAAAATTCGCTTCCCGGACGTCTGCCGCACACTGACACTAACAGCCATTTTTGACCGCAAGCTTACTGTCGCCAAAGTCAAATCCAACCTCCACGACACCGGTCTTCCACACATCTCAGCCCTCCCGACCAAAAAATGTGCGCGAACTACTTCCCATTTTTATTTTCAATAGACTAACAGCGACAGCCTCAAACATGGATACCGCCAAGGTCCCTGTCAAGCTCGTCAAGGTCACCCGCGTTCTCGGCCGCACCGGTACGTCTGCCCTGTCGAAAATGATCGCGGCCATATGAGAAGGGACGAACGGACAAAGAAAGGCAGGATCTGACAGGCGACAGGCTCCCGTGGTGGTGTTACCCAGTGCCGCGTCGAATTCATGGACGACACAACTCGAAGCATCATCCGAAACGTCAAGGGCCCAGGTACGGCAGCGCGATACAAACGGAGAAGTGAAATGGAGGCTAATTGCAGGCAGTCCGCGAGAACGACATCCTCTGCTTGCTCGAGTCTGAGCGTGAAGCCAGGAGGCTGCGATAAGCGGTGGCGGCGGTGATGGTGATGACAACTGGGGGATACGAGCGATGGTACCGAGAGCGGGAAAAGGCCCCAGGCGTGGCCCGGTCATTTGCATTCAATGGGAATCTCTTTCACGGCAGAGGCGCGGTAGTATTCGGCTTCTCATGAAATAACATTCGGTCTCGGCCTCATCTCTCTATTCTTCTGGATCAGGCTACATCCATCTGCTGACCCTGTACACGTCTCTTTGCAAAGCCTTCAATGCTTCTGACATAAATATCTAGATGACATAGGGAGCTTCGTACCTGCTTCCGCAATAAACCACTTCGAACTCGTCTCCGGTCTTCTGGTCAGCTTGGACGATCCTGTCCAGATACCACGGCAATATTCCGCCATCACCCTCACATGCACGTACGCGCAAGGCGATGCTGAATATAGGTCATTCGACAGCTTCGAAGCCACAATAAGACCAGCCGTCAACATGTTTGCGACCTTTAGCGCCCCGTCATGTTCAACATGGTTCAGGAACATCCCAGCAGATCCTTTGCCGCCGCCATGTTGCGCCCAGGCCGCTTTCTAACCAGTGTCAACTCAATGGCAGTATCCATATGGATATGTACGATGACTCGAAATCGCATTTCCGTCGGATCAGCCTTCTCTAGCGATTTGGTAAAGACTGCCACGATGTCTTGTTCCAGTGCAGGCTTATGTGGTATATCATGCCATGTATAACACTCCGATGAGCCCACCTTTCTTCCCAACTTTTCATCTCTGTTGGCTTTGATACTGGACACCGCTGCTTCAGGGGCCGACCACCCCGCACTCGAATGTACCGGCGTCAAGACATATTTCCCTTTGTCTTCACTGTGAGACTTTACACTGATGGGCACCTCCGCAACTTGAGATTTTGGACGGAGTCCAGCAGGAGGCGATGGCTGGTCAAAGGACGAATTGCTCGATTTGCTACGAGGGGTTTTGGATCTGCGAATGGGAGAGCTGGACAGTGAGTCTAGAGTCTACGCTCTGCATTATTGAATTGCTGATGTAGATGCGTAGCAGCACCGCAGAAATGATGAATACAAAGAGCGCTAAAAGTGGTACAAACACTGGCGACTGTGAGTGGTTCAAGATAAAGCACGGATCCTTGTTAGACATTCACGTGACATTGTCAGCGTTGTTTGGCTCTACTTGAGGTTGGAGTTGTGGCCATCGCGAGTGGATGGAGGGCCAGGAGGGCCAAGTTTGTAGCGGTTATTACTAATATCTGCTTGCTTCACACGGGATGAATCCTCTAGGCATGTGCTTTTCACGCGACATGTTTGTTTGATTGAAACCCCGCCCGTTTTCTTTGTTCATGCAGTGCCCTTTCTATGAATCGGTATGCACAACACCGCACGTCTATCGACCAATGAGGCGAGAAGGTGGCGGTTGAACAAGACCTCCTTGTGTCATCAGATGCAACTCGACTTCGCGTTCGTTTTGTTGGCATGTTGAGCCAGCATGCAATTCTCCAAGCCGATTTATAACAAGTCGCCAAATCCAGCTCCCAGTTCTCGAGATTCATCAGTAAATGCCAAGAGAGTCGTTGATGTGCATCCTCCGATGCTCCACATCACCCTCCGCTGCCTGCCCACCGTGCCCAAGGGCTATCTCCTAATCCCGTACCGGTATAGGGCCACGTGAGAGCGGTCGTAGCCGGGTACACATGTATCTGAAACAGACCAATCCTATGACGAACAGGTCTGGGGAACCTTCCCCAAGGAGTCTGGAATGGGATAGATGTTGGTAAGCCGCGGAGGATCGGTGCGTATACGCGCAAGGTACCTTGTATGTAATCCTACTGTTCTCCATGGCCCCGTTTACTGAGGCCTTCGTTCAAGAAACCCGTCGATACATCGTCCATCGTGCAGTCTTTCCAAGCGACTCGTAGCCTCGGGACTTCTTTCCCAGATTTCGTTAACTGCACCGCATTTTACTTTCGCAAAACACACGAGGGTACTGGCATCTTACACTGGTGTGTTCTTTAGCGACACACCTATGAGTCGGTAAGTTTTGGCTTTCTACGGTTGCGCCGAGTTAGTTCTGCGCCAACACTGCCGAAACGTTACTGACAACGGCGAATACTAGTATACCAAACTTTTTTACACATGGCACCCCCGGCTTCGCATTCGAGCTCTTCACGCGAGACCGAAGTTCTACAAGACGAGAAGGTAGACGAAGCATACATCCAAGGCCGCGAAGAAGAGATATCAAATCAACAGACACACCCTGCACCCAATCACGATGTTGAAAAGGCCCTTCATGGCACGTCTGTGTCCACACATAGCGACGACCCAACACTAGATGTCGGCTCGGTAGTCAACGTACAGGAAGAAGAGCCGCGGGATCCAAACATCGTCGACTGGGACGGACCCAACGATCCAGAAAATCCTCTTAATTGGCCCTAGAGAAAAAAATGGGGGTTGCTTGCTTGTCTGAGTAGTGTTACCTTGGTCACACCTCTCGCATCGTCGTTCTTCGCTCCTGGGGTCCCCCAGGTTCTGGAAACATTCAACGAAACGTCAAACCTCATTGCCGGGCTTATCGTCTCCATCTACATTCTCGGCTTCGCCATCGGGCCGCTCATCATCGCGCCAATGGTATGTACGCTACTACACTCTGAACGGGAAAATCTACTGACCACGCAACCCAAGTCCGAGCTGTACGGTCGTTTCCTTCTCTACAACATCTGCAATCTGCTCTTCGTCGTCTTCACTGTATGTTGTGCAGTGAGCAACAGCATGGGCATGCTCATTGCCTTCCGGCTTCTTGCTGGATGTGCGGGCGCGGCACCGGTCACCTTGGGCGGCGGGTCGATTGCAGACATCTTCCCGCGTGAAAAACGTGCCGGTGCGATGGCTATCTGGAGTATGGGGCCTCTCCTAGGTCCAGTATTAGGGCCTGTTGCTGGAGGCTGTAAGTAACGATTCCAATCCTCCCCCCATTGGCCATGCAACCAACCAACAACCGACTCAATCTCTCTCTAGTCCTCATCCAAGCAAAAGGATGGCGATGGGTATTCTACATCCTCATAATTCTAGGAGACGTATTCTCCATCCTCCTCTTCTTCGTCGGCAGCGAAACCTACCCCCCGACCCTCCTCGCCCGCCGAGCCGCCCGTCTCCGCAAAGAAACCGGAAACCCGCACCTCCACTCGGCCCTCGCCAAAAACATGCCCCCTAGAGAAGTCTTCCTCCTCAGCATCGTCCGTCCCATGAAAATGCTCCTCCTCTCCCCCATCGTGCTCCTCACATCCACCTACATCGCCGTCAACTACGGCATCCTCTACCTCTTCTTCACGACCATCACCTTCGTCTTCAAGGAGACCTACCGCTTCTCCACCAGCCTCATCGGCCTCGCGTACCTCGGCATGGGCGTCGGTATGGTCCTCGGCGTAGCCTCGCTGGGCCTCCTGTCAGACAAGGTCATCAGAAAACAACAGCGGAAAGGAGACGACGACGTGCGGCCAGAACACCGTCTCGCGCTGCACCTCACCGTCCCCGGCGCCGTCCTCATGCCCATCGGCGTCTTCATCTACGGCTGGACCACGGACAGGCACGTCCGTTGGATCGTCCCCATCATCGCTAGCACCTTCGGCATCGTCACGGGTATGACGACTATTCAGACGTACCTCATCGATGCGTTTACTCTGCACGCTGCTTCGGCCCTCGCGGCCATTACCGTGCTGAGATCGGTGTTTGGCGCCTTTCTCCCGCTCGCTGGCTTGGATCTGTTCGATGCGTTGGGGCTGGGGTGGGGGAACTCGCTGTTGGCGTTTGTGGGGCTCGCGATGGTTCCGGTGCCGGTTGCTTTTAGCCGTTATGGGGAGGGGATTAGGACGAGGTGGACGGCTTAACCTGTAGGTCTTTCTTTTTGAGTTTGGGTTGGTCGGGGAGAAAAGTGTTAATTTTTCTTTTCTGGGGGTTTTGGCATGGTATAGCGTTTGCGAAGGCGTTGGGATTTATGGCCTGTGTGCGTATTAAAAAGGATGCATTTAGCATATGTTTGTAGGGGGATGGGCATTGTACCGCACATGTTAAAATGGTCTGGTTCCTTGCTCTTTAATTACAATTGATAGCGGAAACTATGCAATATTAATTACTTATTATAAGAGTGGGAGCAATTACTTATCAGGAAAACCAAGTAATCACTTCAAAAGGAAAAGGACGTTCATTCCCCCTATCCTAGAGTAGGTAGGCTATTATTAGGCTGGGTGCTAGTTATACTTAATATAATTCCTTAGACTAAGCGTGGGAGTGTTTACTCACAAAACCCTAACTCCCTAGGAAGTCTCTTACCTCAGATATTATAGTACACATTTGATGAGCGATTGTTTGTACATATGTAGATAGGTAGACGCGAGATACTCGCTATCTAGTCATTACAACCATCCCATCGTTTGCCTACGGTACGCGCCCTTTCTCTCCCTTCTGTTTTTACTTTCTTCTCTGCCTCTTACGTGATAGATCCAGCTTCATGCATATTCCGACCCGACCAGCGCCCGCACGTGCACCTCCAGAGCACGAGTTTGCCGGCGTCTCCACCCATACGCCATTCACATCCCCATCAGCCTCCTCCATCACCTCGACACATTCGTAATCCCCGGCTCCGAGTACGTTTCCAACTGCCTCCTCCCCCGCCTCAAAAGGTACTCAATAGTGCCGAAATCTTTCTTATTGATCGTCGCATGTTTTCGGAACTCTGACCTAATTCACGATATATATATATATCAGCGATTCCCTCGCAACATTCACCATTACCGTTACTATCCGTATTTTCTCGCAGGGTTTATTTAATTCCACCCTCGATTGCCGTGACTGACCTTGTGAGTTCCCTGAAATTCGCCCTCGTATCCTATCCCTCGGAATCAGCAAGTGTCGGTCTCGTTGCACGGGACATGAAGCATGCATGCATGCATGGTCCAAGGAAAGAGAAAATGTGGTACTCACAGCAGGTTTGCCCCTAACACCCCTCAAGCACTCGCGATAAAGCCTCAAAACATCCCTCTGCAGCCCCGATAACTTTCCCATATCTTTTCTTCTCTTGTTTACCACCGGCGTTGTGATGAAGACGTTGTGTACATTTGATGGATGACGTGACAAAAAGAACCTCTCGTTTAAGCGTGATGTCGTCTAACGGTGGCAGGCAACGGCGAAAACGGTACCCGTTACCCCCGAAAAGCCCCGACGCAGATGCGGACCGTGCTACGTGCTTGGACGGTGCGGCGACGGGAGCTTGCCTCTTACCGAGCAAGCTAGTGGCGTGCTGAGTTAACGTCAATTGGAACCTCAAACCTTCCTGTTTACATGTTTACATGTTCGCATGTTTATTGCTGTGCCGCTGGGTAGGAACGGGAGGTAGGGGTTGCTGTGGCGTGGTATCGGTCCAACGGGCGGCTGCTGGCTCTTTCATGCATGCATGCACGCCCCGCTCCTCCCCGCGTATATTATACAGTGGCAGCGCATCGACCGCTGTGCCGCCGCCGAGAGTTCGTCGTCTTCGTTTCCTTCCCTTATCTCGTCGGCATCGAGGTTGTGCTCCTAGTATTGCAGCGATTAATGTTGTCGATGGCTGCGATGACGAGAGGGCGTTAACGGAAGGTGCTCTGGTCTTCTTCAGCGACATGGGGTTTGGACGTGGTGTCCCCGTTTCCCTAGATCAAAACAGGGCAATGGAGGCTCAAAGCAACAGTGCTGAAACTACAAGATGAAGGAACAATAATTGGATAGGCTGAAAATACTTTTGGATTGAAATTTTGGTTTGGTGGTGCTGTTTTTCAGGAAGAAGGTTGGATTGAAAAGGAGAGGAAGTCAGCGGGTTGCAGCCTGTCGAGAACGTAGAACTACAAAAGCATAATGCCCGCACAATACCTCGAAGGACGAACGCCGAAGGAATGCCAGAGCAAGAAAACAAAACAGAGAAAGAGCGGGGAACTTTTGATACCTGGGGTTCAGGCGCCGAATAGATACGAAGGGAGAGCTTCGACTCCGTTATCCTCCGTAACATGCGCGGTCCCCATTGCCATATATGGGGGCGGAAGCGACAAGCTATCAAGTTCAGGCGCTTCATCCAACAGGATGAACAACCGTTTATCCTGACTCGCGGTCATCGAAACGACCGGATAATCTGTCTTCAATTCGCTCCACCGCATCTATTCCAGGACTTGGATTGTATCGATGAACCGCCGAGAAAGGATGGGGCGACTCAGGTTCTACCAATGGATAGCCTCCTTCCTCTGGTTCGAATGAGCGATGGGATGGAGTTCGACTGGGGGAGAAGTTGGGCGTGGGCGTTGTGCGGCCGCGATCGTTGCCTTCATCCTGTTCGACCGAATATCCTATGGTGGTATTGGAATCAGGATGTTCAGGATTTTCCTCTGAGCTCTGGCTGTGAGGTCCTGGGTGCTGTCAGAAAACGGTCTTGTGGAATCCTTTGTGAGAGTTGGGAAGGAGCAGGAAGCGCGCGTCATTTGAAAGCCCCTCTCCTTGAATCTTTTCCTGAGGCTGATCAAGATCCCATGGGCTCATTACTGTAGTGCTTGCCAAAAGAGCAGTGGTACAGTTCGGGGCGTAAAGACCTCTGTCTCTGTATCTTCTCCCGGATTCTCGCCCCTCTTCGCCGACAAGCGCGCGGAGTAGGAGGAAAATAATACTGGGGGATAAAGGCGCCCATAAGAGTCGAGAAGAAAGAGGACTCACCAGAACGACCTCTGCGCCTGTGTCGATTCCGTCTGGCCGACCTTTGACGTTCACGATGGTAGTCGGCAGCCTGAATCCAAGGACCGACGTTGGCCCGGGCAGGCGTTGTGGGTGAGCTGACAAGTGGAGGACCGTTGCCTGCACTAGCAGATGCAGCCATGGACGGTTCAGCCTCCCCATACGAGCGAGGCTGCGAGCCATTACTTTCGTGATCGCTAATATCCAAGTCGCGGGGATAGGAGGCTCTCCTGTCGCCGAATTGGGCCCCAACGGCCTCGAAGTCGGCGTCGGTACGCTCACTTGGCTGGACATTGGGCGTGGGCTCTCGATAAGAGTGCTGAACGCGCTCATTGATCCTGTCGTAGTCAGGTTGCGAGTCATCGGATGGTGAAGCCATGTTGTGTTGGCCGAAGATAGAGGTGGCGTCGAGCTGATGAGCGACTGAAGGGATGTCAACAGCGACTGCGTAACGATGATGGAAACGTGCCAGTGCGCTCTGGACAGAGTGGATTGCAAAGATGCGCTCTTTGTAAGCAAAAAGAGAATAGCATGAAGCCCCTTCGGTGGACTCCGACTGAGACCTTATAGGTTCAAAACGGTTTGTGCTCGGAAGACAGTGAACAATTTGCGATGACCTGGAAGGGTAAGATCTGTGCCTGGATGAATGTTCCAGGGATCGTCGTATCAGAACACTCCTTTACCTGACCATACTCCACGAACAGGGAACCAAGGTAGCGAGGAACGATCAGGTGGGTGGCTTGCCTCCAGAAGAGCTATTACATGGCGAGTCTAGCTCCCCTCTGGTGCAATTGTATGGCAGCCGAGGGCGGCCTCTAAGTCTGAATGCAGCTAGGCCTGGAGTCTGAGGTCGATCTGCGCATGCTTGAGATGTGAGCACCCACTTTGAACTTGAGCTCTTCGAGGATGTGTTGCAGGCACTTCATCACTCCACGCTCCAGATACCGAGGACCAAAATGCTCAAGCCAGTCATAGCAACACCGAGGTCGATAAGGAGAGCTCACACCGGGACAGGTCAGCCGAAGAATTTTACTGCCGACCACGTTGTGACCGAACGCTGATAGAACTCTACCAATCATGGCAAATGCGACTTGCAGGGCAATTTCGTTGCTACGCCTCTCAGCCCACAAACGGGCCCCTGGAAAAAAAAGGTAATCTGCAGGATCCGGTAGTATGGCTACCTTTGGAATGGTAGACCCATTCCATGTGATATGGTAGCATGGTATCATGAAGCTGCCAACTTTCACATGGCGCGATACAAGCCACAGGAGGGCTTGCCTTAGGTCTGTTGATCGCAAAGGAGGGCAACGCATTGGATGACTCGCTGTGGCTGTGGTGGCTGTTCAAACGACCTTGTGCAAAGGGTGGATGGCACACTGGCTTTGTCTTGTACCAGAAGAGGTGAATAGTGATTAAGACATCCCAAGAGCCAGTTCGGTGGGTGCCGGCGTGCAGCCACTGGAAACTTGGACCCTTGAGTAGGCGATGGGCATCAAAAGAGGGGATCAAGCTACAATAGGAAGGCTGCGGCAAAGGGACACGGGTACGTCTCAAACGATGGGTATGGAAACGAGCCGTTGCTTGCTACACCGGGGGACGCCGAAGGATTATCCTAGAGTACGTGAACGAGAAAGTGGGGGTTTGCGCGACGGTTCAATCGAGGGGGAGAGAGATCCGTTAGTGTTGAGCCAATGATGACAATCTCAGCCGTTTGCCTTGTGGTCATAACCGGGCTCTAGTCAAGCCATATCATGCCAATGACTGTACATTATTTGTGATGTACCGTCCAACTGACGACACGTTGCAGAAGCATTCGCATCTTGACTCTCTAAATGATTTTGTGCTTAGATGGGTGGCAAAGGAACTTGATGCAGGACAAGGAACGAGGGCAGTGCTCTCATCACCGCAATCTGTACCGCCTGGACGTTTTCACCGGAGTTGCGGGCACACAATTTTCAGACAATAGATGGGAGTGAGCGGATGCCAAGATAAATCACTGTGGGGACAAGGAGCACGAGGCGCCAGAGTCCAACCATTCGAGTCCGAGGCATGGTGGAACTAGAAGCTTGCAGTGTACTCTGGCGCCGAGTGTGTGTGCAGTAAGGGGTAGATTCTCTGCATCCGAGCGGGAATGATGATAGAAGCTGATTGGGTCTGTAGCGGGGAACTTGGCTGATATGCAGCATGCAGCATGCAGCATGCAGCAAGCAGCGGCAGGCGTGCTTCAACACATGTGGCGCAGTGTTTAATGCGCCACAAGTGAATGTACAAGCCATTTGCCGCATTCGGGTCTAGTAGTGGTATGGATGCAACTTTGGTAGATCGGTTGACGGTTTTTATACTGGGAGATGTTAGCATGATTTCTCCCGAGGTTTGAAGATTGAGTTGAAAAGCGCCTGACTTGAGCCGCCGGGGGTCCCGATGAACTGCGCTAGGCTGGGGAATGGTGTCGGTCTCGAGCGGTAGTGACGCGGGAGCAGAGCCGTGTGCGTGATCAGCCAGCCATCCACCCCACCATGCAAAGGTAAATACACCCGCATTCGCTTCAAGACCCAATCTAGGCAGCTGTGCGGCGAGTGTGTGTAGCATGTCGTTGAACAAGGGAAGATCGTTTCAGCCCTACCAACGTGGTACATGACTGCACTGCATGTCAAGGCACCTTTCGCAGTGCAGCGGTAGTGAACGAACTTCTAACGTCAGCAGAGATGCCACAATGTAGGTAATATGTGAGTGAGGCTGACTGTGGAGGTAAGAGTGCATCTGCTCTGAGCCGAGGTGAATGAAGATGTTGGAAGAATATAGGGGGGAGAGAGGAACCGGTGAGACTGGAGTGCGTGAATGCGAGAGCGCGACTGCCTCGGAGACTCCGTGTTGTTGCATCGCACCTGCAGATTCTCTTGCAAGGAAATAGCCATCTGCGACTTCTGCCTCTAAGCTTCCCTGCGCCTGGCCAGCGGACATTAAAGCATCTGCAACATGGGAAATCCTCACAAATCCTCACTCAATGTTCCGAAGCTGTCACTATTAGTGCTATATGACACCAGAAACACTTGAAGCTTTTTACGTGGGGCTCGGAGTCATAGGGAGAGACATGCACACGTGCGTAGGAACACAGTGCCCTTACTAGACAGCCTGATGGACGCCGAATCGAGTATATTCAAGCCCGGAAACGCCGATACCGTCCCGTCCCGATGCCATGCCCCTGCCCCGCCATAGATGGGAAGAAATCATCGTGTGCCGTTGATGCCCAAGACAGACCGTCTCTTTTGCACCGCGCTTGCAAGCTCCTCGAGAACCGTCTCTGTGTCGTCCCAGCTGATGCACGCATCGGTAATGCTCACGCCGTACTTGAGACCAGCCTTCCCTTCCGCGGGGACTTTCTGATTGCCTAGATCCAGAATAAATATGTGACCACGTGCATACTCTGGAATTGCTTACCCTCGTTGATGTTGCTCTCAATCATGACCCCCATGACAGCCGTCTCGCCAGCAGCAATCTGATCCGCTAGAGAGTGAGCAACCTTGAGCTGGTTTTTGTGCTGCTTCTCCGAGTTGCCGTGGCTGCAGTCTACCATCAACCGCGCATTGAGGCCCTTTGCTTCTAGCTTCTCGCGCGCTTCCTTGATGCTCTTTGCATCGTAGTTGGTGCCCTTGTTGCCGCCGCGCAGAATGACAAAGCAGTCGTCGTTCCCGGTGGTGCCGACAATGGCAACGACACCGGGCTTCGTCACAGAGAGGAAGTGGTGGGGATGCTTGACCGATCCTATCGCATCAACGGCAACGCCAAGGGTGCCGTCGGTGCCGTTCTTGAAGCCTACGGGGAACGAAAGACCAGACGCGAGCTCACGGTGCAATTGCGACTCGGTGGTCCTCGCTCCTATCGCTCCCACGCTCAGCAAGTCGGCCAAGAACTGCGGAGAAATGGTGTCCAGCATCTCGCTCGCCAGCGGCATGCCCTTCTCGGTCAAGTCTACAAACAGCTTCCTGGACACACGCAACCCCTTGTTGATCTTGAAGGTATTGTCGATATCCGGGTCGTTGATCAAGCCCTTCCAGCCCACAGTGGTCCGCGGCTTCTCCAAGTACGAGCGCATGACGATGAGGAGGTCGTCCTTGTACTTTTCCTTCAACTTGAGCAACCGATCGCAGTATTCGAGGGCGGCATCCGGATCGTGGATCGAACATGGACCGATGACGACGAGCAATCGCTGCTGGGGGTCTTTGCCCTGCACCACTTGCACCGCCTCATTGCGACCAACGAGGACGGTCTCTTTCGACTTCGCGGACTGAGGAATCTCGTGCTGGAGCAGATCCGGGGGTGTGAGTGGGTTGTAGCCGCGAATACGCCAGTCCTCCGAGTTCTGTGAGTCGCCCACCGACTTGTTCTCAATGTAGAACTGAATAGGGTCAGTAAGAATTCAAGTGGCGGACGGAATTGCGGAGAACTTTGCACTTACGGAAGACATGGCTCTTGACGTCTATTTTGCTCTTGAATCTAAGAAAAAGTTGCAATTGAAGAGAGTAGCTGGTTGGGTGTCGTCTTCTGGCTGCGCTTGACACAAAAAGATCGTGGGACTCTTGATGAGTCCTCAGGGAAATGTTTACGTAGAGGGACGGAGTCAGAGGGCGTTTGATTGGCTGGCCGAAGGCGGTGAAGGAAGCTTTTTGCTCGACAACGCCGCTTTCATAACCTTTCGGCCTGGGCCTTGTCTCTATTATTGGCACATGTTTCCATGGTCACGCCACGCCGTGGCATCTGGTTACTTCTCATGGAGGTTTTGTACTGACCAATCAGCGCTTGTCTGTTGTCAAAGATGCACGTCCGTTTGTGACAGTGCACCAATGCTGATTGGTTCGCATCATCTCTCCTTTCACCGCACAGATATGCGCCGCTCCCGTACTTCCTCCACTGCAGCACTTTGTCCGTCCATGAGGGCGTCGCGGAACTTTGCGAACAAGTTGTGCTCTGATCATAGAAGAAATCAACATGTAACCATCTCAATTGATACCAATGAGTACCCCGTCTTCAGAAACTTCTTCGTTGAAACCACAAACTACGTCATCATCATGACATTTTGAATTGTCGCATCACTAACTGAACAGCTATCCCCCTCTCTCTCTTCCCCCCTCCATCACCGCCACCGTCGCGCAGCAAGTATCTCACCTCACCATGTCGCTCGACTACGACTCCCTCAAAACCATCCCCATCAGCTACGCCAGCTGCTCCCTCGGCAATCCATCCTCCCCGCCACCCCTCCTCGACCGCCTCGACGCCATCTCCAGTGCCGGCTTCGCAGCCATCGAGCTCTCCTTCCCAGACATCCTCTCCTACGGCTCTACACTCCTCGGTCACGAAGTCGCCCCAAAGAACTACGATGAGCTCTGCAAGGTCGCCGAAGCCATCAAGGCGGAATGCGACAAGCGCAAATTGGGCATCATGATGCTGCAGCCCTTCTCCAACTTCGAGGCGTGGAAGGACGCCGCGCTGAATGCGGAGGGTGAGGATGGCAGAAAGGATGCGTTTGAGCGCGCCAGAGGGTGGATCCGGGTCATGAAAGCGGCCGGGACAGACATGCTGCAAGTAGGAAGTTCGGATACACCTCTTGATAAATTAGATCTGAGCAGGGCGGTGCCGGACTTGAGAGAGCTGTGCGACATGTTGAAAGAGCACGGGTTCAAGGTCGCGTACGAGAACTGGTGTTGGAGTACCCATGCCCCAGACTGGAAAGACGTGTGGAAGATCGTCAAGGAGGTAGATAGGGATAATATCGGTCTCTGTCTGGATACTTTCCAGACTGCAGGCGGCGAATGGGCAGATCCCACGACGGAGTCAGGGCTCCTCGACGACGTGTCGAAGATCGAATTGATTGAGAGGTTTCAGCAGAGTTTGGACGATCTCAAGTTTACGATACCGAAAGAGAAGATATACCTCCTCCAGATCAGCGACGCATACATGGTTCCGGAACCGCTTAGCAGAGAGCCTGATGAGTCGGGCCTGAACCCTCGGGGTAGGTGGAGTCACGATTTCCGGCCGCTGCCGTACAATGGTGGTTATTTGCCAGTCACCGATGTCGCTACGGCGGTCTTGCGCACAGGCTTTAGAGGCTGGTTCAGCTACGAGGTCTTCGATGGCGGTGCTGAGGGTACAGGAAGGAACATTGATATTAGGGAATACGCACAGGCAGCACATAACGTACATGACCGGCTGCTCGCGGAATGTGCTGGGAAGAAATTCCCAGTTGGGCACGACTACAAAACAAGAGTCACGGACCGGCACGTCAATGGACAATGAGTGGTTAGAGCAAATGTTCATGAATAGTAATAGGAAGAATGCTACGCACCAAAACAATGGCTACAATCCCTCCTAGCACTTTACTCACCTTTACCACACCTTCGCTATCGCAGAATTAGGGCAGGTCGTCGACGCTACCGTACCGACGGGTACTGTGCTCACGATCACCGACAATGTCGTGGTGCTGACACCGTTCGGTTTTGCAGTCGAAGTCATGTCCAAGACAGCTTCACCACTCAGCACCAAAACGACCGTCTGCTTCCAGGACACCTTCTTTTCCTTCTCCTTCCCCTTTGACTTCGCCTTCCCGTGTTTCTCCTTATCTTTCCCCTTATGCCTATCCCCTCAGACCGAAAACGTCAGCAAAATCTAGACAACTAAAATGAAAATGGAGGGTATAGAAGGACAAGAGAAGTAGTTAAGCAAAAAAATAAAACATAAGCAATAAAAACAATATTCAATAAACAACAAGAAGAAGAAGAAGCGGCTCAGCACTTCGCCCCCTTCCTCCCCGGATACGGATAAGGGCAATTAACAGACCCAGTCTTCTCCGGAACCTTACTACTTTCCGTCGTCGTCACCAGCGTCGTCGTCGGCGCACCGCAGTGGATCCCCGGGTACGGATATGGACAGCGCCGGTCCTGCGAGATCACTGACGTCATCACCTTCTCGTTCTTGCCGCTCTTGGAGGAAGATGTAGGAGATGGCGTGGTCTGTGTGGTGGACTTAGCCTGCGAAGACGAGGATGAGGATGAGGATGAGATGGATGTGGAAGTGGATGAGGTTGACTCGTCGACTTTGGGGGATTCGGGGATGGAGGGAGGGTTCTCGGTTTGAGGGGGGCTTACGGGGTCGTCGTGGTCGTGGTCGCGCTTGTAGTGGGGATGCGCGGTTGCGGTGGGTTGGAAGTGGATTGGGGAGACGACGACGGCGGTGGAAGTTTGTCGGGTTGGTGTGGTCATGGCTGTGGGGGTGGACGACGACGATGAGGAAGAGGAGGAACTCTTTGGGGTTGGAGTTGTGGTTGAAGTGTTGTTGTTGGAAGCCATGGCGCTGGATGTGGATGTGTGCTTTGGCGTCACGGATGACTTGGGCGCTGAACTGTGAGTTGAACCACAAGGGTGAGAGTGAGGGATGTACTTTGTGCTGTTCAGCGTAGCAGTCGCGCTCGCGCTCATTGAATGGATATGCTTGAAAGAGGAGGCGCAAGGGGTTGTGGTTGCGTTTTTGTGGATTGAGTGTGCAGGAGCGCCGCTGCGGGTGGTGTTCCAGTGGAATCCTTTGCCGGAATGGGTAGGAGCGGATAGAGGAGTGCTTGGAGAAAGCTCCGGAGACGGAGTTGATAGTATTGAAGACTCGCCCGCCGGAACTGAGGAAGAGACCTTCCGGGACTCACTCGCGGCCTGGCTTGTAGAAAATAGCGAGGATGCAGGCGTATAAGCGGAAGAAAAAGTCATTGTAGCGTTTAGAGGCGTGGAAGTCAAAGAAGAAACCAATGTACCGTTCGCACTAGAATGGTTTCCGTGTTGAGCACTTAGTTCAGCTTCGAAGCCTAGAAAAGCACCAGCAGCATGTGTATGGGCAGCTTTGGTGGTTGTTGTGTTGCAGGAAGTGCTTTTTGAGAGCGCCACGGCCGAAACGGCTTGGGCGGCGAAGAAGATGATGCCAGCGGCTGGAAGCATCTTGCTGTAGTTTGTGAAGAGGGTATGTTGTCCTGTTGTGTCTATAATACGAATATCGTGAATCGAGGAAGGATGGGATAATGGCACCATGGTATGTGTATTTATGGGTTATCCGACCAGTGGTGTTTGTCCTAGAATACACAATGGAGAAAATTGGGCCGGAGAATTGTCTTCTTTGTGGGTGATATAATTGGACAAAGGACGGGTAAGGGATTAGAGACAGCAAAAAGAAGACAATGCGTGGTCAATATGGAACAAAGAATGGCGGGAGGAACAACGGCTATTATTACGAAGCAAGATTTAGAATCGAGAGATTTGTGTGCTCAATAACATTTACGAACTGCTTATTTTGTCATGCATCTGTATCATTGATGTCAACCATGCTCTGTTGCCCTTGCGAGCACCGGTAGTAATCAACAACTACTTCCTCGTCAGAATCCAGCTCGTAACGTCTGAACGCGTACTCTTAGTAATTTAAGCGCAACTGGTCGAACACTACCCTCCCAAGTCTTGCCGTCATCTCCTAAGTAGGGATACAAAGCCAACAAAGCTTATGTAAAAAGGGTGTCAGTGCGCTTCGTCCATGGTGAAGGGTAAATTTGAGGAAGAGTTGAGAGGTCTTAACTTGTACGAAATATCATCGAAGGTCGTGCATATGGCCAGCGTGTTGCGCCTTGACCAGGTGCAATCTGTAGTAGAGCATTTTCCCGTGATGTTAAAAGATTACAGCCGCCATCTGAACCTTCGACTCCAGAAGTCGACCGGTTGCTCCTGGAACCGGAGGAAGATCGCGATAGTGAGACGAGCTACAGTACCCAGGGTCCAGGTGAATAGTTCCAGCACCTTCCTCAAATTGTGTACCAAATACGATATGGTAGCCTAGGCTTTTGCTTACTTTGTGACCGTTGAGTTTGCCTAGTCGCGAATGGCATTCGCGAAGTCGATGACTTCGGGAAATCGAAACGCGGCATGGTGTAAGCACCTAACTTTGGCAGTAAGGGTTGAATTGCAGTGATAATCAAGAAGGGGTGGTGGAAATGTGTGCTGAGGGCGGGAATATCCAAAATGAATAGACCCTCTGTGGAGTGTGGGGACCGGTTGCAGCCTTATTGTACAGACTGCGGAGCTATACTAAACGATATGAATGATTGGAACCTAGCCGAAATTCAGCAGCATTTGCCGGGTACTCACTTAGTGTCCACCCCACTAATGTTGCCGCACATCCTATTTGCAACATAAGGGGCAGTTCACCATTGCTCCCTAAAATAGTCTAGTGCGCATGCTAGTCGCTCTCCAACCATTTCTTATTAAGAGAACTGCAAGCGCATCATATCTAAGACTGGTTTCAAGCTTCCATAGCTTTGTAATCCCTGATCACTTCTCTCCAGCACTGTTTCTGCACGCGTCTTACTGCTCAATTACAGTGAAGCTGATAAAAAGGCAAAGAGGCGGTCGTTATACAGATAGATCATTAGACAGCTATATGAAACCCACGCAGTATTACATGTATGACAAATCGGGGTTTAATGGGGGCTGGAAGGTAAGCATCCTCCTTAATCGGCTTTCAGTCGCTAGTCAGACATTCGGCGTATTGATTGACAAAGGCTGATCCCAACACAATGGTCATAGGGGAGTATCCTTGGAGGTACTCTCTTGTGTAGCAGTGAAAAATATAACATAGCGCAGCCACGCAGCCCTCATTCTCATGGGAAGGTAATAGTCTAAGAATTGCAGGACGTTTCGCGGGGGAGATTCTCCATAAGGAACACATAGAACACGGTCACATCCATATCTAGAATCATGCCTTGGTAAATTGCTGCAATGTCTCTACACTAGTCCTGCATGGTCCAATCGCTTGCTGTGCTAGTTGATGCGATTGGCAGAGGAAGTTCATCATCCGCCCAGGATTGCCATTACCGTAGCGCGCAACCTAGATTGGCCGGAGGCTTCGTACTGTACTGTCATGTTTTTGGCCGAGTTTAAAGATATACGAGGGGTTGAAGGTGCTAAGTCAAAGTCTTAGCAGAGCTCAGACACCATTTCAAACCCTAATAGGACTTCAAGAAGGATTAATCGATGCCCTAAAGCGCCGTACAGCAGTTCCTTTCTCAGCCACAAATCTCGTATTCGTGAACTCGGGAGTAGACCAGCTCAACACCTCAGCCATCCGAGCGGGATACCCCTCCGGGCGCGTCGGAGCGAGATTGTCAAATGTGAACCTAGCCCAACTCCTCACGCTCCGTCTACCCTTTCGTTCTTTCCTCCTTCGTACTCCTAATGCCCTCCAATACCGGTCCTTGCCCCCGATCATACTAGCCAAATGTGCGACGGCGGTGCCGCGGTTTCGCTTTAACACTTCTAGTGCGGCATTCGTGGTGTATCTGGAATCATACTTAAGTCTGTAGAAGATTTCAAGCTTCTGAAGGTTGGGGAAAGAATCGCTCAAGAAACCGAGAGGCTTGATATCCAAGCGATAGGCATCAGGACGGCCGAGCAGTTGTTTGTACTCTACCAGGATATGGAGCGTTAGTCTGGTGACCTTCTGCGCAGCTTCGTTGTTCGTGTAGATTTTCCGCATGTCCTCAAGGGATGCGTCGAGTTGAAGGTTGATGTGTTTTGCATCCCGATGTTTGGGAGCGGTTGAGGGCTCCTTGTACCGCAGGCCAGTGAAACATAGGCTGCGCGGGAAATGCTTCGTGGTGATAGGCGGAAGCGGTTGCTTGGTTGTAATGTCGACGTTCCACTGACCTCTGAAGCACAGTTGCTCAAGGCCTTCATGCATCATTGCCTGGCTCGCAAGAAGCCACTGAGGTAGCCCAAGTTGCGTCCCTGGTCTACCTTGGCTAAGGGGTTGCTGCTTGATCACTTGGCCACGGTCCGGCTTGGTGAGAGTTCCAGCTTGGAGCTGAAGTGCTGGAGCGTCGTTCCAAATCTCGTCGTAAATCATGTCGCGGATTTCCTGAGACTACGACTTGTCAGCGAAAGAAAAACAGAAATGAACGAGGACTAACCAGCTTGAAGAACGGAAACGGCGCAAATCGAGGGGATCGACGCAGCTTCATCTCTGGCTCTTCGAGCCTCATCCTCTTGAGCCTGCTTGGTGGCTTGTAGGCGACGTCCATGGAGTCACGATTTCGCGTGCGCTTCTTCGACTCTGCGAGCTGGGCCTTTGATGGGCTCATGACGTGTTTGGTGATGCAAATGGTTGCGGAGGGGTTATTTGGTAGTGGAGACCAGCCGGGGCGTAGGAGGGTTGCGGATTTGTAGGATTGTATATGGTGGTCAATAGTGCTGTAAGCTAGTGTGGTACGCTAATGTGGTAAGTCGTGATTTATGGTGAGCTAGGCGAAATATACCACTAGCGCGTACGATTACTGTAGTGTGGCTGTATTCGCGTCAGCCTATCACGTGCCTATGCTCCAGTCAAACCGTTGAAAAGTGTGCCCGCACTAGTTTATATCTTTACATTAAGGAAACTCGACGTTCGCTTTCAATTTACTTTTTCTCTATGATAAGTGAATGGAACTTGAAGTCGCAATTTTCGTGACTAGTTCATATGGAGAACGAGAACTCAATTGTAGCTTTTTCAATATCATTTTATTCAGTCTATGATTTTGTCGGCACCCGCGATGTTCTCTTGGTAGGAAGTCGTGAAGAGTAACGTTTGGAATGCGAATAATCCCGCAACGCTCTCCATAGTCGAACACAGTCGGCTCTATCGATCGATCATTAGGTATTCCTTCGTTCCAGCAAACCATATGATACATTGAGGAGGCTTCAACGAGCGGCATTTTATCATTTCCTAGGTAAAACATTGCGAAACTTATACACCAGCACTGTAGCCAGCCCAGATCCCCCATCAACCATGTCTAGACATCCTTTCAGGCAGGATAACGTGTCTCGTTCCCGTCAAAACACTCGCTCGACACTCTCCGCAGCCCTTCGTCCTTCAAACTCACCGCCGAAACTCGCCCACAAGCCTCGCTCTTCGAGCTTCGTCGAGTGCTCGCTGATGAAATGCCCGAAGCAACCGAGCTCTTCTGCGGCACACTATTATAGGCGATACCAGTTCCACCTGTATCCAGCGGAGTGCTAGGAGGAAGTTCGCGATGCGCTACACATACGTTCGGTCTCTCGGTGTAGATATGTCTAGAGTTCGTATCCGAGCCAGGGTTTTCAGGGAAGGCGACATGGTTTGGCCGCAGGAGCTCGCGACTTCCGGAGTTGATGGATCGGTAAGAGGGTTGCACGTGAGGTCTCGACGTCGATGGAATAAGACGGGGTCTGGAACTAGGTACACTCGTAGCCGTGGTCGCAGCGCTGCCAGCCTGAGAGGGATCGAGGCGGAATATGTTGATGAGGTCGTTGAGAACAGCGAATTCCAATTTGAGCTTGACACTGTACACGAATGATTTGTAAGCCGTCTCAACGCTATCTAAATGGTAGTGTATGGCGTTAGTATATGGTTCACATGCTGTCCAAACATTGGGATTACTGACAGTATTCCGCAAACTCGACAGCTAGCAGTGAAACGTCCAGAGCCATGATGATAACATTGATCGCGAGTAGGTGGCGCAAGAGTCGGCGAGCGCCTAGGCCTCGTATACAGGCCCCGGACTTCAGAAGCTTGAAGGCTTTGTAAATGTAGAGGCCTGAGATGATGCACTCTTGCGTGAAGAAGATGCAAAGTTGTACCTGTTCAAATTGAGTGAAATGTATTTGGTAGGGTTTTGGGTTCGGAGCATTTGCGGAGCCGAAGACGAGCACAAAACCTGAAACTGAGGTAGAGAATCTGGAGTCAGTGAATGCCTTGTTTGCATTGCAGAGGCTAGGCGTGTGTACCATGGCAAATGAGGCCGTCAAAGATGCTGCATGAGAAGGGATGAAGTTAGCACTTCTCATGTAAATATGTTACTCAAGTCCACTTACATCATGTAGAGAACCCATCGTGATCGCTGCGGACTTCGGAGGTTGAGAAGATGCAGCCGAGAATACAGTACCAGTGATTGTCCAGACACCATGCCTATCGCGCGTTAGTGGCAGACGCAGGCTAGAGCAGTGGTCAACTCACCCACCCAACCGAACAGTATAAGGGTATTAAACAGTATGTTCGACGAGCTCAATTTGTACAACTTGAGCACTATACCGATATTGTGGGGGATGATTGCGCTAGTGGCTGCTAGAACAGAGTAGAAATAGAAGCCTTGCCACTTGTTGAAGGTGGTGAAAATCAAGACGAAGAGCTCTAGAACATCTGTGAGAGACTTGAAGTCAGTAACGTCCCGTTATTAGGGAAAACATTGGCAGCATACTGTAGACAGCAATAGCGAGGAAACAAGCGAGTATCACAGAGACACCGGTTTCCAACGCTTCCCCATGGTTTCCAGCCATGTCTCGTGGAATATACGCCTCGCGAGCTTCAAAATACCGGCAGGGTTGTATTCAAAAGATAAATGGTCGGGTTATCAATAGGAGAATAAAAGAGCATAGGAATGCGGATGCAGTAGAAAAGAAGGCCGCGGAATTGATGAAGATATATACGAGGCGCGATAGATATGAGACTGGCTGACCGATCCAAGGTTGAGCAAATGGAGTAGTTGATCCAAATAGCAGCTTTAGAAGAAGCTATTCTAGACGTTCAAGTCAGTACACTAATCTCCCTCGAGATAGTCTCGACTGGCGCGTGGCATAAGCGTTCGAGACGAAAACGGACGTGACAGATGAATCATGTCTTGGAGTTTGTCATCTTGTTGGCAAATTGCAGCCTCCTTCAGCTCGATATCCTTTGCACTTTAGTCTCAGAATCAGTCTGGGTGCAGCTTCTTGTGGATCGGTCAAGCGGCCTTCCCCTCCTTCTTCCCTGCCCTACCTAGACCAATTCCGCACAAGAACGCCAGTCTCATAACTAAGACAGTGGTCAGAGGTCAGCACACGACGGAATAGAAACAAGCGTCCACTCGAAGAAACACGAACCAGTCGCCGTCCCCGTGATCGCCAGCGCAGCCCAATCCTCCACCCTCAACATCCCCATATCCAACCGTCCCTGCGACGCCAACGCCTCACCCGCGCCCCAAAAATACGTAAAATCGACAATGAGATTCGCAAATTGCACAATCCGCCAGATCGTCAGTTCAGTCGTGTAGCGCAAGAGGACGGCGGAGATGAAGCCAAAATTCAGCATCCCGCCGCCGCGCTGCTTGAGAATCATGGCGTGGCCGACATCATGGGGTAGATTGGGGATATGCGACGAGAGGACGAGTGTCGGGTCAAAGAAATCCATGTATGCGCCCCACACGCAGATGAGGGGATCGAGCCAGGTGAAGAAGATGCGGTATGGAAGGGGGTACTTCGAGGCTGACGGTTGAGGCATGTTTGAGTGGGGACTTTTCGACAGGTAGGGCTGCGAGGGTTCTGAGGAAAAGTCAATTTCTATCACGTGAAGATGTTGATGGAGGGATGATCTCTTTGACGGTGTGGAATGGATGTTATGGGAGGAAGAGTGAGTACAGCTGAGGTCGAAGTATGTAAATGTGCACGGACGTGGGGGCTTCAACTAGTGCATTCCTTCGCTGTCATTCCTTTTCGAGAATACAATGCCTTCGATCGTGAAGGTGTTTTCTGTGGATATTTTTACGTGTAATTGTATGGTCTTGACTGGTTATAGGACTAGCTCTACGTGAAATCTAGTTTACCTGGCAATGGGATGCATCCATAACTCTGATTTTCGTCCTCTAAAGTTGGCGAAGTCCTCGTCTACCTGAGCCTCCATGGGGCACAATGGACGTGCCGAGCACACAGAAGTGTAATGGACCGTGACTTCCGTTGAGCTGTGAAGGGCGAACTCCAGATCCCACATGTAATAATTTTAGCAGTCACGCGAAGCAGTAGCACACTGAGTTTGGAGCGCTCTGTCCCCCCCTTTACAGTAGTTTTTCTTTAGCTGACGCTCTTATATAGGTAAGTAGAGGCTTTGCATTCTACTGTGATTGTATGATATAGAAATAGAAAGTATGGAGAATGATCTCTAGGTGAAGATCATTACTGTTGTATCACATAAATGCCGAGAACATTGAGTCTGCCTTGGTATGTTGCTTCGAAGAGCAATACTCAGACCACGAATAACGTCAGGAACAAATATACTTCCCCTCATCCCCATTCACACCCCACCACTACCCTCATCCCCCTGATATGGGTCCCACCCCTCCTGATACCAACTCCAAATATTCAACCCAATCTTCTCCCCCCTGATAACCGGCAACCCCGCATGCCAACTCTCCTCGTACCCCCTTCCCTCCTCATCCATATTCTCCCAATACACGGCGTTCCCCTTGACCGGCCTAAACGTAACCCCCATGCCCTCCTCCCCCTCCTCATCCCCCTCACCCCCAACTTCCTCCCTCCTCCCATCCCTATCCTCCCCACACTCCACAAACCGACACCACTCCTCCCCCACCACCCTCTCCAGCCTCGGAAACCTCGTTCCACCACCCTCGCACTCATCCCCCAACCACACCATAAAACTACTAATCCTGCCCGCGCCCCTCGCCGCATTGCCCCAGTCATAGTGGTACGCGTAGTGGCCCCCAGGCCCGTATTTCTGCGCCCACATCTTCTCGATGAAGACATAAGGGCGCCAGCCCTGGAAGGCACGGGCGCGGGACTCTATGCATTGGATGGTTGTGGACGAGCGGGGCACGCGCGCTTTGTGGCTGAGGCGGACGCTGGGGTCGAGATGTTCATGGTCGCCAGTCCAGACGGTGGAGGGGGTGAAGTGTGGGGTGCTAGGGGAGGGGGTGTGTTAGTGATTAAAGCTTGAAGTCACATGGAGAAAGAGGGTACATGTGATTCTCCTCTTTTTTCAAGCCTCAGGATTCAAAATCGACGCACATACCTCAACTCCACTACCCCATCCGCCTCCTCCCCACTCAAAAACCCCTCGATATAAACCACCAACGGCTGCCGACTCAACACATGCACCCCCTTGAAGGTATGCTCCGGACACGTCAAATTCCGAATCGGGATCACCAAACCCTCAATCTTCTCTTTGGAAATTTGCACTTTACCGTCGTGGTTACTCTTCAATTGGTCCTTCCATTTGGCTCTTCCGGCTCTTCTTGTTGATGCTGAGGCCTCGGACGATGAGGGGGTAAGCAGTGTTTGTAATGGCGCGCCGGCGAGTATATACGCGAGGACTGCGAAGATGCCATACTGTATGAATGCCCAGATGGATACAGTACTCCGTGATCTTGCACTCCCGGCCGTCATATCTCTTTTAAACATGTCGAAAACGCCAGTGCCATGCACGCAGACAACCGCCTGCAATATTCAACCCAGACGCGCAGCGGCAAAGCAGACGAATAAAAATCAACAGTATACAAAAAGCGAAAATGCTAACATCATAAGCAGTACGTAGTGAAATAGAATATACACAGAGAGGACCACGAAAAAAGGAAAAAAGGAGGCAAAGTAAGTGGGGCCGAATTTCTCACGGCGTAGTTCTTGGACATGCACGATCCATCTTTGGTCCAGACTATCAAAACGCACAGACACTTACCCCCTAGAACCAAATCTCCTTTATTACTCATCCGTTGTCGATGCCGATAGTAGATACGACCCACCCCTCGAAATCGGCTGGAAAACAATGAATCATCAGACCAGGACCCCTGGCATGCGGGGGAAATGCTTGCTCGATATGGTTGATAAAGACTTCCCCCTCTCGTTGGTGCACCGTGTTTCTTGTCGTCACATCCTGCCGTGGAGCTATGGGTCATTAGTGATCAATCCGACCTCAAGCTTCATTTGTCCCTGTGAAAATTCGCAGACCGAAGGGAAAAAGTTTCCTGAATGCTGATAAAAAATGTCTTTGTTGTGTAAGTTACCTAGGCCTAGTCAAAACTCCGTCATTACACCTCTGTGGACGCCGTACAATAAGACAAAGACAAAGAGGTATGAAGCAAGGAAAGGGTGGAAGAGAAGCCTAAGTCGTGTAAAGCATTATGACCATAACTCCTTCCGCCACTACTCTGTCAACCTAGAGAACAGGGCAGTGACTTGCAAACCCCCTACCGCCGCCGACCAATTAGCTGAGCCCGCCATTCTAAGTCGCGCGCCTCGCAGCAAGGCTAGGAAACAGCCCTTATTCCAGTGAATAAGTCTGGTGGATCGCTCAAGATAAGTCGACCCAAGGCACAGAAAATAGACAAATCTTGTCGGGAGCCACTGCTCAGATCTATACTCCCAGCGAGCGCTCGAAGATAGAAAGGAAGCTCCTTGAGGAAGTTGAAAAGTCATCTGTAGAATTATGATGTCGCCACCCCGCGCTAATGATGCTCTGAGACCGACCTGCATGCGGCCTTGAGAGACCAGGTAACTCTCGTCATCGTAGGACTCCGTCTAACTAACCCCCTGCCTGGCTTTAACTGTCCTCGGATACTGTGCTGGGCCCGCACACTCCATGACATCGTGTACGTATGTGTTCAACTATGATCCGCCGGAACGATTGTGTTGCAGCGCAACTTCTCGAGCGTAGAACTCGACAAGCATCGTTCCGTATGCTTCCATCTCTTCCAAAGGCACCGCGAGGCGGAAGTCGTTCAAAAGGAGGAATTGCAGCTCAAGGTGGTTTAATTCCACAAGAGGAAGACCGCCGACCTATTCCTGTCAGCTTTGGACGGCGCAGAGTGGGGATTGGAGTTACCTTTGCGTATCTGGAATTGGTGTAAAACACATCCGAAAAGAATTTGCTCGCACAAGTAACGCCAGCGATGACTAGCCGGTGTATGTTAAAACTATCCACAACAAAGAAATGCGACATGTTGTAGGATTCGGATGTTTCCAGATCATGTTGCGGCGGAGAAGGCGGTTGGCCTCGTACGGGTGCCTCTGCAGGCTTCCCTAGTGAGCCAGATGGGGGAGGTGTTGCCGCTTGTACAGACGTGGCAGGGTTCTGCTCTGCCGCTCGTGCAGAGTCCCCAGGTACTGGTGTTGGGTCAGTTTCAGCATTAGCACGTTCTAAAGACTGCTGGTTGGCTTGGCGCAAGCTGAGAATCGGTCCTGCATTCACCCTCTCCGTCATCCTGTCAAAATAGACGAGAAGGCTCAAGAACACCTCATAAGTAGTTGGGCAGTATTTGTGAATACGGCTGAGATAGCTCAGGATTGATATACTTGGCACGTTCTTCCCGTGAAAGGCGAGGACGCTTGTTGTCTGTTGGCTGAGCCCAGATGTACCTTCGGGCGGGGGGATCTGGCGGTGTAGATGTTCGTGTTGCTTGTCATTCGTGGTCGTGATTTTGGTCAACAGCCCTGCCACCATCTCGATGATGTCTGACACGGGCATTTCGCTGATCTCATACTGTGGCCCAACGTCGCTCGGGTCTCGCCGCTGCCGCCGTGACAAAGAGCGTGTCTGGGAGAATGGGCTGGCTTCGTCGGTTACAAAACTCTGGATATGAGATAGGCTCTTGATCTTGATCCGCCGGGTTGCGCCTGTTGTGGGATCCGACGGCGGCCGTAGAGCGTGTATCGGCGAGGGGTGGGCGGATGACGAGGCAGATGATGGAATGGGACGCGTATGGGCGCTGGGCGTGGTATTCGCGCTGGCTGGCGTGTGCTGCTCCGATCGCGGGCGTGACGCGCCGGCTTCAGCGGGGTTTTGGTGCGATGGCTGTGCAGGCGTTGAGCTCCGTGGCGGGGCACACGTGTCGGCCATGGGCACGTCTGCGGGCGGTGGTGCTGGTCGCAACGGCGGATTCGCAACCACCTGGGGCGATGGGCGCACGGGGGCGTGGTGTACGGCGGGCGACTCTTGTGTCTGTTGATGGCCGCCGCCAAACATGTTGTTATGAAAGTGGTTTCCACCAAACTCGTGAGCCACGAGCGATCCCATGCCGCGATCGAAAGTGCGCTATGGGTGTGGGAGGATTGATAGACGGATATGGGATGGAGGCAGGAGGTGCTCGACGTCTGGATGGGTTGAGTCGCGAGTGTGTCTGACGTCGGTGTTGCAGCTGCAGGGTAGGGTTGGGCAGTCTGGTGTGCAATCCCCAATGGCGACGACGAAGAGGACGCCGCAGGCCGGGCGTGGAGTGAAGGAGTGAAACTGCTCCGGCGCAGTATGGTGAGGGTGACGTCGTGTCGAGTTCCCAGTCTGGCCTGCGTGAAGTAAAGTGAAGGGAAGTGAAGTGAAGTGAAGCGTGTCTGCGATAAGAGCCTGAACTAGTAGACCCTGCAAATCGGCGGCTTAGCCACTGCTGAGCGCCGTTGTGTTCTCGAGTACAGCCCGCCGTTACCAAAGTGAATTGGACAGCGCAGCGTCGAGCGAGGGCGACGGAGGGGAGTGGGAGTGGGAGAGCACTCGAGAAGTCTGGTGTTGAGGGTTGGGTTGGGTCGGGTCGGGTCCCAGAACTGGCCATGGGGCTTAGTTCGTCCCATGTCATGCCTGCAGATCGGGCCTTGATAAGTCGCGCTGGCCGTCACATCTTGTCTATTTGTACTGCACACCGAAACACGTATCTCTGCCATACTGTGGCTTTCATCCACAGCTTCACTTCCATCACTCGAGCAGCGCACGCACTGCAAAATGTGCCGCCAGAAACACTCGCCATCTCCGCCAGGTCACGACTAGTGGGCACTGGTAGATGCAAGGCATGGGTGTGGCCCCACGCTCGCTGCTCATTGGTTGTATTGTTCTATCCTATCCTGCCACTCTGCTGCTGAAGCCATTTGACAGGGCATTTGCAAGTGACGAGACTATTTTGAACCCATACGTGCACGTCAAGTCAAGAACCATAGAGAACTCAAGATGTTGAGTCCTCAGCAATTGGTCCACAAGTCGTCTGCTCTCCCATGACTACATCCCAGCTCCTGTACAAACCAGATGTATCATACAGTCCATTTCTTCATGTCGTTGCCGTTGTCTACTGGGTCCCAGGTCCTTCATAGCCTTGGTCGGGCAGGTACAGATGTCGTTGCGCACCCTCTGCTGTCAGCACCACCATGCGAATTACACCGCCAGAGCTGCCATCCCATTTGATGGCCTCCTGTAAAGCACCCTTGACGAAATTGACTCCCTCGGCCTCGCTCATGTTCTCTCGCCAGTTTGCGTCACAGTATCCGTAGATGTACGTTGACCCCGAGCCACCAATCGCATACGCCTGCTTGTGTAGAGAGCCGCCGAGGGGTATCGAGTAGACTTGTCCTCCGTGCCTGTGATCCCATCCAGCGATGATCATACCAGCTCTGTTGAAGTGTCAGGAAAGTTATGAGAACAACAAAAATGCAACTTACGACAGCTGGTCCTTGTTGGCGTAGCAGAGCTCCTGAAATATGGCCGCCGCGGTCTGCGTAGTCGGAGGCTCGTCATTCGTGATGCCATACATGCCGAGGTGGTAGTGGACGATGTCTGCCACTGCCTGTGTATCCGCCGCAGATCCCGAGCGACAGCACCAGATTGTGTCGTGGACTTGTGTGAGCTTGTCCGTGACTCGGTTCGCAATGTAGGCGCCTGTGGTTGTTCGACTGTCGGCACCTAATATGACACCGTCCTTGAAGTTGATAGCCATGCTGCGGAGTATTAGAGGGGTCGGTTTACGACGGAGGCGCGCGGGGGACGAACATGGAAGTTCCGAGACTGCATTTCTTTATTAGTCTTCTGCACAAGCGTGGAGACATGGGAGAACTCACTTGACCTCTCCCTTCTTCAGGTGGTTCATGTCGACATGGATACCATCTACACAGTGTAAGCTCGAAGCTCGCCCACAAGCATTGCTGCGCGTACCTTCTCCTAGCATTCCGGTGGTCATGTTGGCGGTGATGGAAGGTGTGGGATGGAAGTGTTTGCGCGGGGAAGGCTACAGAAGGTCTGCAGGACGTAGAGAGTGGTGGTAGATGAAGTCGAAGATGATTTGGCTGCTTCATGTGCTGGATCCAGGCAAACGAGTTGACGCGCGCTGGAGCTCAAGCTTGGGCCACTGTATCACGTGTAGCCTATAACATGGCCGCAACCTGAGGCACCTTTCATTGTTGGCCCCAAACTGGATATCTGCACTCGTAACCTAATACGGCTTTTTACGTCCTGTGGTCTTGCGAAACCCGGAATTCTGAAGACTGCAAATTCGATCCTCCACACATTCTCTGCAACTGCACTTATAGCTCTAAAGGTCCACCGCACATTCTCCAGCTCGGAGCTGAGTGCACCGTCGCACTTCACTCTCACGCTCTATGGACGTCTCCCCTTCGAAGCAGTGCAACACATAACCTATTCTTACTCCTAGCACGTCCTCGAATTCACTCTTTAAAGCCCTGAAAACCCGTCCTGCAGCTCGTTAGTTCACCACATCCAACACTCGTCACGGTGATCAGCCACCATGGGCGCCGGATTTGACTCGTTCCTGGGATATCTACGTGTACCTCTTATAGCGTCCTCGGGACTGGCTGCTCTCCTTAGCGGAGTGCTTTACTTTAAACAGAAGTACGTACTCTTACTGTGTATCTCACGTCCTGAAGCTGACCATAAGTAGTGAGATCATCTATGCGCGGAATTTCCCCCCTGATGCCCGAACAAACGTGCCCCGACCGGCAGAATTCGACATAGCAGACTTTGAGGAACTGTTCATTCCAACACCTGACGGGGAATTGCTCAGTGCCTTCCTCCTTCGAGCGAACAAGGAGCAAGCGCGCAATGTCACCATCCTCATGTTCCATGGGAACGCAGGCAATATTGGATACAGGCTGCCTATAGCGAAGATATTGGTGAAAGACTTGCGCTGTAATGTGCTGATGCTTCAGTACCGCGGGTACGGGCTGTCGTCTGGGAACCCAAATGAAAAAGGAATCACAATTGACGCGCAGACGGCGCTCGATTACATTCGCGATAGGCATGAACTCCGCGGGACAAAGATAGTCCTGTATGGACAAAGCCTGGGCGGCGCTGTTTCTATTGGACTGGCTGCGAGAAATCTGAAGCGGGGTGACATTGCAGGCATTATGCTGGAGAACACATTCACCTCCATGCGCAAGATGATACCTTCGTAAGTTCTGCCATACAGCGTTGATGTGTCTGGGCCGATATACTGACTCGCCAGTGCACTTCCGCCTGCTAAGTACCTTGCGCCTCTGTGTCATGAGGTTTGGCCTAGCGACGAAATGATAGTACAAATCAAAGACACGCCCATCTTGTTCCTCAGCGGCCTGAGAGACGAGATTGTTCCGTAAGACCATCGGCATGTTCTTGAAATACGAGTTGCTTACTCCCTGCAGACCTGCACACATGAAGAAGCTGTTTCAAGTCTGTCGTTCTGAGCCGAAGATATGGAGAGAGCTGCCGAACGGAAGCCACAACGACACAGTCATTGAGGCTGGGTATTTTGTTTATATTGAAAGCTTCCTTTCGGAGTATATTGCTAGATGAGATGAAGCATGGAACGAAGTGCTTGGATGGCGTTTCGAGATACGAAGATGCAGACCCTACCACCGAAGTGGAGCATGAGCGAAATGTTCCCCCCGGGGAAGCGGGCAGGAGTGGGTAAAAAGCCGGCCGTTGTTGTGTTGCAGGGAAGAGGATGGCAACAACGCTCTGAATAATAACGACCCACGATGCCGCGAAGCATGACGATGGGGTTACAGGGTCCAGATGTCGTACTGTAGAATCATTTGCATAAGCGGCATGCTCTGAAACGCGGAATCGCCAGGGGATCTCATCCTAGATGCGAAGTACAAGTATTCGACGTCTGGATAAAATATTCTTACACAGTAGATCTGCAAAAAGCGAAGGCGAAAGCTCGGCCTGCATATCATTGAAAGCCGTTGTGGCGAGAGTGGTGACAATAATGACGAGGTGTAGTGGAATATGACGAAAGCTTGCCTAGCTTGGCAACCGAGCGAGCCCACAACCTGAATATGATTTTCTTGCACTTCTTCCTTCATCGGGCTGAGCAGCTGGCCAGACGTGGATTCGATGTCGTGTGGATAGCAATAATTATTCTTGTTATGCTTGCTGTTGACAGTTGTTGGACCCTGGACGGAGGGAGTGGGCAGCTAGCGCCTTAGGCCTGCTTCGGTTGGCACGCGATTGAAACAATTCGCCGCACACCAAAAAACTTCAGCTCAAACTTAGCCACACCCAACGAAGCCCTTTTAACCTCTTCCTACTCCTACGTAGAAGAGCAGGCCTAGCTTTACAATTCTATATTTTGTTAAAGTTAAAGGAGAGTAATTAACGTGTTAGTTGTAGGTGGTCTTTGGTGAGAGAGTATTATGTGTGCGGGGAATTGTTTCAATCGCGTGGTTGGCCACCTGGGGCGATGCGATGCGATGCGGTTTCGAATCTTCCATGGCAGCTTTTCCATGATGGCGCATCGAAAAAGCAGAAATCACTACCCTGCTTTCCGTCATTGCCTTGGCCATGATTCATGCTGGCGGGGCCGTCCGTCTCCAGCCCGCGTCGCGCTAGCATTATTGTGCCTTGCTCCTGGCACCCACAGCCTCAGGCGTTATTATTGTTGGCCACGTCGCTTGAGAGAAGGTGAGGATATCGTGGTCGCGACCGTCGACCGCTGGACATGTAGAATGATCGGCGTTGCGGAGGCATTGCGGCTGTGCTGTTGCAGATCCCAAGCCCGGCCGGAGAACGTCTTGTGGTCTTCACCACGGCGGCCTGGCCGGTTGTGGCAAACATGCGGGAACCATCCACATCCACTGTTCGGCGCCGTGCTTCTGCATCATTGGCGCCAATCAAAAATGAAGACGGCATGTTGACTTGACTTGACAGTTGTCGCGCCGGTTCCAAGCTGTGGCGTCGGCGACCTGTTAGCCCGTCACATATGTCACTGTGGCATATCGTTGACACGGATAGACAGCGGCCACGCGGCGCCCGCTACTCCCAGTCTCCAAATCTTCCTTTCTCTGCTCCGTCAAGAATGGCTTTCAATTGGCCGGCGTTTCCTGCCATTCCATCTCCGCTTCCCCTCGGTTCTTGGGCCATTATTACTTCATGATTGCTAACTGCAAAAAAGAAGACCGAAACGTCCAACCTACCTGCCACGTGCCTCTTCCCAGTCGGTCCTAGAACGTCTACCTACTACCGTCACCTACTCTGAGCCCAAAATAATTTTTTTTGCGCTCTCTCCACATTTCCTTTGTCAGCCTGATATCTCCTTGACTTCTTCTGCAGGGGCACAATTCACCGCGTCTGTCGACTCGGCCAAGATCAGCGCGGTAAGCCCATGACAGTCTAGAAACCAGCTCACTCGCCACACTTCCACCAGCGCTCTGTCCAAGTCCAGCCCTCAATTCCCCCTCCCGTCTTGAAAATTGCCTTATCTCGTCGTGTGTTCTCGTCTGAAAATCAATTCGCCTCCATCCCATCGGTTCCTCAGACCCTGTCGCTCCACAGCCGTCCGTAAACAGCCACACGGTTTAGGTTACCGGACCCAATCAGACCAATTACAGCCACTCACGGCAGAGGCGATTGTGACAGAGGATTTCAAAACCTCGTGCGGCATTCCCGCCTACCCTTGGGTCATCTAGTGATCCCATCTCAGGCTTGCTCGCCTCCAGACCCCACGAGCACGCTTGTCCGTTCCCCTCGTTGCTGCCGTTGCGCTGTCAAACCTCATAAGCCGTCGAGACAGTCCTTCTGCCGTTTGACTGGCCACATTATTCTGGCCATCATCTTCGTCCCGCTCCAAGCGAGCTCTCCTGTCCAGGTAGTACATCAACCGGACCATTCATCTTCCCTCTTCGAGCTTTCAGTGCTTCTACACTTCTTTTTTTAACTTCAATCCTCTCGTAGCCTTTTAGCCTTATTGGTCTCCATCGAAACTCCTTCGTCCCTCCAGAGGTGCTTCACTTCGGTACCCTTTCGATCCGGCTCGCCACTCTCAATATCACTTCGTCGATATAGAATCAGGTCCGTATTGCATTTCGTTATTGCTATTGCTTCCAACTTGCTCGTAGCTAGTCTCTTTGGTCACTTGTCACTCGCTTTTATTTTCAAACATGGGCTGACATGGCATTCGTTTGGGTACAGCAGTGGATTGCTCTTCCAGTCATACTCGAGGATCAGATGGGCGACCTACCTCGTGGATCCAGCTCTCAAGCGTTGGACCTTACAGCAGCCGGAATCGCGCATGACGACCAACATGATCACGCCTCACCTTCTTCATCAGACTTGAAGTCTCCTACAGGCAATACTCCTTTCCACTCCCAGCTGAGCTCGATTCCGCAAGCCCAGCTTCGCACCGACCTTCGTTCCCCCCCGCACCCCGCGAGCCCTCACTATGCGGATCATGGTGCGACTTCTATGAATATGAGCGCAATGGCGGGCGCCCTGCCCAACTATGGCTCCATGGATGGAGCCCAGGGCAGCCATCCACTCCCTCAGCAAGCCCAACGGCAACACCTTTCGGGCGCCTCCACCTCTGCCCTCGTTTATCAACTTCAGCAAAACCTTCAAATGCCTGGCACAGCACCCGGTGCACTCCCGGCACAGTCACCTTACGGGCATGGCTATGCCACAGGCCAATTCCAGCAGAACTTTGCGCTTCCGCAGGGCTCACAGCACACAAACTATCCTACTTTTCCTGCCAGTCAACAGCGAGTTCATGCTTCAGGACAAGTCCAAGGTCCTTTTCAAAATTTCATACAACCATCGCAATACATGTATTATCCATCACCATACGGACCTCAGGCGCAATACCCTCCTACTTTTGCTGGGCAGAACACACAAGGGCAGCCCATGTACGGGAGGAGACCCAGCATGACCAGCTCTCACAGTCCTATACATGGACCGACTATGGATCCACCTCAGCAAGATGGTAGCTTTCATGGTAGTCGCGTACCTCACGGTAACTTTCAAGCGGAGGGTGCAATGATGGGAAACATGTTTGGTGGCCAATTCATACATCCGCAAAGTAAGCACATGAACGCCGGTATTGACCATGCCAACAAAGCCGCTGACATGCCACGCATAGGTATGCAACGCCCAGAAGGGCCTTCTAGTTCGATTCCTCGTGGGCCGCCTCGTAAGCCAAAGCAGTCAGGGCATGCGCTGTGGGTAGGGAACCTTCCTCCTGGAACAACAGTCATGGCTTTGAAAGACCACTTTTCGCGCGACGCCACAAAAGACATTGAAAGCTTGTTCCTCATCTCGAAGAGCAACTGCGCCTTTGTCAATTATCGTACCGAAGCATCATGCACCGCTGCTATGCACAGGTTTCACGACTCTCGGTTCAATGGCGTCCGATTAGTATGTCGACTTCGGCGGAGTTCAGCACCTGCCTCTGGTGTGCCTACTGGTCCATCGGCAATGGTTGGCGCCCAAGCGGCCAGTGCTTCGCCTCCGCGATTACCACAGGAGGTTGACATTGCTGAGGCCGATGGGGCTGAGGAACCACTAGTGGACGGCAAGACTACAACAGGCAAGAGCAAGGAAGAAGCAGGTGCAGTTTCTGCATCTAAAGAGAAATACTTCATTGTAAAAAGCCTCACACTACAGGACCTCGAGCTCAGTGTTCGAAATGGCATCTGGGCTACTCAGTCGCACAACGAGGATACGCTGAACAACGCTTTTGAGGCAAGTCTTCAAACATTGTAGGGCAAAGTGGCTCGCTAACTAGTCGCAGACTGCCGAGAACGTTTACCTAATCTTCTCCGCGAATAAGTCCGGAGAATACTTTGGCTACGCCCGCATGGCGTCACCCATCCTCGAGAATGTCAGCCATCTCATTGGGTCGGCGCCGAAGCCCGAAAATATTCTAGAAGTGTCAGACGTTCCCAAGTCGATCCCCACACCCGCCACCGATTTCGCGCCCAAGGGTCGCATCATTGATGATTCCGCGCGCGGCACCATCTTTTGGGAGGCAGATTTGACGGACTCGGAACCCGAAGGCGAAGAAGAGCACAAAGACAAAGAGGAACCGCAGGTCGATGGGGAGGGCCCAGCAGTCTCTCAGAGCTGGGGGAAGCCATTCAGAATCGAATGGATCTCCACCCACCGGCTGCCCTTTTACCGCACGCGCGGGCTTCGCAACCCTTGGAACGCCAATCGCGAAGTCAAGATTGCAAGGGATGGCACCGAGCTTGAGCCCTCTGTTGGAGAGCGCTTACTGCAAATGTTCCACCGGCTCGGACCTTCTAATGCTATGGCACCCATGATGCCAGGCCCTCAACTTGAGGGCCCTCAGATGCCTTCCTACTAAGGAAAATGCGTTGGCAGCATAGCATTGGGCACCAAATGGACACCTTGACCATCAAGCCCTCGGTCCACCTGCCATGCATGGGAAAGAGGGGGAAAGTCATGTGTCCTCAACAAAACGTTTTGTCCTGCCGGGCAGGCCACGTACTCTTCTTATGTTTAGATCCGATCGATTACGGATATCGACGAAAGCAACGATTTTTTCACGGTCGGAGATGGAAAGACGGATGAACGAACGGTACAAGCATAATGGAGACGAGCTTTAACGTATTGGACCAAGTATCTTCCTGTCCTTTCAGCATCGCAGTAGTATCATCTCCCTTCTATTTCGATCCTTGATGTAATATATTCCTTTTTGTGTATGTATGCATGCATGGGTGCGGGTTTTGTATTCATGTTGCGACAAATGTTTAAACATGCGTGTACAGTAACGTAGTAATCGAAAACCGACACTGTTTCCGCAGCGCCTTTCCCCGTGTGCCCGTCTTTCTCTGGGACCCGTAATTTTTGTACTTCAGTTGGACATGTATGTCTTTCCTCTGCGCGGCATTCTTGCAGAGGGAATTGTCCATCGAACCCGAATGGGAGGTTTGAGCCTTGGGTTTGTACCATTAACCGGCAGGTATCACTCTCCTCCACGTGTCAACAACAGAAACCTCGCTCAACTTTCCCGCTGCTATTCACATGATACTGTATGATATGACGCCCTAATACCCGTTGGATGCAAACAGTGCGACTAGCCCACGTCCGTCCACACGATCCCCACACACTCTCACGAAGAAAAGAAGTGTCCACGTATAGTTTACCCACTTTACCACCAGCCTCCATAACAATTAATAATCGAATAACATCGAATCTCAAACACCTACCTCCAAATGTTCCAGACCACCAAAGCACACCTCACCTCACCTCACCTCACCTCACCTTGCCTCACCTCGCCTCGCCTGACCTCATTCCAATTCCCACCCTTCCCCACAACACCTCACATGCACCTTTCTCCCAACAGACACTGTGACTGTAAAGAGGGCAGAGGGCAAGTCCCTCAGGTGCCTCACTAGTTATCTACCGTATAGTTCCAAGTAGAAACAAGCAGAATCTTCCCGAAAAAAGCACCCAAAAATCTACCTAGTGGATGACCACGCGCGCGGTTCACCGCCGTGCCGGTGCCGGTGCCGGTGCGTGGCCCGAATACAAAAAAAAGAAAGAGAAAAAGTTACCGACACTGCGTACCGCGCCACACGCACGCACATGCATGCATGCATGCACGATGGTGAGAGTCAGACCGACGTGGCCAAGACTGTGCGGCTGAGGAGACACGAGGAATGGGATGGGATTTCTTTGATATTTTAATTTTCTGCATGAGGGACCGTGCTGATGCGCTTAAGGTGGGGGTAGAGGGCTACTTTGGTGGGGTGCGTCGTTGGCGGGGGTTTGGAAAAATTTTTTACTGTAGATGGGGATACTGTATGGAGGGAGGTGAACGGTAATGTTGATTGTGGTTTCTGGGTTGTAGGGTAGTCCTCTTGTGTGTGCGGTAGGGTGTAAAAGGAGTACCCAGTGCTGGGATCCAGGGAAAACGATTCGCATGGGGGGTTTGGAGATCGCATGTAGTCTTTTACATGAAGTGGCTCAAAGGGTGGCTATACTGTAAGTCAAGGTAATGACACCTGGAACCAAAGTGGATGGTGTGCAACCAGTTTTGAAGGATCCTGGACAGAGAGAGAAACTCTCTGCGAAGGGATCCACTTGACGTTGGATTCATTCCCTCTTACCAACACGAATGACAAACCAATACGGATAAACGCCGAGCCTGTTGTCCACCTTTATACACCTTGTAAAACGCCAGCTGGCGGGCGCCTGTCCAATCACGTGATAGCAATGTGGCCCGCCCCGTCCCAAACCATTTCATCACAAAGCCTCAATACGTAGGAAACAATGCCCACCCGCGCATACATTTCCCTTAGTATGCATATCTTTTCCCTAGTATGCATATTTTCCTACCTTCCTTTTCATCCTCGACATGTTCATCTTCGTCTTCTTCATCAGGCGTTGATAAAAAGGATTTCCTGGTCACTAGCGTATGGCGCGCACTCTATTGATCGTCATTGTCGTACTCAGGATTGTTGTTCTTGGGTCCGCGTATCGGAATCTTGATGCCTTGGGATGCGAATGCCTTGCTGAGCGGGGTACTCTCGATAACGCCGGGGAACTTCTTGGCGGAGAAAACCTGGAAGGGGTCTGAGAAGGTGGAAGCGAGAATAGGGGCGCGGGCGGTGTTCAGGGTGTTGTTGTTGTTGCCACTGCTGACGTCGACAAAGTTCATCTTCAGCCTGCTTCAGGTCAATATAACGGTCTGTATACAGGTGCCTGAGGCTTGAGTCGAGTGCAGGAGTGATACATACCGGAAAGTGCCT
Organism: Byssothecium circinans; assembly: GCA_010015675.1. Taxonomy (NCBI): domain Eukaryota; kingdom Fungi; phylum Ascomycota; class Dothideomycetes; order Pleosporales; family Massarinaceae; genus Byssothecium; species Byssothecium circinans. The sequence continues at coordinate 202,304 of ML977001.1, read as the reverse complement.
TCTGTCCGCACAGATAGGTCCTGAAGCACGAACCAGAAGCCCAACTTGTTCTCCGTATCTTTGAGCTTCGAGGCGTTGACCGCCAGACTTCCAATGAGATTCCTTGTGAACATACCAGTCCCCGAATTGGTCGGCGGCGGAGCTGGGACAGCCATGGGCATCTGCACATGATGCGAAACGGGAGGATACCTTGTTCCGGGAACGGAAGGATAGTTGCCGGGATATCCAGGACCGGGTAGTTGCGCAGGCACGCCGTGTGCTGGATAGTAGCCAGCGCCGGGGTGAGGATGATACATTTGGGAATGATAAATGGGCACTCCGTGATCGCTGTAGCCCAAAGGGCCTGGAGGAAGATGCATAGTTCGCTCAGCTGGTGGTGGAAACGACGTCGTCGTGGAGCTACTAATGGACACGGTAGGGGCGCCGCTGCTATGGCGTACTAAATTCACCTCTCTGGTACCCTCGTGGTCCCATAAATCTACCATAAGAACAAAGAAGGTGCTGTCGATTTCCTGCGCGTCGATCTCGCGGTTTGTCTCGGGATCAAACGGGACGAGCCTGATGCATGGCGGAGGCGTGATCGGTCGGCGGTCCTATGAAAAAACGTCAGCACCATTGTCGCGGCGTAGAAGACAGAGTTGCCACCAAGGAAGCAGCGGAAAGCCTGTGAAGCTGTGCGCCCGTCCCGACGGCGATTTTAGGTGGAATTGCTCCTGCCGGCGGTTTCGACAAGGCGAGAGGCGGGGTGCACTCACCTTGTCACCGAATCCGCACATCCGAGCACGAAGCGGCTGCTGACCAACTTCAAGCCTGAAGTTTATTTTGGGGCCAGAGCGCTGGGTGGCGTACATGTCGATGGTTATGAGGTTGATGGCTAGAGGACCTGTACGCGGTCGTAGGTGTTGGAAGTGTTGGAGAGCCAAGCCGGCAGGGGTATGTCTAGCGAGGCTTCGAACGGTTGCTTGCGTCGATCCCGAGGTCGTGCGTAGGCAGTGACGAGAAGGACAGAAGCAGCACAGCGGGCGCGCGGAATAAGTAGGTAGCCCCGGCACTGCACGTCAATTTTCACAGTCTCCAGGCATCTAGCCCGTTCTGCTGCTTTCCACCTGGTTGTTGGCAAATAGAGCCGCAGCTATATCGCAGCAGGCACCACTCGCCGAAAAACATTTGCTTTATCGGCACTGGTATTTGGCCTCAACCACCCTAATGCCACTCGTTCAAGGATGGATACTCCCCGAATATGCCCGGCATTTTCCACATGTCCTCACTCACGTACTCGTATGTCGTAAGTAGGACAGCCAGTCCGCGGGCGCGGCGGTTGGAACCGACGAGGTGGTGATCTTCACTTCCTTCCCGCACCGGATCCCGAGTGCATGGATCATATGTCCGCTAGTCTCAAGCCTCATGCGCGCCTTCGTATCTACACGGATTGCAGCAGGCCTCACCAACTACGCGTATTTTGCATCGTCGACAATACATCTTCTTGCAAGCACAGAACAAAACGCACTGTATCATGTTGTTTTATTTTCCGCTGTGAGCTATCGCCCACTACCGCTCTCGCAACCTTGTCCATAAACTACCTATATGCAGGTTAAATCGCCTAAAAGCCCAGCATCCCAGCATGACCAAAGCCCCAAACAGGCAGTCGGAAATACTAGCTGCAGCAACCCACACCGACGTTTATCCGAAATGGAACAGAGTCTGCTTTTTATTCTTGTTGCCCTTCTTCTTGCCGCCTCCATCTGCTCCCTCAGGCGCTGCTGCTGCTGGCGTATTCGCACCACTCGCACCCGTTGTCCATGCGTTCGCTGGCGTGTTGCGCCCGCTGTTGTCGCGTCGAATCCCCATGCCGTTGTATCCGGGGCTGAAGATTGTGCTGGTTGGCTTTGCCGCCGCCGGGAGGGCGGGAAAGAGTTCCGCGTTGCTCTCCTTGTTTAGTGCTGCTGAAGACGTAGCTCGTGATGGTAGAGGTGAGACCCTGCTCGCGGTAGATGCTGATGCAGAAGACGAGGCCCAGGGAGTTTGGCCGGGCTTAGCGCCAATCCTACTCGAGGAGGGTGGTAGAGGTGGGAAGAGGCCGTTTGATGACGTGGAGTTCCAGCTCGCCTGCTTGTTTACTGCTGAGCGCGACGATTGCGCTGTCGAGCTCTTAAGCTTTAGCACTCTCGACCCACCGTGAGCTGCAGGGCCGCCGCTCAAAGACTGTCCCATGGCTGATCCAGGTAGAGATGGATAGTCCTCGTTGATTGCCTTCCAGTCGCTCCAAGCCTCAAGCAGACCTTCGCGCTTTGTCGGATTCTCGAAGATCTCCGCCAGCTCCTTCACCAGCTTACCCAACTCGGCTGTGTTTGCATCGAATAGAGCAAAGAACCCTTCTATAAGCTCTGTCGCCGTCACTTTGTTGTTGCGGTAGGTGGATATCTGAGACCGGAACTCCTGGAGTTTGGACTGGTCGTTGTGGAGCATATTGGAGGCTCGCTCCGTGACAGCATTGTGCCGCAAAAGTCGAGCTTGATCTTGAGGTGTTTGCGCCATCGGGTTGTTGTTGAGCGTCATCTGGCTAACACTGTTGGTGACGTTGTCTGCTGAAGGAGAGGCAGCAGGTCGTGGTACCGTCATTGCAGATGGTTGTGCGGAGGGTGACGGGGCCCTGGCAGCGAATGCTTCGCTAGGAGTCGGTACAGCCGTGAGTTGGCCGCTAAAGGCACGACTAGAGGCTGACGGAGTGTTTTGAAGTAAGGCTGCCTGTCGCTGGTACGCTAATTCGGCTCTACTCATAGGCTGAGCTGATGAAGCGGGAAGCGGTTCCGAGTTTGGATCACGCCCTCTGCCTCGTCCCCTACCTCCCTCGCGTCCGCGGCCGTCCCGCCTTCCGCTGTGGTCTTGTTCATGTGAGGCGCGCAGTTGAAAGCCAGACATGTCGACCCGCCGCGCATCGCGCAGTGCATCCTTTGTTAGACCATTAGGATGAGCCTCAATCTGGTGTGCTTTGAGGTCCATTTCCGAGTCAAAGACAACGAATTTCTTCTCCAAGCACTCCCGATCCGGACACATAAAATGGCCTGTTCGGAAATGCGCTTCCAGAGCATCGTAATTGACAAAGTATTGCGGCCCTCTGCCCGCTGACCGACGCTCACAGATATGGCATTTCTCATGCCTATCCCTACAATGCGTGAATAGTTCATCATCGCCGTAGAAGCGCTGTCGACAAAAGCCACATTCGGGGTGACCTTTGAACCCGCTCTGATCTATAGCACCGGGGTTGTCATCGCCGAACTTCTGGTGCTTCTTAAGCTCGGCGAACGTGAAGAGCGTATGTTCATGCGTGAAGGATTTCTTGTTACGAGTACAAAGGTCACTGCCAATTGTTAGTGCGCGGAATATCGTTGAATGGCAGAAGTCGCCCTATAAAGCTCGACTAGAGATGTGAGAACTGAGATCATCCACGTACCACATGACCTTGCCATGCACTGTTTTGACGTGTCGGTGCAGGTCTGGCCAACCCAAACACGCTACATCACATGTACCTTCTGGACAATTGTATTGTAACAGCAATCGCGTATCATCATACGTCTCAGCGTTCTCAAAATGTATGCCCATATTTTCATCCGTCTTATAAAAGTCACCCTGCGCAAACTCCTCATAGTTCTTTGTAGGGTTATCCGTGAACACGACATGGTTGGTTTCGGTTCGACAGTGCGCGCACGTTTTCGTCTTGTACAAGGCTCGTAATCGGAGGGAACAGATGTGGCAAGTTCGATGGTTGCAGGGAGCGACAGCAAGATGCTGCACGGCCGAGGCGCAAATGAAGCAAATCTCGCCTTCTTCAGCTTCCGCGTCGGTCTCCGCTGTTGCCAGGGATGGCTTCACGAGCGTAGGCAAAGCTTTTTGTACCTCTTGTCCCTCGACTGCCGGTGCCTTGCCCTTATCTTGTATCCGTCCGCCCCGTTGTCCTTCTTCTCGGTTTCCGCGACCTTGTCCCCGGCCACGCCCACGCGAGTTTGTGTATTCAAGATCTTGGTGTGCTCCTTGTGCTCCTCTTCCCCGGCCTCTACTCCTTCCTCCACGCCGCGCTGGACTGGTGGGTCCAGGCTCGCTGTGCGCACCTTCGGTGGCGGATGTTGGTACTGCGGTTGAAGCCATGCGGGGTATCTCAAAGCGCTCTATTGAAGTGTGTATAGAAGGAATAATGAAAGTGTATGGGCTGTCGATTGTTGAAATATCTATCAGCTGTAGGCGACGATCTGAGGTATGTGGTGGTCCACCGGGGCTTATATTGCGCGTGAAGATTGGTGTTCGTTTGGTGTTGATGACGATGCGGGCAGCAAGCGAATAAAATATGGCCCTTGAGCCACGCACAGCCGCAACGCTAGCCCGAAAATCCAGGCACAACATGATAATGACTCAGATAAACGGGTGTGAGGCTGTGAACTTAAGTGATTCGAGATGATTCATTCATTCGTACGATAGACAGCTGGCTCGAGTGTTCGGATAATGCCCATACGTAGCCCACATTGCACAACGCCGAGATTCCACACTTCAAACATCATTCTATCCTCCACATGCATCGAAATATCCACGATATCCACCCAGTCAGGACTGAACATCAGAGTTCGCGTAAGCCACCTTCCTCCTCATCGAACTCTTCGTGGTACAACGAACGCTTCAACTGTGAAAGGGCTTCTGGATCCCCACCAGTGCTTTCCTTCAGCCAGCCTTCCATGCTGAGAATATGATCCGTGTACTTCTCGACGTCGTTTCGGAACTGCTGAGTTTCGTTCCTCTTCTTCTCGACTTCAACTGGATCTTGCTCGCTGTATGCGGCTAGCTCCTGTCGAAGCTTCTCGAGTTCCTTGGACAGGTCTCCGTGCTTGGTGACCAGAGCCTTCCGATCCATCCCTAACATGATTAGTACAAGCTATGGAAACATAGCAGGTAAATACCTACCAACTTGGCCGAGCATATCCTCGTCCTCGCCACGTGCAGCACCCGCCTCATCAATTTTCGCTTGCAGCTCCGTCACGATGCCGTTGGCTTTGTTGTACTCTTCTTGGGCTCGCTCGAGCGCAGCATCCTTGGTCTTCTTGTCGTCGCTCGGGAAGCTCCAGTACCAGTTTCCACTGCCAATCTTCTCCACACGTATCTTGCTGTCGTCCGAGAGCGATTGGAGATAGTCCTTGACTTGCATGCCATTGATCCCGGACACCTGAGGCAGAGCTTTCTCGAGGTCTTTGATGCTGTGAGCGACGGCAGTCTTGTGGAACCAGGCAAGAATAGTGGCCTGTTTGGCTGGGTTGGCGAAAATTTTGGGTGCCTAGGCGATATTAGCGGTGCAGTGGTGTGAGATATTCCTCGTCTTACCATGATTCGGCCGGATGGACCCTAGAAACAGGGGAAGCAATGAGGCAATTATAATGCAAACTGGGAGAGGCGTATGTGATGGGAAGGGTGTGTCGAGTTGCGGTCTTGTGGTGAGCTTTGAGATGTGGTCCAGTCGTACCTGCCACGAGAAAGCCGCCAAGCAAGCAGCCAGCAGAACGAGAAACCACGACCCTAAGCAGTGCTTAGGTCAACAGAACTCTGGTGGAAGAATGTAACTCTGAAATCTTCCTACAGCACAGAATCTGTGCCAACGACAACTGGCGGACTCATAAAGGGGTGACAAGCGTGGTAATTGGCTCAATCATCGTCCTCAGCATCCGACGAAAAGACACTCTCCGAGAAGTCGGAACCTGAAGTGCTTATATCTTTGTCTCTTCTTTGAACGTCTTGAACATCCTTCTTTCGCCCCAATGCAAGTTCAACACATTTAGCTTCTTCAGCGAGTATCGCTTCTTCCTCGCTGTTCGCCGCCTCAAGCAACGCAAGGTCGCCCGTCTCGCCAAGTGTCTCTTTCGCCATCTCCTCCATCAAGATCCCAAGAGCAATCAATGCTGTCTCGTCCATGCATTTCCAAACTCTTCGCTGTCCGGGCTGTTGCTTCCAAGCATATAGCTTGGAAACATACGAATGGAGAGCACTCAGCAGGTCTCCGTCTGGCAATTTCTGATCATCAGGAAGACGCTTGTGGGCAAAGTAGTAGTCCGTCTCTTCATATCGAGTGGGTGCATTTGCTTTCTTGAAAAGGACTTCATCGGGTCGGAGCGGCTGGATCGCGCGCCTTTGCTCTACAGCTTTCGGTCCAAGGAACCCGCTTTGGGTTATTTTACCTTGTGAAATGGTCAGTAAGATAGTTTTGAGCGATTTGAAAGCTCACCTGCGACAGCATCGTAAACAGTTGGCCCCCTCCTCAACTGGGGCTTTCCAATGTCTGATGCTTCAGATTCCGAAAGTGATTCCGACGGCGGACGCTTGTATCCTCGCTTTGGTCGAGACATGGCCTTGTCATATAGTTCCTACTTTTTCAGGATGGATGTGTACAAAGTGTTGTGGGAAGGGTTGGCGATGAAGTAATACCTCACATGTTGGGCAGCAAGCTTACATAAGTTTACTAGCATAGCTCGTACCTAGACAAAACAACTGCCTTCATTTAAGCCTTCCTTCACACCCAGCAAAACCAAAGCATGTAGTCTCACATGAGCACGCAACAACTTCATGACCGCGCGTCCGGTATCATCACTCATGATGCTCTTAAACGTGCGACAGCCACAGGCCTCCTCTACGGGTTGCAACCCTCCACCGTGAACTTCAGCGAGCACCTCCCCTCACTCGACGAGCCCAACAAGCGGCCGCCTGCCCACGTTTCTGGTGTCAACACGCTCGCTATCGACAAGTTCGAAGGTCGCTACCTTCTCTCCGGCGGCGCAGACTCTTCGATCGCAATATGGGATCTCGAGTCGCAGACAAGAAGTGCCGGTGGCTACGAGACCTGCGCGCCTCTTTCGGTCGTGAAAAGGACGGCGAAGCAGCATAAACTAGGCATCACACAAGCATGTTTCTATCCTTTCGATAGTCTAGCCTTTCTCACGTCATCCTACGATCACACAGTCAAGATCTATTCGAGCGAAACACTCGTGCCCTCCGCAACCTTCGATCTAGACTCCGTGGTCTATAATATCGCCCTCTCGCCCATCGCATCCCACCTCCTCGTCGCATGCGCCACGCAATCCCCACACGTCCGTCTCATAGACCTACACTCAGGCGCAAGCACTCACTCGCTCGCGGGGCAGACGGGCGCTATTCTAAGTACAGCATGGAGTCCTACGCGTGAGCACATCCTCGCTAGTGGATCGACGGACGGAACTGTAAAATTCTGGGATGTTCGAACGGGCACGGGCGCGCTTGCTACACTTGATCTAGAAGACTCCACTGGTGTCGGGGGGAACATGATGAGAACATCATCGACCTTCTCCCGCAATCCCAGTCAAGCGAAAGCACACGGGGGTCCTGTGAATGGTTTAGTGTGGACGGAAGACGGACACCATATTGTGAGCTGCGGTCATGATAACCGAATTCGTGTCTGGGATACAGATACTGGCGCCAACACGCTTGCGAACTTTGGACCTACGATCAGGAACTCGGGACTCGCGCCATGTATACCTGTTCTTGCGCCTGTGCAAAACACGGAGATCGAGAAGGATGTGCTTTTTTACCCTAACGAGCATGAGATACTGGGTTTTGAGATGTTTGAGGGGAAGCTATTCAAACGAATGCGTAGACCGGAACAGCAGAAACGGTCTCACGAAATGGCCACCCCGGCTTCCACTACGAAGGCAAAAGGCAAGTTGAACATCAAGGATAGGGCTACAGCACTGGCCTGGAGAGCACATGATGTGGAATTGTACTCTGCGCATGCGGATGGGAGTATCGCGGCATGGAAACCACGGACGGACGAAGATGTCGAATTAGACGAGGAAGAAGAGCAGGAGAGAGAGATGAAGGAAAAGGGAAAGAAGAGAAAGAGAGGCGTGTTGGATGATATTTATGCAGGGTTGATGAAAAAACCGATCACGTTCGGTGGGCTTTGAGTAGATGGTTGGATGAAGCTTCGCAAGAAGTGTATCTCATAATCTTTTACGGTCATGGCTTTGGAATAATAGGAGCGATAGATACCCGGCAATGCAAATGCTTATGCTATATGTTTTCGCCTTTCCGCTCCATGCATGCATTCATTCGTGACTCGTTGATGCAGAGCTCTATACCCATAACCTCCTCCGATTCGTTTGTAATCGTACACTTCCCTAACACGTACGTAGTACTTCGTTGACCACGCAACAAAGCGTCAAGGTCTCCGGAGCTCAAGAGAGTATCATACAAGCCAACTGACTCTCACTCATAGCCCCATAGATCCTGTCTCCAGAACAGGGGAATACATTACTGTATGTTACTTAAATAACACCCTTTACCCAGGCCCAAAATACGGCAGCCTCGCCGGCACAAAATTCGAGTCCTCAAGCTCGTTCCCCACATCGATGTCCCTAGGTTCATCTCGTATTGACAATGGTCGGTTCGGTGTAGGCGCTAAACTAGAGTAGTCCGACTCATCAACGTAGAAAGAGCTGCTATCGGGTCGGGTTTGTGAATCCACCCTTGGAGACTCTGCTCCATCGGATGGAGCTCTACCTGCATCGCTGGTCGTTCGAAGAAGGAACGGCGAGTTTACGGGATGGCTGGTCGAAGTCGGTGACTGCGTTCGGTGCGATGGATGAGGTGAGGTGGGACTAGGCGAGCTCGTCCGTCCGGGTATCTGGAGGTGTTGATCTGATGCTAGACCGCGCTTTAGAGCGAGTTGCTGTGCTTCATTCCGTTTGCGCTCAACTTCTGCTTCTTCTTCGATTCGGAGACGCTCTTCCTCCTGCTTGAGGTCGGAGAGGGCTGAGATTTCTTCGATCGCTTCGGAGCGCGAGCGCCGGACGTTGGTTTCATAGCTCTTCTTGCCCGAATCTTGTGTGTTTCTTGACGAGGCTGATCGTGTCGACATGCGCGATCCAGCAGGTCTCTTGCTGCTTTTACTTCCTGAGCGCGCCTTGCTCTTCCCGCTGCTTGTATCGTCATGCCACTCTCGCGTTGTTCTTCGTGCGAGCGTGACCGCGAATTCATCGTCCAATGGTACCGCATCGTCCAACTCATCTTCGCTGGGGAATATGTCGCCTCTCGAGCTCAATGAATCCGTCGTGTGACCCGAAACGCTCGTCTGACTCCTCTTCCTTCCATGACCCTTTCTCTCCCCTGTCTGCGCAACCTCTTCTTCGCTGTCCTCGATCAAGGGCTGCGACTCCGCCGTTGCTTCCTCGTAATCGCGTCTTGACTGTCCCGGGTGCTCCGTCAAATCCGCCGCGGAGGGCTTATACCTCAACACCTTGCCTCCAACTTTGAACGGAAGTCGCCCCAGGAACCCAAAATATGAACTGCTGGGAATAATCGTGGGGTCCACTCCACCGTCATGAGGCTGCACCGCGCTCTTCCTCCCTGTATTATACCTGTTATCGCGATTTCTATTTCCATAGCTCATCGCGCGTGGCCGTCCAGGCTGCGACACAGTCCCATAATTCTGATTGTTTGCGCCGCCTCCGCCGCCAGAGCCTCCCCACAGTCTGTCCAGATTGTCATTCCCCCATCCAAGCAGTCCATCACCCTCATCCTCTTCCCAGTCATCGTAGAAATCAAAACTCAATTCCGCCCTTCCACGCGACCGTGCGCGGTGTCGCCGGCGATCATTCTGTGAAGGGAAACATGGCGCCGTGCAAGCGTTCATGCATTGCGTAACTGATTGCAGACACGGATTTACATATGAAGTTGTAAAGCTGTAGAGGCCTTCCTGCGCCGATTCGTTGGCATGCTCGACCGTATCGGTGATGTTCTGGATTGTGCGGTTCCAGCGTGGGTCGCCGCGGCGGTACATGGTGGTTTGCGAAGGAGGCGATCAGTGAGGTGGTTGGGGTTGCAGAGCGAGACGGTGGAAGCAGCAGGCTGCTATGTGACGGCGCATTGAGTGGGGGAGGGAGTCATAGGTAAGGATGCACGAGGCTTTTGTGCCCGTCTGGGTATGAGCGTGAGGCTAGCTAGGGCAGCGATGTGTGGTGTTGGGCTGGATGGTTGTGAGAGCTCGGGTCAACCCGTGGGCGTTGACGTCTTGTTCTGGGCCGCAGCGCTAAGCTGTTGCTAAGCTCGTGCACGTGCGGGGAACTTTCACTTCGCCAAACCGCTGTCGATCTTCGAACCTAGCCTCTTACATGAAAGTAACATTTAATCGTGTTCATCTTCGTTTATCTCTCACTTCCTACGCGAGAATGTTGGGTACTAGTCTGCACAAGTAAAGGTTAAGGCGACATGGGAGTTCACGCTATGCACCGCCCAGCATAAGCACCGTAAAAAGACACGAAAACGGACATGTCGGAGTTGTCGGCAGACCGACACTGCGATCCGAACTTGTATGATGACTTCTTCGGCACCTTTAATATCGCTGATAGGCAGCCACTTGCTTAGAGATTCGTACGAAAACGAGACGGAAAGACCTCATAGCTATAAAAGCAAGCCTTGATCTCTATAATACCTTGCAGTCACCTCCTTTCCCAGGAAGTCCTCCAAGTATGGACAATCGGACTTATTTGGTCGCTGCTCTCTCAGGCATTCTGAGCGAAGTTTTTATTTTCTCGAAAGGAGAATGGGATCGCTATGCCCCTGCCGTAGTGAACTCCTTCACCTTCCTGGGAGCTAGCACCTTTCTAGCCTTCAAGTTCTTGCTTGGCCTATCATTCACCGCATCACTCAAAAAAACAACCCTCCATAGCACCGCACTTCTCGCAGGCCTCTTCGGCTCCATAGGCGTCTATCGTTTATTCTTACATCCTCTACGGGCTTTCCCAGGTCCTTTGCCCGCCAAAATCACCGCTTGGTGGATTTTCAAAGAGAATTGTCCCGACTTAAAGTTTTACATCAAATTGCGCAAACTACATGACGAGTATGGAGACTATGTGCGGATCAGTGAGTAGCAGAGCGTTGAACGCAACAAGCACATTTGGCTGATATTCGTGTAGGACCTCGCGAAATATCCATATGTCACCCAGATGCGGTGATGGACGTCCATGGTCCAAAGAGTAAAGTAGTCAAAGGAGAATTTTACGCCCAAGCCTATCCCCATGAGACGCTGCAATTTACACGAGACCCCGCGTTGCATCGAAAGAAACGACCTGTCTGGGATAAGGCATTCCAAAACAAGTGTATGACCACACCCACCGCTGCCATTAGACAAAATTGACGATTCTTCTAGCTGTCAAAGAGTACATGCCTCGCCTCGAGAAACACTACGGAATCCTAATGGACATATTTTCTCAACATGCCGCGTCTGGCAAACCTATCAACGCAACCCAATCGTTCACTTATCTCGGTTACGATCTCATTTCTGAACTGATATTTGGCGAGTCCTTCGAGCTTCTTCCGACAGGAAAAACGAACGTAGTGACCAGCCGACTCATTCAAGGCAAGAAAGCCATCGGATTTGCCGTGATAACCACATGGCATACCCATATCCTCAGGGCCTTCACTCGCGTGGGCGGAGACTGGATGAACTGGTACAATGGAGCTTTGGACAAGAGGAAAGCTATGGATTTACATTCGCCTGACATCTACACCCACCTCTCGCAGTCTGACACGTGGGAGTTTGACCGCCAGCATGAAGCTCGACTTGCCATAGCTGCTGGGTCGGACACTGTGGCCATTACGTTGACCAACATCTGCTGGTTCCTATCTCAGTGCCCTGACTACCAAAGCAAACTCTTCGATGAAGTTGGCGACCTACCGAGCAAGAACGGCTTGGTCGACGATCAACTTCTGGCACACAAACCTCTATTACTCGGTATCATTAATGAGGCTTTGCGACTGCAACCGCCCGTACCTTCTGGAGTCCAGAGACTAACGCCCCCGGAAGGCGCTGTGATTGCTGGCCGTTACATTCCAGGGAACACAGTCGTCAGTACTCCGACGTACTCTCTTCATAGAGGTAACACTCACCACCCCACTGATTTGAACATTGCAAGCCTAACATATTTCTAGACAAGCGAGCGTTCGCCAAACCCGATGAGTTCATACCAGAGCGTTGGGATTCGCAGCCGGAGCTCACGCTGCGAAAAGACGCATTCATACCGTTTTCTTATGGACCGTACAACTGTGCCGGGAAGTCGCTGGCGATGATGGAGCTGCGTATGATTGTCGCTATGCTAGTGAAGCGCTTCATTATCTCTTTTCCGCCTGGAAAGGAGAAAGAAGCCCGGAGTTTCATCGAAGAGCAGGCGGATTGCTTCAGCATGGATCTACCACCGCTCCTTATTGTCTTGAAGGAAAGGTCTTCATCGTAAGAACTTTCGTAGTATGTTACATAGTCATAAATTCAAGAGCATTCACCACTGAGATTAAGACACTGTTTCATCTTCGGTACCTAAGGGGGAACCGCGCAATTTGTAGAGTGCATTTTAGAGGTGCTACCATGGTACTACGGTACCGACAGCGAAATCGAGAACCCGCGCATATTTAAAAAGAAAATTTGAAAATTCTGCTAGTGCAAAATTCTCAACTTTGAAATTTTATCTGAAGTCTGCTGGGTTATCTGCCTAGGTGTGGTGTGATGGAGAGGTGAAGAGGTGGAAGAAATTGCTTGGCAAGTGTTGGTGTTGAACCTCTCTGCGATCGACAATCTGATACCAAATACTCAAAAATCACTGCTTTAGGCAGGTTGCAACCATTTCAGCGACACATTTTCTCGTCCACCTGGCACCACCAGTTTTCTACGATCGACGATCTAATAAGAAATCTCAAAAATTACCGCTTTGGGCGTGTGAGTGTTTTTATCTTCTCACACCTCTACAATCAACACTTTGATGAAGCGCCTTCAAAATTACTGCTTTGGGCCGGTTGCGACTCCAATCTGGTCGGGCACGTTGATTTTTTCCTGCGTCGTCACCTCTGCGATCGATGCCCCGATAAAAATCAAGTAAATTACCGCTTTAGGAAGGTTGCCCGTTTTTCTCCTCCACCACAACACTAAGCTCCAAAATTCCACAGAGAGTATATACCCGATCAATCCAAATTCCCCATTCCATTCCCAGCGAAGCATGCCGCCACAATGCGCTACATCCGCTTCCTCAAAACACCCCGTATAGCCCGCGACAAGCACTCTTCAAAAGAAACCATCGCCTGTTTAATCACCATTACTTCCGACCTAGGCGACTCTTTTCTCCCCCAAGACATCGTTTTATCTGCCGAGCTCCTGCATGCTGTCCTCTCCGACGGCGATGAAGAGATGGAAAAGGGAGAAAGGGAAGAAGTCCTTTTACATAAATCTATCAAGTGGACGGCTGGCATGCGCTCACTTCCCGTCACCCTTCCACTCAGTAAGCCACACAGCTCGCGACCTCTTCGCATCCGTATAGGCGTCCAGCCAAAGTCAGGGTACGATGAGTTTAGTGAGTTGGTGGAGGAGCAGGGGTGGAGGGGCGTTGTGTCGGCGTGGAGTGGGGTGTTGGATGCTAAGAAAGGGGTGAAAGAGGCGGAGAAGTTTGCGGGACGGAGGTTCGATGTTGGTGCGGATGTGCCTTTGCAGATTTGCGAGGAGACGGGGGACAGCATCGCCAAGCATCTTTGGGATGCTGGGATTGCGCTTGCGTGCCATGTTAAATCTATTGTAGCGGACGGAAAGATGGGGGAGTTGCGGGATGGGGGGGAAGGGTTTCGGGCTTTGGAGTTGGGGACTGGGTGTGGTGTTGTGAGTTTCCTCGGTCGTCTTCTTCCAACCCGTCACTTTGTCGCCACGGCAGACTTGGAAACATTATGGACTAATGGTACGAAAAGGTTGGCATCACACTCGCCTTCACAATCCCAAACTCTAATATCATCCTCACCGATCTATCAGAAGCCCGTGAGATTGTTCAACGCAACATTTCCCTCTCCAAACCTTCCCTTCTCGGCACCGTCGAATTCCAAGAACTGGATTGGAAGGACGAAAATCTACCCAGCTCCCTATCAAGCACAAACACCTCCTGTCCTCTTTGCAATCAAATCGATTTGATAGTTGCAGCAGACTGCACCTACAATGCTGATTCTAGCCCAGCGTTTGTTCGTACGATACGGAGGTTGGCAAAAAGATCGCCTAAGGCGGTTGTCCTAGTCGCGATGAAGAGGCGGCATGCTAGTGAGGATGTGTTCTTTGATTTGATGGTGGAAGCGGAGTTTCAGAACACGAGACTGTTAACGTATCCACTTCCAGGAGATGATCGGGCGGGGGAGGAGACTGTTGAAGTGTATTTGTACCGTTATGAGGGCGAGAAGATTGCGGAAGTAGAACGGAGTCAAGACTGTGAGTGTGGAAGAAAGAGAGAGACGAAATCTGGAGAACATTCCCTCGAGTAGATGGAGACCTTTATCTACACAATGTATATGCAAATGATACAGATAGTAAAGAAGGTACCAACGTAGAGGCGACATACCCAATGTGCAATCACCAATCAACAAGACAAGCCATATTCCCCATACTCCCTGACTAATCCACCACGTTAGCATACTTAGTGACCCAAACATCCAACGTCTGCGGGAAACTATGCCACCACTCCCCCACCGTTGCAACTTCCGTCGCATAGTTCCACTCAACCAACTTCTTCATCTGTCTCGCTGTCCACTCGGTCAACTCATCGGGTATACTCCCCATTGAATGCAACATCATCGCAAAAGCCGAGATGGGATAATTCGATCGAGAGGGAAAGCTTTTGAGGGCGTTGAAGTTGACTGCAGAAATGAAGGCCGCGAAGTGGTTTTCGAAGATGACGGTGATATTTGCGATGTCGAGGTAGTGCCATATTGGGTCAGGAAGGACTCCTGGGTTGTGCACTGGATGCGTCTTCGTCAACACTGTTTCCAGGCTCCCTCATCTGATATCGATATAGAAGAGGTGCAGGTTTCACTTACCCACGAGTTTCTGTCCCAGCCCGCTATCATTTAGTCTCACCTCATTTGCCGCAACGGTCAGGTAATCATGTTTCTGCCAATGATATAATCCCGGCGTTTCATCAAAGAAGATCCCATCGACCGCCATCCGACTATCGGTCATAAGCGCCGGCCATTTGCCCCATTGCCGGACCTCCGCTAAGGTATCTGCGATCGGCTTGTCGGTGTAGTTTGTTGCGACGTAGCCGAGTTTGCGGATGTTGGTGTATTGAGAAAGCTTTGGGATTTCGTCGATGTAGACTTGAGGTGGGAGACTGTCCATACAAGGACCTGAGCAAGGGTTGATTATTACGGTGAAGTTGATATGTGGGTTCTTGTTCGCTCTGTGCAAAGGTTAGCTTAGGGGGACTGAAAGGGGAACGATAGGAAGGATGATGGAAGGTTGAACGTGGAATGTAGAGGATGAGGTAGCTCTTACTCCCAGTACAGCGGTTCCCACACTCCAGGCCACGGATATGTGTAAAGCGGTAGTAGAATCGACATCTTGGACTCCCTTTCAAGGACCCCACATAGGACTAGCTTTCTTCAATCTCGCGAGTAAAGCCCAAAACACGACAAGAAGTCGACAAGATTCGAATTCGGAAACTTTCCTTTTGCTAAACAGTAGCACGTGTCACCTTATAAGCAAAGAGTGTTTGGTCCACGCTAGGTAGCTTGCGAGTTGCATCGCATGGTAGCAATCTTGGATCATGTTCTCAGTACTTTTCGGTTGCGCGTGCGCAGCATGCAAGATGGATTTTGGAGGCTGATCAGGTTGCGTGGCCATGCTGTTCGCCTTATATTCGTAAGCAATTTGCTCAGATTGAGTGGCAGGAGTGCGGCTAAAATGGTGCTGTTCCGCGGCGTTGCGCGAGAGGGCAGCCTGGGCCAATGTAGAGGGTAAAGATATAAAGGTATAATAGAGAAGATAAGCGATGGGAGCGGGTGTATTGAAAATTTATGTACAAGTACTTAGATTGGTTGACTTGACGAAATGGCATCTAGGCGGCGCCGTCTAGTCGGTAATACGAAGACATTCGCTAAATTTGGTATAATGTGGATGTGCGTATGCGGTTCTACACCTTTTTGCTGTTACGCAACTAGGAATAGAATATACGCGGTTTACGGTTGTGGTAATTGCAGTTCTCAGACCATCCTTGCGCCAGCTTGCCGTCACTACAAGTGTCATCGATCTGCCCAGACAGCTCCAGAATTCGTAAACGTATTCGTCCAGGCGAGCGGCGTCCGCACTGAGCACTTGGTCGGTCACGATAAGCGCTGATTTCTGGCTGCTTTACGGCTGGCCGGTACGTACTTCCACCGGTGTGGAAAGTTCAACCCGCGTGAGATGTTCACAAGATCTTCTGGACTGTCAACGTGCCTTGCCCATCCGCAAGGGCAACAAAGCCACTCGATTCGACGAGCCTCTTGAATTGGGTCGATTCATACTTTGCAGTGATGACGGTCAGTCGAAGTTCAGGCTCTTCGCCTGGAGAGAGTGGTGTCACCTGGCCTGAACCGACTGAACTGACTGGAGTGGCGGTTCCTGATACTAATGGTGTCGGAGCGGTTGAGGGTGGAGGTACCTGCGTGAACGTCCATCTACCAAACGCCCAATTAAGAATGTATCTGGCGCGACCCCGGGAAACGTCTGGCGTTGACGTCGTGTTGTGATCCGATGACTTGGGCGGTATCGACGAATATAGAACGCCTTTTATCCGGTATATCGCGTCCTTGGTAGGCTCTTCCAAGAGTTTCCTCAACTTCTCAACATCGACTCCCTTATTGTCTCCATTACTGGTTAGCGTAACGCTTAACACTTCCACCTCGCTTGAGTGCTCATGATCGTGATAATGCTCTGCTTTCGTCCCGATGCTTTTTGCGAGCTTCGCGTCCAGGCCAAATATTATGTCCTTATTCACCCAACCCTTGTCGCTCTTCGTCCTCGGTGTCGGCGGATCGACCTCCAATGCTAATATCGCATCTTCGACATCTTCTAGTCTCCGCTCGCTGACGAGCTCCCACTTATTCAAAACGATGAGATCGGTGTATCTCGCCTGCATCTTCGCGGTAATAGATGTATCCTCATAGCCCTTCCAATTCTCGACATCTATGACCGACATGACTCCATCCAAAATGTATTTCCCAGTACTCGAAGCAAGCCGATTGACCTCCATAGCTAGTGTTGCGGGGAATGCGGACCCCGAGGTCTCGATTACAATACGATCGGGGGTGACGTCTCGCGCGAGGGTTTCGAGGGCATCGGAGAGTTGGCCAACTAGGTTACAGCAAATGCAGCCATTGAGCAGCTCCTGCACGCCGGAGATGGCGCTCGAAGAGGCGAGCTGCGAGTCGACTGCGACATCACCAAATTCATTCTTCAAAAGAGCTAGCTTATACGTCTTCGGAAGCTGGGGAATCAAGTTGAGGATAAGGGCTATGGGCGTTAG
The DNA here is from genome assembly GCA_010015675.1 of Byssothecium circinans. Classification (NCBI taxonomy): domain Eukaryota; kingdom Fungi; phylum Ascomycota; class Dothideomycetes; order Pleosporales; family Massarinaceae; genus Byssothecium; species Byssothecium circinans. Next base: position 184,944 of record ML977001.1, on the reverse strand, counting down.
TAATCCTCATTGTGGGGCTTGGATGAGCTTACTCGTCTTCCCAGAGCCCAAGAAGCCAGTTATGATGGTGATCGGTATCATGCTTCGAATTCGGTACAGAAGAGGTGAATGAGCGGAAGAAGAACCTGTCTTCGGTGAATTGTCAAAATGTTGAGTAGCTGAATGAAAAGACTGACGCGGGATGTTGAGCTCACGTGGTCCCGGTTGCTTTTCGGAGCGCATGTGACAGGGTCCAACGCGGGGGATCTAGATGACGTCTGCGCGTCTCGACAAGTGGGGCGCAATCAGGGACAGCGCCATATTCAAGGCAAAGGACAACGCTACTGCGTCCAAGACGATAAAACCGAACGTTGCAAGCCATAAATACCTTGCTCTCCCCGAATCTTGTTTTGTACACATACTCTACAACTACTTCACACCTTTCGATCCTCTCAATCACCTCAACATGGACTTTGTCAACAAGCTTAGTGGCGGCGGCGAGAAGAAGCCCGAGCAGCAGCAGCATGCTCCATCTGGCGAGAAGAAGGAGGAGGGCGGCCTCTTCAGCGGCATTGGCAAGAAGTTCAACAATGCCGCAGGCGGTGGAGCCGAGGGTGAGAAGAACGAGGACTATCTCGACAAGGGTATGTACCCCTTCTTTATGCAGGCTACGGTACGATCGTGTACTGACTCTATGCAGGCGTCGACTTCGTTCAGGAGAAGTTCCTAGGTCAGGGCGCACAGAACGACGAGTCTGCTCTTGAGCAGGCCAAAGACGAGCAGGTGAGCTTCCATCAGTCTTGCTTGCTTTTGGACCCGGACTAACAATGTGACAGATCAGCGACTACATCCGCAAGGGGTACAAGAGCGCTGTCGGCAGTGACGTCCCCATCAAGGACAAGCCGACTACCTTCGACAAGGACTAAGCGATTGACATTATGGCGTTGAGAACGTCTCGGTTGCGAGGGCTAGGGACGGCGTTCCACTGGCGATGGGCGAAGGCCATCTGGGCAGCATACCATGAATTAATAAATATACCCTTGCATGTCTGACTGCTACTCATGTGACGCATGCTTCACGCCTTCAATTCCTCATGACACTTGGGCATATGGCTTCTTGTGAAGTGTTTGTTCTCGAGACACTATGAATCAAGTACCGCTTCACACCGAGAAGGCCGTTTCGGTGGTCATGGAAACCGCATACACCGTTCAGACTTCGTTGCACGATCACTCGCGCGCAAGCGTTTGGACGCAATTCCGCAACAGTTCCATCATTCGCTCTTGTACGACGCCGCCAGCAGCGCTTTGCGCATGTTTGCCAGCCCCCCATCCAAATGGCAGCACTAATCTGCGTCTCGCTTTCGCATCCACTACGACGATCGCATCTAGAGGGAATTCGCCCCCACCCAACGGGTGTAGTAGCCCCAAGCGCACGAAATGGTTGTAGCCGGGCCCAACGGCTTGGATGAGAGGAAGCGAGAAGGAAGCGGTTGAGGAGAGCATGTGCGTGGCAGGGTTTCGGCAGAGTACGAGAGCTTGTAATGCTGGCGACATTGCGTAGAGCTCAGGGAGCACTGAACTGTACCTGTTAGTAATGTCTCTCGCTCTCAGAGAGAATTAGAGTGCCACTCACCATAGTAGATTGTAGTGTAGCTGCATACCGCCCTGCACACAAAACACTATTATTGAGCTGCCCTTGTGGTAATTGCTCACATTATCGTGGGCTCTCAAACCACTCCCCTCTGGCGTCCCGATTGTATTCGATGCCAGAATCCCCTCAACGTCCACACTCCAGGCATCCTCCGCACGGATTATATCCAGCTCCTCCAGCTCTCCCTGGGTCCTCGACCGCTTTAGCCCATCACTGAATGTCGACAGCGCAGGTGAAGGCACAGGCAGCGGTCTTCGTTCGTCGTTCTCGTCCTCGTCCTCGCCCAATGCGAGTCGTGAGCGTTTGCGATTGAGCGCCACGTCCATGGTCCAAGTCAATGACGAGTCAAGTGCGGCCATCCACCGTGTGACACCCTCAAGCTTTGAGCCGAGTGATGAGGCAAGAATCAAACCTCCATCTCCGTCGGTCTTCACATCTTCAGGAAATAAAGGTGGAGCCGCGGTTTCTACAGAGACGCCTTGGACCATCCCCACCCGCGGCCCGAGCCTTCCCCCACGCTAGTCCTCATTTACCCCACCACAACCCGTCAACCAGCCAGAGCTTGCATTGCCATCATCGCTCGCAACCACAAGTCCATGAGCTCTCGCGACGTGACGAGTCGGGTGCGCCAGAGTGTCTGGAATGGAAGTATTCCGCTCGAGATACGGCTGCATAAGACGGACTGCCGGACTTATAATGAGTCGGATGCCTACCTGGTGCGTATTGCTCTGCCTATATGCCTGTAACTTGCTGATACAAGGAAACACAATAGATCCAGTTCCCAAGGCTCTCATATCTAGGACTCTTGATACATAAGCTGCATGACTTCTTCGAGTCCGATTTGATTTACCCGGAAGTCTCGCCGGCAGACGCATGGCTCGAGTATGAGGGCGTGCCGTTGAAATGGCACTATCCACTTGGTCTGCTGTATGATTTGTACTCGGGGGCTGAGCCGGCGCAGCCACATGATCCGACCGAGATGCAAGAGCCCGCTCCGCAAGATGAGGAAGAGAAAAACAGCTTGCCATGGAAGTTGACGGTACACTTCTCAGACTACCCCGTGGATCAGCTGGTCAAACTTGACACGGAAGACAAACATCTTCATGATATTTACATACATAGTGTCAAGGAGGTATTTGCCATCACTTTCGACGATTGATGGATGTGGGCTGATGAAACGCAGGCCGACTACCTCCGCAATGGAACCGGCAAGACCGTCATGTTCCTCAGCAAGGAAGATTCGACACAGCTCTGGGAATCAGTCAAACAGCACGACTTCTCGCTTTTCAACCCTATCAACCAGAAGCTGTTGAACCCGCAAGGCGCCAACCTCCGGCATCTGCCCGTGAAGCTGTACCTTCCTCATGCGGCTTCACCCGGCGCTGAAGACACCATCAAAGAGGAGAAGGAGAGCACTCCTGGGTCTTTGCGTGTCGTGCAGTCTTTGATAACTCCATCACTTTCATCCCGTACGTCCTCAGCCAACTTGAGCAGGTGCGAAGCGCATCTCTAATATTTACCCAGGCCAGCCTCAGACCATCGGTACGGCACTCAACCAGATCATACCTAGTCTTTTCCCGAGCAGACGGAGTCCGCTACTTGCACATGCTGTTCTGCATGGATCTGTTCTCCCTTTAGGCGCTAGCGTTGAAGAGCTTGTTCGGGCGACGGCGTATCTAGACGGTTGGCTACACATCGCCGTGGCGATGATGTGATTCGGCTGCCTTGAGCGGATACGGTAGATATTAGATATGAGGGCAGTCTGGTACGTGTAATTTCAAGACAATTTCAACATCTGTTGCGAGAAAGGTAGATTCCATCCTGTCATTCCCAAATGCGGATATACGCACTCCCGGCTGCCAATTATTTCAACATCCCCGTGTAAATTGCAATTACCTCCTATTGATATTGAAACCAGCAGCCTCTTTTATGTCCCAGCCTTGATTTTGAGTTAACATAAAGTCCTCATGCAGATGTCAGGATGATTTTGAATTGGCAAGTGGCATGCCCAGGTATCTCCGTAGTGTCACACGGGACTCATATGGTCAAAATTGACACAGCATTACGAACGTGTTCATTTATTAATCTGAGATTCGAGACGGTCATTCTTGTAAGCACGTTAATTAACTCAGGAAACAGGCATGAATTATTTTCGTAGCACTCCTCTGGGGCAGCGACCTAGGCACTTGGGCAAATCACGCGTCACGGTACTTTGTATAGTCCACGGGTAGGTGAGGTCGTACGCTTTTGTAATCTCCTGGGATCACCTCTCCGCGGGAAGCTGGCTGGCCTACGAGATGGTCGCAGGGCTTTCTCTTCCCCAATCACCCCTGTTCGGACTTTGTTTCAAATATTCCTCTCCACATGACTTCACTCCATATTTTTGCTGACGTGCCTCTCGCGTAGCAGTAAAAGTAGGATGTAACGTAGCCACCTGCAGGAAGATACACAGAAAATACCAAGATAGCAAAAGGATTTGTCCTCTTAGTGACGTACTAGACGTTGTATCCCTCTTGGATAAGTTTTACGGAGAATTTTTATTTACTAATTCTTTAAAGACTTGTCTACAGTGAGAGCCTCTCATCCCACTTTTTCTGCATCACGAGAGAGTGCATGCAGCTCGATCCCTTCAGTGGGGAAGGCACGACCTAACTCAGCACACCTTCAAACCCCCGAACTCAAGCTGAACTTCTGACATCCTCCTTTTGTCCCCATCATGAAGATTCCTGTTTATTCAAACGCATTTTGCGCTCTCCAGCCTTGCTACCCATGTCGCAAGGCTGAAAGCCATTCAGTTGTGGCACCCTCCATCTCAACACATCATCTGAAGCTAATTGGCAACAGTCGGGATGCATCGGCGAAGTTATTTAGCGCTGCATTATAAAAGGTTACAGTACGCACTCAATCCGGCGAGCGAGCCGCCATGGGAGTAGGACAATTGCATGATCGGGCAAACCCGTCCAATGGACCTTCTCACAGCGGCTCGATGAGGGACCCCACGCATGGATCATGCAGGATGGTGGATATTACGAGAGATGCCGTGAACACCTCGTTCGCCTATCGCGACCAATATTGTGGCATCACAATCGTTGGACGGCTGAAGCAAGATATCAGCTGGGACGAAAATAGGTTACGTCCGCGGCTCCGGTGGCACACCAGTGCATTGCGATGAAGTACAAAAGCCCCGCAGGATGCAGCAGCGAGACGCGAGGCTCCTCACCATTGCTATCATCTACCTTCAATGACCTAGCACATTCTACAATATCGTTCTAATGACCAAGATGCCACCACATACACCTACACGAGGCCGTGAGGACGGCTCATCATCCGAATCAGAAGCGCTGGCCGAGGATGCTGTACAACCGTACAAGTACAACAAACTCAGTGCTCTGAGGGCTACTCGTCTTGTTGTACTGCAGCCAGGTAATCGGAAAGATGAGGTCGTGGTAAAGATCATAGAGGTCGACCTGGATCCGCTATACACGGCGGAGTTTAAGAGAATAGAGAAGAAACTAGCAGAAAGAAGGGAGAAGAACCAGACTAAGCCTCAAGGTGGAGACTCAAATCGCGGGGCCACGACTAATGGTTCCAAAGTTGCCATCGCGCAACAAGCTGGCGAGAAGACCTCCAAGAATCCTTCCACGACTCCATTACCCGAAGAACTGGAGCAAACGGGAGTTCCCTTTGAATACGAGGCCTTGTCTTGGAACTGGGGAACTACACCTTGGACCTCGCAGATCAAGGTCGACCAGGATGGTACTCGGTATTACTTTAGCGTCCCAGAGACAATCATCGGGGCTTTCAAAGCGTTGAGAAATAAACGAAAAGAGCGTGTGTTGTGGGTTGACGCCATCTCAATTGACCAGAGCAACAACCAAGAGAAGAGCCAACAAGTCCCGATGATGTCTGAGATATACGGTGAAGCAAAGAGTGTATGTGTTTGGCTTGGTGAAGGTGACGACGATAGCCGGATGGCGTTCGACTTCATACAAAATGAGGTTACGAAACTCGAAGATTTCGACAAACTCTGCGAGAGTCCCGACGCGGCACCAAAATGGAACGCAATGTTTAGTCTAATGAAGCGACCCTGGTTCTCGCGTCGATGGATTGTCCAGGAGATCGCGCTCGCTAGAGAGGCACGCCTCTACTGTGGCCGGAAGAACATACCTTGGCAGGACTTTGCAGACGCAGTACAGTTGTTTGTCTCGGTCGAGTCCGCGACCCATCGGCTCTCTGAAGTCATGAAGATCCACGACTCCTTCTACCATGTGCCTCGTTGGTTTGAGTATGTGAGCCGGTTAGGGGCGAGCTTACTGGTTGATGCCACTGGAACCATATTTCGCTACTCGAAGCCTGAATCTGCTAGTCCTCTGAGAGGTCATGGCAAGTCAAAGGGTAGCTTGACCATTCCGGGTGCTCCTTCGCCTCGACTGCGACCACCAAGAAGCAATCGACAGGCACTACTCAGTCTGGAACACCTTGTATCGACGCTGTCTATCTTTCAAGCGACCAATCCACGCGATATAATATATGCGCTATTGGCTATCGCAAAGGACACCAATCCAGTAGCAGGTAATCAGACTTCATATCTGTCAGATGCGCTTAAAAGTATCACGGTCGGAATGAAGCTTCAGGCTCGACCATACGTTGTTGATTACTCGAAACGATATGTCGATATCTGCGCAGATTTTGTGCAATTCGCAATCAACCAACAGCCTGACAGAACCCGAGCGCTCGACATCATCTGTCGCCCTTGGGCCCCAGAACCCAAGAAGAACGATAGGAACCGTACGCCAGTCGACGTGGCGACAGCTTTGAGCCCTTCGGACGAGACGGTGGAAAAAGAAGAACTCGAAATAATGCCATCGTGGATCCCACAGCTATACCGCGCATCGCACAACATGATTCGTCACGCAGACTCAGTGGAAAAGATGGGCCGAATTAATGCCGATCCACTCGTCGGGCTGCCCGAACTTAACCAACGGAACTACAACGCCGCTGGAGACAAATCAGTCGACCTGACAAGGATCAAAATCAAGAAGCGGGAGAAGTATCACAGTATCGACGTACTCGGCTTCGTCCTGGACAGAGTTGTAGATGTGGACAAGCAATCGCAAAATGGCAACATCCCAATAAGCTGGTTCAACAAAGCTCGCATCGATGTTAGTTCTTTTGGTCGCAGGGACAATAGTGCTCTACAAAAGGATTACTGGGATGAATTCTGGCGCACACTGGTCGCTGATCGTGGTCAGAACGGGAGGAATCCTCCACCTTACTACGCTCGAGCTTTCGACATGTCACTGAAGAAAGGACTCCTTGCAACCGGATCCCTGAACACCACTGATATGATTGGTAAGTGACAAAACACTCTCATACAACCTTGTGTCGAAACATCTGGCAACATTTCCCGAAGGTTGGGCTTAGTGAAGCTCTGCAACACTTCAGACACTTCAAACATTTCTACCGTTGCCTTGGACGTCAGGCCTCTGGTGGCTATTCCGCACTCTGCAGCTTTCATGAATCAACTACTAATAGGCACGTTACAACCGCAGATCACGGCCGATGTTCAGTGGTTTCGGAATTCTTCCGCCGCGTTCAAGCCGTCATCTGGAACCGGTGCTTGATCAGGACCGAGAAGGACAGGCTTGGAATTGTCAACGAAGGGGTTGAGAAGGGCGACCTCATCTGTATCCTGGACGGCTGCAGCGTGCCAGTCATTCTTCGTCCCACGAAGAAAGACCGTTCCGAGATCGAGAAGGACATGAAAGCCGAAGAGAAAGATCTAGAGGAGTGGAGCCAGGTCGCTCAGAGAAGACACAGAGTTCGGAACCGACCTCGTAAGTCTCTCCGTGACATTGTGGAGAGGGAGAAAAACAGAATCAAGGCCGAGAAAGCAGAACAGGAAGAAAAGGATAGGAAAGAGAGGGAAGAAGGTGGTCATGCAGGACCCTCAACTTTGGAACAAAGGCTCCCCACGAATGATCAAATCACTCATACGGATGATACTGCGGCGGGTGCTCAGCAGAATGCCTCGATCAACAACTCCGTAGTAGATGTCTTGTCAGAACCACCGGCGCCAGAAGGTCGGCCAATAAGCTCCAGAGGAAAAAAAACGAAACGGAGCAAGACGAATTCGACGGATGAATTCAAACTAGGACGGAAAGACAGTCAAGCTACACTAGCGAGCCCTGAGACGCAGGGTAACGATATCACAGGCGAACCATCGAGTAAGTTCTTACTTCTCATCCCTGTGCCCACTCCCACTCCTCTAAATCTTCGTCGTACTGGTTGATAACCGGTTTTTAGACACACCACCACCATCCCTACCACGTCAAGAACGCATGCGCATCTGGAAGGAATACTACTGCCAGCTCATGGGCGAAGCCTTCATCTACGGCGTTATGGACGGCGAAGCCATCGCCCTCTACAACCGCTACCTCGCCCAACGCGGCGAAACGACTCAGGACGACAAACCCCCCAAACCCGACAACGACTTCCCCAACGGAGAAGCCGGCGGCGAGAACGAATACCCAGGACTCCAGTTCGTGCAGAGCGTAGACGATCTGAAGGTCTTTGTAGCTCAGGGTGATTTGAAAGCCCAGTTCCCTCCGTTCCGGAACCAGATCTTCGAGCTGCGATGACGATGGTCGTGGAGAGAGGGAGAAAGAAAGAGGAGGATTAATAGTTTTTTTATCATGTTTTTATTGTTTCGAAGGTTGAAGGAAAAGGGTATATACAGTATTACAGGTATATGCCGTACATAGATATCCCCACGCCAGTCCACGCCGCGCAATGAATTTTTCTCTGAAAAAGTCACGGTTCCCAATCGTCCCATCCGTCCGTCCGTTCCATTCCATGGACTCTTCGCCATGTAAACGCCCAGTGGTGATGATGAAAATGCTGCCCCAATGCTATACATATAAAAGCGACAAAATAAAATGCTCGATGCTCACGACGCTCGCGTTACTAAAACACGTCCAATCAGACGAAAGAAGGGAAGAAAAAACGTAGCAAAGGAAAGCTTCGATCATGCAGGAGGCTGATGCTGCTGCTGCGGCATGGGCGCCATAGGCAGATACCCATTGCTCTGCTTCCCCGAATCGACCTTGATCCACTCCACCATCTTATTCGCCAACCTCTCACACCTGGGATCCACATGCTGCGTCCACAGATACGCCACACCATACAGCATCGGCCACCAAACCACACTCCACATAATCAGCGTCGCATGGCCCGGGTACTCCAACCGCGTGATCTCAGGTTCGTTCTTCTCGTTCATATGCGCGGGTTTCGTATGCACACCGTACAACATCCACGCCAACACCGTCTTCATCATGGTGTGATGCAGCAAATACACGGCGAAGCTCATGCGGCCGAAGAATAGCAGGTATTTCGAGGACAGCGCTTTTTGGATAAATGGCGAGAGGGCGATGCCGAAGGCGATGAACATGAGGCCGATGGAGGAGCTGAAGTGGCCGTAATCGGGGTCTTGCGGGAGGATATGCGTGAAGAAGGCGTGAAGGTTGCGGGACCATGGGAGCGCTTCGATGTTGGCTTCTGGGTATGAGGCTAGCCAGCCGCCGAGGAGGATATTGAAGGTGGAGAGGATGGGGGCGAGGACGGTTCGGGTGGAGATGAAGGCGTTGGCCAAGTCGTCCATTTGGAATTCGGCGAGGAAGATGCCGAAGAAACCTAGGATGCCGAATAGGGCTGTGAGATGTTAGTGTTTTCCTTCTTCCTGCCGTTTCCCCCATAGAGTGGAAAGAGGTGAGAGGAGAGAACTCACAGTCGCTGGATAGCCAGTAGAAAGCCACCATGCCCAACGCAGCCAACATCCTGAACCGACCCCTGATATACGCCGTCGCCACCAGGAATACATAAATCGCCGTACTCTCCTGCAAAAGCGGGAGCATAGTCCATTGCGCACTGTCATAATCGTTCTTCCTCTTCGTCCACGTTGCCACAATCTCTTGCACCAATTTCGTCAAGGCTTCGCCCAGGTTCCCAATCCGCGGCTGGCTCATGACATCCAGGTAGAAACTATCCGTATGTTTTGCGATTGTGTACAGGCCAGTCTCCACGAGCAGCCATACGACTACGGTTGCTGCGGCGGCGGGGAAGAATAGACGCGGGAATCGACGGAGAGCGGATTTGGAAATGGCGATGAAGGCGGCTTCTGGGTTGTCTTGACGGTAGAGTTTGATGGGTTTGAGGGCGCATACGTAGCCGGTTACGAGGGCAAAGACGGAAACGCCTAGTCGGCCTTGAAAGAGGAGTCGAATGTAGGGTAATTGGTACCATAGTGGTGGTTGGTCGTCGGTTGCTGCGGCGAAGACTTCACCGATGAATGCGCGGGACAAGTGAGAGAGGACGACGGTTACGGAGGCAATGCCTCGAAGGCCCTTGGATGGATGTTAGCAATTTTAATGTTTCCGCTGGCCTCGCGATGATGTCATGGGCGGAGGGTTTGGGAAAGCGTGAAAGAAATGTGCTTCATCTAACACAACTCGAGGATGGGTGTTGCAGTCTCATATAGCTCCAGATAGGTGTTGTCATGATGTGAAGGGAGGCCTTGAATCGTATCCCCGCGCAGCATGCCTGAATGAAGAAAATCGCCAAACTTACGTCCACCCACTTCACATTGCCCTCCTGACCGATTCCCATCTTTGTCCTTTCCCTCTCTTAAAACAATCCAGCCGTCGAGGATGGAGACGGAGGATTCAACAAGGCGCAGAGTGTTCAAACCATGCCTGCTCCAGTCAGCTTTTCTGTGTCCTCGACGTCCGCGAGGAATGCGCATCCCTTCCTTAGGTCCCCAGCTCTTGCGATACGCGGAGGTTGGAAGCAATGCAAGGAAGGAACGTACGGTGCCCCTGGGCTGGCCAAGACCTGGCGTTGCGATGGGCGCGCCGGCAATGCACCCAGAAAACCGTCTTCTCGTCGATCGTAGCTGCAAGCAATCAATACACGGCCCGTGAGAAGAGATGTTAGATCGAGGCAACCCACTTTGACGCGGAAAAAGAATGACGGAAAGAATGGACGCCTCGCGACCGGAGAAAACGACCGTCCGCAAACGCGCAAAAGGAGGTGCAGAACGCGGCAACGCACGCAACGCAGACGACGCAGAACACAGCTGTTGAAGACGAAAAGGAACCTACAGGGCGACGGCGACGTGTGCAGTAGTTGGGCCAGCGGCTCGCATGCGCGGGCGGGACATTTGATATTTGAACGGCTTGGGGACCGCGGCAAAGAGGTATAGATTAGAATAGGTGACCAGGGGTCCAGTCAACGGGGCCGCGTCAAAGTGCAGAGTGCATAAAAGATCAAAGCAACCGTGCACCGACCCCTGGGGCTTTGCACACTTGGTCGATCTACCAAGCCGGGTTGGAGCAACCGCTGGTGCCGGCCTCCCGTCTGACGCTGGCTGACTGCCGTCATGTTGAACACGGACGCTGCTACATATGGGCATTGTCGGGCTAGTCACGTGGAACCCCGGGCTGATATTTGCATCAATCTCAGAGGCTCGCCGTTCTGCAACACCATGGTCGAACGCTAGGACTTTGGACAGCTTCTAGATGTTTTAGACTTTTAGTTGACTGGTGCAGGAATTAGTATATTGGTATACTATAATCGGTGCCGATAGTCGAATCCGGGCTGTCGTAAGCCTTCTCTCGTTCATGGCTTTTTCTAGTCGAAGCTAGTCCAGATGTCAAAGATGGCAGACCTGAAAGTCTCCCAATTGGTGCTCAATGCGGTATCTCACAATAATGGAGGCGCTTATTGCTGGCCAAAGCTGACTCCAGCTTACCGTATACCGACCGCCACATTGCTGACCTTCCCCACCATCTCATCAGCCACCGCATCGTATGACCGTTCCCATCGCGAACCCTTTTAGCACCGACATATAGAAGATGAGGACATGGAGCACAGCGCTTGGAGACCGACACCTCCCCACGCTCCTCCCCCTTCATCAAGTTTTGAGCACAAACACCTTCCAGTTCAGTGCGTATCACGAGGAGTTATCTACACGACATTCCAGACGTCTCGTGTGCTTACCGCTCGATACCTGTCCCACGCTAGCCTGCCGAAAAGGACGCGCAACACTGTGTCCACATTAGCCCTCGTCGTATCTCGATGGGCCTTGTACGCACTCTCTCCTCTTCCCATCCTCCCATCTCATGGAACAATTTATGTAGAGTTCTTTACATCAAACGCCCCAACACAGTCAACCGGATCCAACCTTCCTGCTTCCACGAGGCCCCAGCTTTTCTTCTTTCCCCCATGCATATCTTCAAGCAAAAAAAGACGTGTGCGTCATGTAGCACAAGGTATGTTAGCAGTTGATCAACTTTCAGAATTCCAGCCACGTTTCATCTGCAACAATCGCGCTGCGGCAGGGCAATTTCGCTGCCGCCTTTCCGCCCTGAATGTGAAATTGCCCGTTGGGAACTTGTAACTTGTACACCATGCATGCCTCGGGCGCAGGTAACAACAATTCCCTTCCCTTCCCTTCCCTTCCCTTCCTTTCCTTTCACCTTTCCAACTTGGCAACTCGGCATCATCCCATGTAACATAAAAACAAGCTCTGCACGCCACTGCTTGGCAACGGACCGGGGAGGTGAGAAGCGTCTTTGCCTCTCTGATTGACAGGCCGACAGGCGGAATAATTTAAACGAGCAGCGAGGGCGATGTGATAAAACGGTGCCGTCATCCCGTTCTCCCTTCCTTGGAAGCGTTTGGGTGAGTGGCTGAGGTGTGGCAGTACAAAAAAAAACGCATGTTTGGGTGATGCTGGGACCCGATCGCGCGCCTTTTCTTACAGGAGGAGAAAAGACCCCGCCCTGTTTCATCATCATCTATCTGAGATCTCGAAAAGCTCGGGAAGGCTTCTAAACCCTATCACTTCCCGTCGCTTTCCGTCACTGGGGTTGTGGTATAGGGCCGATTCCTCAGACGGACTATATATACATCTTAAATGACCCCCTTTTGCGCGCACTGAGGAGGACGCTCGGCTTCTCGACTTCAGCACACGCTCACGTCTGGCGTCGGGTCTGGCAGGCCTTGGGTTCTCTTGTGTGTGGTCTGTGGTTGAGGGGAGGTGAAATTCGGGGGTACGTTGTGCACGTCTTGGATCTTGGAGTGGATGGGGATGTGCGCCGCAGCCTCGTTTCTCAGCCGACGACTCGCAAAGTTCCACAACAACTGCCATGGCGTCTTGGAAAACTTGGAAAAATACGCCGCGTTTCTCCACAACCCTTCAACCGGTCTCCATCAACGCTATACATACGAGCTCGCCCATCGCCTCCACTGTAACATTCAATTGTGAAGACGCATAACAGTATAGTCCAAGGGGACATAGATGCAATTAACAGGAAATATAGACCTCAACTCCGTCGATGACATCGTCGCAAAACCCAACGCAACCACTCCCGCCTCCAACCCAATTCCCCTTTCTAATAGGGAATCCCATTCGTCAACTGCTGAAACTTATCATAAGTCCCCGTACTATAACTCCCCGCACTCTTCTTGATCAACTCGCGCATATAATCCGCCGCCTCCCTCTCCGTCTTCTCCAGCACGAACCTATCTCTGAAATTCTGTATCGTCTCCGGTTTGAAGCACGGCAGCCCGGAATCCAGCATGACCTCAACGATATGGACGAGATGGTTGCAATGTTTTCTGGATACGAGGAATGCCTTGATGGTGAGTTCTTCGAACCAGCGGAACGGCTGAGAGGTCTGCGAACCGCCCATGACGGCAATCATTTCACCGGTGAGTTTGAAAGGCGCACGTTCGAACTTCACACCGCCGGGCGCAATGTCGAAGCAGAATCCAAAGTCGATGTGGATGATGTGGCCTGCGTCGTCGATCATAATGTTTCCATTATGTCGATCTTTGAATTGGAGGAGGAAGGAAATGACGCTGTACGCAGCCATGCTCTTGACGAAATTGCTGCGCGCTTCTTGGAACCGGATCGAGTCTTCGTTGCCGTATTTGGAGATGAAGTAGTCGTCAAGTCGGTTAACGGCTTCGCGGCCCAGCATGTCGCGCGAGATGGAATTGGGGAGCACGTCGATGACGCCGCACCCTGGTGCTGTAGCCGTTACGCGGTAGGGGAAAACCCACACGTCGAGACCCACGTTGTTGAAGATGCCGCGGAAAGCAGCGATCATTTGGAGTGCTAGGACGTCTTGTCTGCAGTCGTCGCCGACTTTGAAGATGGCGGATTGCCATACTTCGTACGAATTTTGTTTTGTGCTGGTACTGGCGACTTCCACGCCACCTTCATCTGGCTGTTCCGTGTCCGCCTTGGACTTGCGGATGCGGAACGTGGCCATGAAGGGCGTCTTTGCGTGAGACTGTAGAGGCTTGCCGGATTTGCGGTCGATGCCGATCACTACACCATCAGGATTACTGGGTAGGTAGACGCCGACGTCGACTTGGATCTTGCGGAGCTCTTCTTCAATCATCTGCTTCTTCGCTTCCTTGGGCTCATGGAGAATCGATTTCAGCGTTCCGGAGATGCCAGTGACCTTGTTGAAGAAGGCAAATTCGCGCTCATAGAAATCCCTGTCGTAATCGCTGAAGCTAGACACGAGGCTGTCCATAACCTTGTCCAGAGTCGGTTTGACAGGGTCGGGCTAAATGAAATATTAGAGATGGGCGGCAGATAATGCAATAGACAGCTTACTATCTCAGACTTCTCATCCTTGTACGCATTCGCCTTCATGTTCCATATGATTTGGTGGGCGAATAGTTGAGAGAATTGGGCTGTCTCGATGATATATCTTTCAACGTAGCCGAGAAGATCATAGCGTAATGTCTGGACAATCTGAGAGACGTAGAAAAACGTTACATCGACTGAGTGGCTCTCGAGTGCCCGCATTGCATACTGTATGACGAAGGGATGGTTACCATATGCCGGCAGAAAGTACGTTACTGCTGTGATCGGATTCAATGAAGCCCAATACATCAGATACTGCTACTTGTTAGCCTGGTATTGAGCTTGGAACACCAGAGCACTCTACCTTTAGCTGGAAAGTGACGTCGAGCGGGAGGCTGTTGCCAAGCAATATCTCAAGGGCGTCCGGATCATCTAGTACTTTGTGTGGGAAGTTCAGTACCTGCCAGCGAACCTCGGTAGCTAGACGCTGGGATTGGAAGCGTTGAGGGAGATGCACCGCGATAGCTGGATTCTCATCCCATGCCGTTTTGAGATGAGCGGTTACGGCAGTCTGTAGAACATGTGAGATTTTGTGCAAGGATGTGAAGGCGGAACTTACATCAGCCATTGTCCGGCTGTGCTGGCCGGAAGTGAAGTGATGCTTCTTGCTGTAATCGAGAGGGAACAACCACACCATTAGGCGTGTCTGCTCATTCGAAATGAGAAGCGACAAAAGATCTTGTTTGGGTTTGAGAGACTTCAAAGCGCCCTCTGGAGTGGGCCCCGCCTTGCCAACAATATCCAAGCATGATTGTATATCGAATAGGACATGGGTCTCCGCCTTGATCTGAAGGCGATTTCCGCCAAACGACCACCTAATCTGTGAGCAGGAGCCATTGAAGTGAGGCACGTTACATACTCTGGTGCTTTGGCGAACCATGCCAACCCAACCGTTAAAACACGGTCCAACAAGCGCCATTTGATAGCGTTAGAGAGAGTCGTGCAGTGCTGGACAATGCGTAGTCCAAGAAGGACAATGTGGAAATACGCTTCACGAGCAAGTGGCTGCGGGCATCCTAGTCTGAGTGCATTGAGTGTGATGTGCATCATGCGGTTGTAGACGAGTTCCAGATCTGGATTGCCGAGTCTTGTAGCATTGAAGTGACTGGATAAGAACTGAAGCAGTCTGAATTGAGGCGCAATGAGGTTATAGATATGTTGCTGTCGTTTGGATAGGCCTTCCTTGTCAGTGGGAGCGAACTCTTGCTTTCCATAAAATGGATCAGGATGTCTGTCACAGTTAGCACTGGCCAAGATTGTGGACGTTGAATACCAACAGCAGAGCAGGGCTGAATATGCCTCGGCGCTTGTGTACAGCGTTCTCCCAATTCTCCGCAATCGCGACCAGAATACGTGACTCCATCCGTGGATTTTCCTTGATGACGCTCATCCACAGTGAAATACCTAACTTGATGGACTGTTTCGAAAAGACCGCAAACGGTATCCCCACTAAGTGATGTACTATGGGCGACTGATCGGTCTTCACTCGGCAGAGGAGCGCTGACGCCCTACGAAGAATATCGCGCAGATCGGAAATGGTGACATTGGCATGGTTCAAGGTGCGAGCCTCCAAATCGATGAGTAACTTGGTCGCATCGTCAATCCTGCGACGGAAGACGGACTGTCTCGGATCGTTCTGTCCGTCGACTTTGAGCCACTCCTCTTCTTGATCATTCTGGCCATCCACGAATCTATACTCTTGGCGCGTAGTATACTGTGCGACGAAGTCAGATGCCGTGTTGATGTTGATGCCCTGTCGTTCAATTGCACCCAAACGTTGGTCCGTCGTTGGGACGACGGACCCCATCTCGAGTGCAAAAGAGCGACCGAGTGATATGTGGCCGTAAGCACCCTCGTCATCGTATTCAGAGAGATACGTTTGCAGTAATCCCTTGATATCAAGAGGGGCAATATCAATCACTCCCTTCACCCAAGATGCCGCACGCTTATAGAAGCTGTGCAGCGTTTCCCGTCGAAAGTTGTAATCATCGGAAAGCTCGACCACAATGTTGGATTTCGTAGAGGTAAATGTTGAACGCCACGAGTACTCGTCGGTTTCAGCCTCAAGACACCCATTCCACATGATCGATAGGAGCTCCAGCAGGGCGAAAAGCGCACTTTTCTGACAAAGAGTTGACGGAACATCTCGGATGATGACATCGGCACACGCAGTTGCAGCTTGCTGTACACGTTCAATGCGATGGCAGCAGCTGGCAAAAATTGATGCAAGTTGTTGTGCGAGATATGGTGTCGAGAACAAATGTGTCTTTCCCGTGAGGGTTTTCGTGACGTAAGACTTTGTAGTCGCTGTAGCAATGGCGAACATGCAGTTTCCTACAGCTCCACTACGCAATTTGGGTTCCATGAAATACGCGACTGCCTTTGTGCAGTCGCCCGAATTAGCACGAAGACTTTCTACCAGGTATGCTGTATTGAGGAAGACGGCTTCAGGATAGCTGAGGGATCGGACATCTGATTCGCACGAAGGTAACAGCCTAGCAAGCCGCTTCTTCTGCTCCACAGCGTGTTCGGGTGATTTCCCACGACGCAAAACGGTGTTCAGCTCGATATCGCTTTCCACAAGCGATGCTCGTTCTTCTGTGACTAAGGGCTGGCTGAATCGTGACAATGTCCTCAGGTCTCCCACATGTTGTTTGGTGAGAGCAGAGATCAGGTCAAAGCCATGAACAACGATGTTGAACCAAGCATCTCGTTGCAGACTGAGTATGGAGTCGTCCAATTGTGACATATCCGTGAGACCAGCATTTCGAGACAGGAGGAGTGCTAGGGGGGATAATAACTGGGCGATTTCTTGAGCAGCTACCTCGGTGTCTCGACGGTGATGCGTATCCGACGCATCTCCCTTGCTAACGATGGTATCAAGCATTTGCGTAAGAAAGACTTCAAAAATCGGGGACTCGGCGTTAATTTCTTTCGAAAGGTGCAGTCGTGCGTGCTTGACCTGCATATGTCATCAGAATGCATCCGTAATAGATACTGCCGGTACTTACCGCGTCAAGCGTAACCTGATCGTCTTTGATGAGAGCATCATGGCAGATTCTGTTGTATAATTTGAGTAAGGCCCTGAACTCCGTAATTCCACTATGTATCCCGAGAAGAGCAGAATCTGTGATGATCTTGCCATCGACAGCTCTGCTCACCTTTCCGATCTTCTGAATAAGCATAGACAGGGCCAGAGCGGTGATCTTTTCATCCTTGCAATTTCTTGCTACCGACACAACTGTTTCTATGACAGTCGTATGCACATGATGGGGTTCTTCCACGTCGCTCGGGGTGAGGGATATAGCGCTACCCATCTGCTGGCTGCTATAAACACCAGGAACCTTGGGAAATCTGTTGGTACCATTCAGTGCAGGAGAGCTTGTAGAGCTTCGATCGCCGACAGAGCTCGTGCTTATAACGTTCCCCAAGCTGTAGAGCGTCGTAATGATAGCGTCCTGTGGCAAAAGGCTCAAAACTGAAGCAAGCGACTCGGCTGCCACTGATGCTGTGCGCTCATCGAAGCCACCTTGTACGATAACACGAGGAAGAGATCGTCCTAGAGTGGAAGCCATTGATGGAATAACTTTTGCTAGTATAGCCATCGACTTCAATACGGTAGAGGCGAGAGTAAGGTCAGCCGACTGCGCGGGATCGTTAAGTGAGCTGTCTAGCCAGCCCATCAAAATATCTGAGTCTGCTATGTCCTCGTCGTAGACGGTACAACACAGGTACGTCGTAATGACCTTTGCCTTGACGGATGAAGCTAGACGCTGCTGCCACGCTGATCCTACGCGCTGCAAATAGTCCAGGTCATTGTCCAATCGATCCATCTCTTCTACAGCTATAATGGCTAAGCCTTCAGCGAGCTGATCTTCTGACGCATTCTGTAACGGCTTGTGGGTGCTCATTGACGACCGAAGGAAGTCTAGGATGCTCTCCTTTGGATTTCGACCTGGAGTTCCCACGAGCAACGAAGCGCAAGCTACGACGACCTTGAGGAAAGAATCATGGAGAATCATTGCGCCCAAAGGTCTTCCGATGGCTGCGTAATGCTTCGCATATCGTTTCCATTCCCTTAATCCATGCTGGTGGGATCGAGCATTGCGCACGATAGATAGTGCCGTCTCAAACGCGATCGAGAACTTCTCCGTAAGAGCCGAGCGGACGCTTTCGATAAACACAAGCCGGCCATATGCGCTCCAAAAGTTTGCCTGTTCTGCACAAGCATCCAGAAAGCCCAAGAGCGACATGCTCTGCGTCATGACGCGCGCGAGCTCTCCGTCAGCTGTAAATTCCGTCTGATCATCCTGATCAAACTGATCCCCAGATAGCTGAGTCGCAGCTTGTGACCAACCCTTCACATACTTGGTGATTATTTCCCGCACTTTCGGTCGCAGGTCATCGTGGCGGACACCGAGTGACAGGATGGCCGAGGTGAGGCTCCTGGTAAGAATCTCGTACGGCGAAGGATCAACATCTCGAAGGCTAGGAGAAGGAGCGAGTATCTGGGAGTACGATTCGGGGAGGTACGGCGCAAGTCGGTCGAGAAGCTGACCGGCAACGTCTGCGGACTGTATGAATGGAGCGGCTTTGCATAAAGCCAAAACGGCTTCAACTTCAGGTAATTTCTGTCGAGCGGTTAGAGTCTTCTATTCTCGTACTGACAAGATGCCAGCTCTCAATTCCAGCACCACCCACCATGGAGACCTTGGCGACCGACACGCCGTTCTGCGCCGCCGCTGTGCCATTGTGCGCTGCTGTCCCGGTATGACATCTCTTGTATATTCTCTGTAGCTCAGAGCTTGTGGCTTTACTGGACGGTGATTGCGCCGAAAGTTCCGCGAGTTTCTCGAGCGCATTCCCGCGGATGGTGCGCCTGCGTAGTAGGTCAGTTACTAGGATACCAGCACCCTGTGGAAGATTGCTAGACGTACGCCATCCTTACGGAAGAGTTAAGAGGACAGCGGGCAGGTCTCCTCGGCGCGATATCGCAATGTGGGTAGGAATACACAACAGGTCGGAGTTGCGATCGCTGAGTGACGAAATGCTGTCACATTGGACAGCGGAGCGACCGACATGTGGCGCGTGCGCCACATTCCATGTCCGATCTTCAACTACACTCTCACTCTACAAATGATGTGGAAAAACACGAGGCACGGCCATAACAGGTTGGAAAGAGTAAATTGTTAAACAACATTTTGATGCAATTCTCTCGTGATAACCAACGACTACGCCATGCTATGCAATCATAACCTCTGCTTGAGAGTCCTTGTGCTCCTCTCATGCATCCTCTGTTCCTTCTGAGGAACTCTCCTCCTCCGACAATGAACTTTGCCCCTCTTCCGACACGCTCTCCGTAACCTCATCGTTGTTTCTAGATGCCTCATCTGTAGTGGCTTCTGATCCCTCATTTGCTCTAGCATTCCCTCCGCTTGTCGTGCCCTTAACGCTGCAAGGCGTATTTGAACGGCTTTTGGCACATGAGTACCAAGTTTCTCCAAATCCACCGATGCTTTCTTATGATATTTTCCGTAGACAGTCCCGCCAATGAATGCATCAAAACGACTCTGGTCTTCCAGCTCCCACACCTTGCCCCAAAATGCACCATACGTTGCCAACAGAGTTCGGATCTTCCCCCCCTCGTCGGGGAACCGTATAGCTCCTTCGACAACATGCTGGACTAGTTCAATAAATGAGGACAGGTCGATATCGTCCAATAAAGAGCGTTGGATATTTGTGTACGCTGATTCCTGGAGAGCCGTGATGCCAAACCTTTCGGCGAAACCGTAGACTGCAATGTGTTGGCTGAGCTTTGGTTTTGCGAGTATGCTATACTCGGCGGAATTGTTGAGTCCATCTAGTTGATCCGCGCACCTGTAGATGAAAGGTCCTGGGGAATCGTAATAGCCAAAGTGAGAATGGTACACAAAGATATCTATCATCGCCGGGTGCTCGAGCTCAAGTTTTACAAAGTCGAATTGCTCAAATGTGTACTGCGAATATTAGAATCTTGTTCTTGTTGTAAGAGCATGCCTGTCAAATTTACGAACTGTTCGTACATCCACGTGGAAAGACTTGTCACGATGAACTGACTTATCTGCCATGTGAATCCGGCTGGTCCCTTTATAACAAAATTGCGACCATGAGTGTTCTTAAAGAGCTGCATTCTCTGCCTGGGCATCGTTAGAGGGAATGCCAACGCAGGCTTAGAACCTTACATGTCTTGTATTGCCTCGGGCTTAGTCCAACGAGCATTCTTGCGCAGCCTTTCCCCAGAATAAATACGGGCAAAAGACTCATGAATGGACAGTGAATCCGATGATGTCGTTGAACCTGAAGCCATGTTGTGGCACGCGGTGCTTCAAGTGTTGTCGCTATCTATCGACGTGGATGACGACGCGAGAGTCGCGAGCGCGGGGATCGTGTCTTGAAAAAAGCACCATTTTCGGCACCGGAAAAACTTTTTCAGAGGCTGTTGCTGTGGTGCAGTTCGGATGACCTGGGAAAGAGCAGAGCAGGAATTGATGTGGCAGTGCTTGGCTCGCAGCCACCGACTTCTTTTATCATTGTGCCCGACTGATCTCTCACCGTCTTGAATCGCTGTTGCACATAATCAGTTAACGACCTGAAGGCTACATGGTACATGATGGAAGGGCTTGCAAACCTTGATAGCCTTCTGCAACTGATGGGTGACGGATTAGCAGAGACAACACCTACATGGCATCCAGGAATTCTTACCAGACTATCGTCTTTTAACCATAGTAGAAGTGAGCTTACCTAACGAGCGAGGTCCTTGTGCAACTTGTAAATGCAAGAACGAGAGCTGAACTACGGCTAAAATAGTATTGCATCTCAAGGTGGCACAAAGTGACCTCACCTTGATTGCAGGCCAAACGCACTTGACCGCCACCAAAACCTCCCAAAAATCAAAGGCAAACAGTCATTCCAGGCATCACTGACGCCTATTGGCTCCCCAATCCATGGAGCCAGTGTTGACCCACAACACATGCTCCGTTTGTTCTACCAGCTAAGATAAACTTTTCCCATGTATATATATTACTCAAACCTAAAATCTGTATCCAAACAACTGAAGCTGGGTTGCATTTGCGTGGGCTTGTAAAAGGGCTGCCGTGGTGAGCGGACTTCTTGGTCTAGGTTGTTTCCTTCTTTTTTTTTTTTGGGTTTCTTTTAAAGAGGTGGGGGTAGGTCTACGAGGTGAGGTGGTTCGAATCCCACGCCGCGCATGTTAGCTTTTAGTATTTTTATAATATTCTATCTTGTGTAACTATTTATTGTATTCGCTAGTTAAACAAAGCATTAATCTTGATGTAGAATTTATAGAAGGAGTATCATTGGAAGTCCTCTCGCGTAGTGGTGAGGATTAGGGTAAACAATAAGTTTATAAAAGGGCTTAGTGTACTTCTCATGCTTTGATCTAACTGCTTTTGACCCAAACACCCTCTACCTTCCTTTCCTACCTTCACAAACTCTCAACATCCGCACAACATTTCAGTAAACGTCGTCCAATTCATTAATCGCCTTTGACGAAAAGAAGAAAATACTATGCCAGATCTTTCACCATCTTTTGTGGCATCTATCGCGCGGGCTCTCAATTCGACCCAGGTGCCTTGCGTCCTCTGGGGCCATTATCTCCTCAATATCCACGGTGTCCCATCGATCATAGGCGTAAGTGCCCCTTCACCGCAGAAGTTCCAGACCGTAACTAACACCTGTTCAAGTCTATCGATTTTGTCATTCCGGACGACCTTCTGCACGTCAGCATCGAGACACTTTTCAAAATCGGGACCCTGTCTCCCTGTTTGCGGGGCGGACTCTGCCCATCGAGTCCACAGCAACGATATTCACCGCCACCAGCCTTCCACATTCACATCGACGACTCGGAAGTCACGGCGAACCTGTATCCCCAATCCAAGACGCTGTGGTTCCTACCACCACTTGACGGATCCCTCTCATCGCCTCGGACAGCCAAGCTTCCCTTATATCTTGTGGTGGCATCCGACCAGACCATTCTCCCACAGCGCCGACCAGGTCGCAGATCAGGCGTGTTCTCCTCTACCGAGTACCCTGTGCTTCTCCCCCGTGCTTCTCCCCCGTGCTCATGTCTTGTTAGAAGCGTTTTTGCGGCTGTACGCACGTGACGTCGGGACGCGTATCGGTAGCTTTGCAATGGCTATGATTGGGTACATGGAGGAGTATGTCGACGACGATGGATTGCTAGACGGAGACCATCTTCCGGAGCCGCTCAGAACGTTTTACAGGGAGCTGAGGGAGGGGAAGAAGCCAGTTCGGCAATGGACAGATGAGTTGAAGGATGCTCTTGGAAGAGATAATGAGTCTTGTAGAATTACAAATAACAGCACACCATAGCTTTGCAAATACGCACCCAGAGATGGGACCCCGAGTATACTAGATACTCAGCACGATAAATTCATAAAAAGGCATCGCCGTTCACTTGATTCATTGCTCAGTAATTATCCTCATTTGAAGTTCTAGTGTGCCTATACATTCCATATCATGCTGTCCTCCCTCTATAATTCACACCCGGTCGTAATGCTATAACTCCGCTCTGATGAGCCGCGAGTCGGAATGGTCAAATTATTGCTTCAAAAGGGCGCAGATCCCAATGCGTGTGATGGTTACGAAACAATTTGGGCCTCGCTTACTAGTATCGATGTATTTCTTAACAACACTGGATAGGTCTTTCGACTTTAGCAGATGGCTTGAGATTACGAAGTTGATGGCTCGACATGGTGCTTGACCAGTACAATGCCACATAGAAATCCCGACTAGTAAACTGGCCAAGCGAACCAACTTTCAGAGAGAGACTGCTACGTTGCAAGAAGATATGTTTACTGCTGAAGTCCTCTCGCGTAGTGGTGAAGATTAGGGTAAACAATAGGTTTGCAAAGGGGCTTAGTATACTTCCACGTTCGTAGAGGCGCTTAATTGCTCTAAATTATTATACAAATAAACAGCACGGCAATCTTAACGTAAGGTGTTATTAGGCGCGTCAACTATACAAGTTCTAATAGGAAGTGAGTCTAATCGCACGCTATCCTTTCACGACCGCGCTCCTGTTCACTCTACAAAGGCGTCCCAAAACGCCACGCCATGCTAAACCAAAGCAACCGCTGCAAATGCAAGTATTGTACAACTCTTTTTAAATGAACTCTTTACCCTCCATGATGCCCTTAAGAATACCACTGCCTGGACCAACAAGCGCAGCTGCTAGCTCCTTTGCATCCACTGAGCTCGCGACACGACGATCGTCAACAGCAACACCACCAAAGCCGCCCCGGCCCTTCCTGCTCGGAGTTCCGGCAGCTACAACAAGCGATCCCGCCTTGCCCTCAACAGCCGAAATAAGTGATAATGTCTCCAGGCTTCCTACAATGTCTCGAAACTCGGTGCTTGTCAGAGGGTGAAGGATGTTCTCGCGCTTACACAAGGCTGCATATGCTTCGTAGAGTTCTTTGATGGTCGGAGCAATACTTCGACTCTTGGAGGGTGTTACAAAGACGTTGTCCGCTGCCGCTGCGCGCTTCTTGTTTTCGATGGCCGAGAGTGAGCATAGTACTGCCTTCTGCTGTAGGTTGAGGTTCCGCAGGCGCTGAACGGTCCCATTGCTGAAGACAGCGGCGGTGATGCGTGCCATGTGGGCGATGGTGGCTCGCGGGGCATTTTCGACAGTCAAATGTGCCAAAGACGATGCGAGTGTAGTCTGCGCTTTTCCCTTTGAGGGTGACCGAACGGCTGGAGAAGAGAGGTTCATGTTTTCAACCAAGGGTGTCTTTGAAGGTGACGGTGTAGGAGATGGAGTGATCTCGGTAATCTTCTTAGCATGCTGATCGCGGGTGTCGGCTTCGATGAGGTCGATCGCACGGCGGCATATGTCCAGGGCTTTGCGAAGATCGCCAGACTGCGCTGCAACCTTCTTGGAAAGAAACATGACGGCTGTGGGATGGATGAAGGGTACATGGTTCGTTTCAGCCGGGAGGAGCGATTTCAGCTTGGAGATGATGACCGATGAGATTTGTGCGGCAGTGTAGGGGAGAAATGGCAAGAGGTGCGGCTTGAGGCCGCGGGATTTCAGGCGAGGGAGGAAGCGGTCTGTAAAGTCCAGGGCGTTCGCAATACCAACAAGGACAAGGCCAGCTGACTTTTGGAGGGACCATTCAAATATGCTGTACAGTGCGTCCACGTCAAGTTCCAGAAGATGGTCGACCTCGTCGAGCGTGACCACATAAGTTGTCTTGCGCTGCATGAAGAGCTTCTTCAATACATCCATCTCCTCGCCCTCCTCGATCTCTGTGATATCCACAAATTCCTCTAACAGCGTCCGGTACAGGTCGACCGCATTCTTTACGCTCATGCAGTTGATGTAGCCAGTTCGAACAGTGGCGTCAGATCCGACCTCGCGGCAGACTTCGCTGACGAAAGCGCTCTTGCCGGTACCGGGCGGGCCAGAGACGTAGATGCAGCCGGACCTCTTTGCTTTGGTGCGTGTCGAGATGAAGGACTCGAGCTCCTTGCGTTCCTCCTCACGACCGAAGAGCGCGGCGGGCGTAGAGCCCCTGACGAAGAGCTGGCGAGCGTCATTGTAGACGGTGGGGACAGTGTTGCGAGGTGTTGAGGGCGTGTGTGGTGTTCGAGGGGTCAATGGCCGACCAGCGACTATCAAGCGATGCCTTGGCGTGACTGCGATCTTGTGGGAAAGCGCGTCCCTGTGTCGGGGAGTCGAGGGAGTCACAGCACACTTTTGTGAGGGTGCGGCAGGTGCTTTGACGGGTGAATTGACTTTCGTAGTAGAAAGCGGCACGCGGCTTTCGAAGGCTCCGTGTTTGACAGGTGTGGTTCCCGTTTTCCGTGCGCGCTTGCCAGACGGCTGCTTCTCGTCTTCTTCTTCCTCCTCCTCCGGACCATCAATGTCCATTGCATCGCCATTGTGCGTCCTCTTCTTATTTGGCGTGACAAACGGATTGTCATTTTCGCCTTCGTCATGAATTACGAACTGCGTCCGGCGTTTTGCACGTGCAGCGACGGCAGACTTGACATCTGAAGCCGCTGCGTCAGTCGCGTCGCGCTTGCCAGCTGCGTGTGCGGCGGCGGCACTGCGGGTTCTCTTCCCGAGGACTGTGGAAGGCATCGTGGAGGTTGAGCAGCACTTTGGGAAGGAGGAGTGGTGGTGTGGAAAGTGCGCTCGATGGGACGGAGTGATGTGGAAGGAGCAGGTCGCGTACACGACTTTTACGTGCAGGCGCGACGCACGCGTTAAGTGGTTCTTAGCGCCCAGCCCAGCCACCGTCGCACGCGCCTCAACACCACAACCGCGTTCGCAACTCTTCCATCTCAAGCCCTGATCTCACCCATGACCAATACCGATCATGTTCGCGTCGTTTCCTTATACAGCGCCTCGATTGTCTTTTGTGCAACTCTAAGCGTTATTTGCCAACATAAAGCAAACCCAGGCCATGTCTAACTAATCATCTCGCCTGAAAGTTCAATGTTTGCGTGCCACCGACATCGGGTCGTGCCGCCTCATAGGCCTCTTAAGATGCTGAGACGCCTTGAACTGATGGCTTACATGACTCCCTCAACCTTCATTCTCCACCATGAACGTCCTTCCCGTCTGTGGCTATTATCACTGTCGGAAGCATGTTGTGGATCCTGTCTGGTCGCAGTTGATAAACCTCGACAAGTTTGCAAAATTCTTTCCCGAGGAAACAGCGCGGTGGAGGCATAACTCTGGATCATGCTGCGAATGGTGCGATGCCTTTATAGAGCACGCACCTCAGCTGGTAAGTTTGTCACATACTTCGATGACCGATTGTCGGTGTACTCATCTTGGTTGAGCATTACGAAATCGAAACCGGCGGCTTACCATTCGTCCTCTGGCCGATCGGGAACGAATATCAAATAATCCACGATTACTTCAAGAACGAGCGAGTCGGAGATCCAACAAACTACCTCGTTTCGTGCGATATCGAGCGTCTGTCACAAATGTTATGGCAGTATTGGCAGTTCGACCCTAGCTACTGGGAATTTCCGCAGCTGTCCGAACAGCTTCGAGATATGGCAGTTGAATTACAGATCGGACCACCGCGAGAACTGTATCACACAATGCCCAAGATAAACTTCCCAGGTTATTAGAGCTCGACGGGAGTTGGCATAGAAAAACGATGCTTGTTGATGGGGACGACTCGTTGGAGGGCACAGCACATTTAAGAATTCAACTTCGCAAAAAGACGTCTTATTGTTGATGCATATATTAAAGCTTCTATCAAGCTTCCCACAATGAGTGATGTATATGTGAGCAGTCACTGCCTTCAAATGTTGATTAGATAGGAGTGAAGCGTGACTACGCGATGGCGTCAAAGCTCGCGTCTCGCTTCCCCACACGCGTCCCTGTCTGTCTCTCTCATTCACATCATCCCAATCACGACAGCACCGCCTTTGCGATCCTCGATGGCGCCAAAAAGCAGTCCTTTCTCCTCGAGCTCGTCTCAAAAGAAGCAGCAGACCATCTCGAGCTTCTTCGCACCGAAACCGTCACCCGCCGTGAAACCCGCCGCAGCCAAACCAACGCCACCCACATTACCCACACCGGCTGCCAATGCACCAAATGCAGTTTCTGATGGAGAAGAAGAGCTACCTGTATCAAGATCGGCCAATAATCGCCCGAAGAAGCGCGTCATAGACGAAGAGGAGGACGATGTATGCTCTTCACCGAAACGGGTGCGGTTCGGAAACGACCTGAACGAGGCCGATCTCAACACCACAAAGCAACAACGAAGAGGCGACCGCACATCCAAGTTCATATTCTCGTCTTCTCCTTCAGTTAGAGACGAAAATGGGGAGGAGGAGGATGCTGTGCCACAAAAAGTCAAAGATGACTTGCACAGGAAGTTTGTCAAGAAACTAGGTCGCCCGGAGAGCTTAGCCGAGCTAAGACAACGAAAGAAGCCGGACGAAACAGAGACCGGCGAGGGTGATAACGAAGAGGAGGAAGACGAGCCACCAAAGCCGGCAAAGGGCAAGAAGGGTGCAAAGACAGGAAAGCTCACGCCCGGGGAGAAGCAATACCTTGACATCAAGAGAAAGCACCTGGACACCATACTGGTTGTTGAAGTTGGCTATAAATTCTACGTATACGGAGAGGACGCCAGAATTGCCTCAAAGGAGCTGGGATTCTTTTGCATTCCCGGCAAATACCGATACGACGAGCATCCGTCCGAAGCACATCTGACCCGTTTCGCGTCCATGAGCTTTCCCGTTGGTCGGTTGCAGGTTCATGTCAAAAGACTTGTACAAGCGAATCACAAGGTTGGAGTGGTCAGACAGCGCGAAACAGCGGCTTTAAAAGCTGTTGGCTCGAACAGAAACACGCCTTTTGTGCGCGAGCTGACCAACCTTTATACCAAGGGAACATACGTGGATGACGTAGACGGCCTTGGTGATCCTAGTGGTTCTGGACCGCAGTCAACAGGGTATTTGCTGTGCATCACGGAAACAAATGCCAAAGGTTGGGGCACAGACGAGAAAGTACAGGTCGGCTTCGTCGCAGTCCAACCGGCGACTGGAGATATCATTTATGACGATTTCGAAGACAGCTTCATGCGGAACGAGATTGAAACGCGGCTGCTCCACATCGCCCCGACAGAATTCCTGATCGTCGGTGATCTATCAAAGGCGACGGAAAAGCTCATCCAACATCTTTCAGCCAGCAAGACCAACGTCTTCGGAGACAAATCTCGAGTAGAGCGAGCTGAGAAACCGAAGACAATGGCTGCCCAAGCATACAGCCATATTTCGAATTTCTACGCCGATAAGATGAAATCGAGCCAAGAAGGCGGATCGCAGAGTGCTATTCTGGACAAGGTCCATCAATTATCCGAACATGTCACCATCTGTCTCTCCGCAATGATCACACACCTCACTGAGTACGGTCTGGAGCATGTTTTCGACCTCACCAAGTACTTCCATCCTTTCAGTGCTCGCTCATACATGCTCTTGAACGGCAATACGCTCTCGAGCTTGGAGATCTACCAGACCTCGATTGGAACCTTCAAAGGCAGTCTCTTCTGGACCATGGATAGAACCCAGACCCGCTTCGGACAGCGACTTCTACGAAAATGGGTTGGTCGGCCATTGATCGATAAAGCTGCTCTAGAAGAGCGTATCGCGGCGGTCGAAGAGCTCACGCAGCAAGCCACCCGACCTGTCGACAAGTTAAAGGTGGTATTGGGCAAGATACGGACTGACCTTGAGAAGGTATTGCTTCGTATCTACTACAAAAAGTGTTCGCGCAAAGAGCTTCTTTCAGCTCTTCAGACGTTGCAGGGCATCTCTAGCGAATACATTGACGACCGCGATGATGGCGGCTTCACCTCCACGTTACTCCGGGAGGCCGTTGCCAATGTACCGAAGATTTACGAAGACGTCAACGGCTTCCTGGAGAAGATCAACGCCAAGGCTGCATTGGAGGACGACAAATACTCCTTCTTTCGAGAGGAGCACGAAGCAGATGACATCAATGATAACAAGCTCAACATTGCATCCGTGGAAGACGACCTTAACACATATAGGAAAGAGGCGGCAGCAAAGATTGGCACAAGCAAGGTCACTTATTCCACTGTGGCAGGTATAGAATACCTCATTGAAGTCAAGACAGGTTCGCCTCAAGAGAAGACAGTCCCAGCGTCCTGGCAGAAGGTCTCAGCGACAAAGACAATTGCACGCTTTCACACACCTGAGGTCAAGCGCATGCTGCAGCTACGTGACCAGTACAAGGAGTCGCTGGCAGCCGCCTGTGACAAGGCCTTCGCCCAGTTTCTAGAAGAGATATCAGCCAAGTATCAAGATCTGCGAGATTGCATCCAGGCACTTGCTACGCTCGACGCTCTAATGTCACTAGCAAAGGTGGCGACGCAGCCAGGCTACGTCAAACCAACCTTTGACGACTCCGCCGACGTTTCCCTAAGCATAAAAGGCGGTCGTCATCCCATGGTCGAGCAGCTCCTCCTCGACACCTACGTCCCAAACGACATCGAGCTATCCCATGACAAAACCCGGGCTCTCCTCGTAACAGGCCCCAACATGGGCGGTAAATCATCCTATGTGCGCTCCGTAGCCCTCATCGCCATCATGGGCCAAATCGGCTCCTATGTCCCCGCTACAGAAGCCCGTCTCGGCATGCTCGATGCCGTGTTCACCCGCATGGGTGCCTTCGATAACATGCTCAAGGGCGAATCGACCTTCATGGTCGAACTAAACGAAACCTCCGATATCCTGAAATCCGCTACACCGCGCTCCCTCATCATCCTCGACGAACTGGGTCGGGGAACGTCTACCTTCGACGGCGTCGCCATCGCCGAAGCAGTTCTCGACTACGTTATCCGCGACCTGAAGTCTCTCACCCTCTTTATCACACATTACCAGCACATGGCCAAACTGCAGGGTCGCTTCAACGGCGAGCTGAAGAACGTGCATATGCGGTTCGAAGAGAGAGATGGCGGGAAGGAGGTCGTTTTCCTGTATGAAGTTGCTGAGGGTATGAGTCATAGGAGCTATGGGTTGAATGTGGCGCGGTTGGCAAGGGTGCCGGAGAAGGTTATCGGGGTTGCGGAGGGGAAGAGTAGGGAGTTGGAGGAGTCGATGGAGGCGTGTAAGGTGGCGAATATGTGAGTCTGAGTCCGGCTGCGTTGTTGTGGGGAATGGGATGTGTGCTAATGTTGAGTAGGTCGCGTTTGGTTAGGAGGTTGGTGGTTGATCCAGATGAGGTGGGGCTTGATCGGCTTGTGGAGGGTATTGCGCAGCTGTGAGTTGGTAATGGGTGGGTTGTCGTTGACGTCTGGGCCATGGTCTCACAGCACTTTGCTGTTTCGGGGTTGGGTCTGGGTTTGGGTTCAGGAACGTGTCGCTGGTGCCCTCACAGAGACGAGGTAAGAGGTAATATTTAGGGTATGGGGCGGCGCTTGGGTGGCCTGCGGCGGAGACCCATCCATGGTGTACAGTACAGTATCTGAAACTGGGCATACGGCGCTGTGATCTTCTCGCAGGCATTCCCACAGGATACATATAGCGTCACCAAAAAAGGGTTTCAAAACATATATAACGTTACGTATAATAACGGTCATCAACGTGACCAAACAAAACAACCCCACCCCCCGGCATCGATCGCCCCCGTCTCAAACCCCATGAGCCCATGTGAAAAGTGAAGCGCGGCAAGACCTCATAATATCTCTTGTACCGCACTGTACCGCACTGTACCGCACTGTACCGCACTGTACCGCACTGCACTGTACACACACAGCCCGATACCTCAAACCGCCACCTCGAAACCTGGCTGGCCCATCTACGCACGCCCTCCCCCCTCGAAAAAAAAGTCCAAACCCGTCGAATTCCCACCCCCTATAGCACATCCCTCAATCCCTAGACTCCAAGGACCCCGCGAAGACCATGGCACCTTCTTCCCTCCTTCTCCCCTCCCTCGATGGACTAGGGAGGGAAGATGGACTGGGGAGGAAGATGCAGCGTGCTAGAGGCATACGCTGGCTCTGCATACGTATTGTGTATTATGTTGTTTTTCTTTGATCGTAGGCGGAAGCTGTGCGGTTGTTTGTTTCGGTGGTAGGAGTACCGTGATTTAACTCTTGACCTACCACTTGAAGGGAGCGGGAACAGGAGCGGGGGGGGGGAAGGGGTTGCGAGTCTAGAAGGAAGCTTTCGGTAGTTAGGAACTCAACGGCGGTCTCGTGATCGGCGTGATCAGCGATGGTAATTTTTTTTACTCCCCTTAAGGGCTTGGGTATGGAGGGGTAACTGGGAGGAGGAAGGATAATTTAAAAGGGCTCGGAGAGTCGGGTCACCAGTACAGTGAGATGGTGACATGCCCGTTCTGGACTTCAACTTTCATTTCATTATCATCTAGGCTTTCTTTCATGCCCGGTTTCCTCTCCTACCTACCTACAAAGGTGCGGGATCTCGCAAACCATCGTGATAAAACATGGTACGGGTGAAATATCCCCAGCTATGCCTGCAGTCCAGACCCTCCTCGATACCCAACACCCAGTATCGTCGAAGCTAATGCGGAGAGCGCGGAGTGTCGGGACACAGAGACGCCAGAAGAGGAGGACTCGTGGCGTATGGACTGAACCGCTCGACTCTTGCACCGAGCACGCTCAACGGTGGTCTGGACCTCTGAGCCGCTAAGTCCTCTCGCCCCGCGCTGTATCGTACAGATCCTAGGCAGAATATCTGGCTGGAGAATTTCATGTGTGGGGTGTGGTGGCTGCGTCACGCGTATAGCGTGGACTGGTTGTGTGGTTTTAAGGCGTATGGCCTAGGCATTCTGTGGTGGGCGAAGGGGATGAGTTCACTTGGACTGCGCTGCGATAATGCGAGCAAATGCTATAGATCTGTTTACGCGTCTTATAGAGTGTTTTATGCATGCAAGCCGTTGATGAAGGCGCCGGACTAATAGCATGAGTGGATTAGTGTGTGGTATTCAGATTGGAGGTTGTTGCAATGCCTCGTCGCCGTAAAGGGTCAACAAACGTGCTTGGAAGCAGCGTGATGACTGTGGTGTACAGACTGTTATTTTCCGATCTATAGTCTGATTGTAAGGCATTCATGCAGGAGTATGCAGGCGGGATAGATGGCTCGATGGCGAAGAAGCCATTGATACTACTAGTTTCACGACAGACGGTTGGACTTCGAGATTTCTTGTCCAGTTGGCTGGGTAATTACCGAGATCTAGCATAACTACCTGTCATATGGCCTTGCTGATATGAAGCGGTGGATATAGGTAGGGCTGCAAGACATGCCGAAGGTCCGCGTCAGGGGTAGATGAAGGCCTGGACCAGTGGTCTTCAGGCGTAGAACATCACTAGAAGATTGTATGGCGCTTCCATACAGCAAAAACGAGCTTTGTCCTTCCGACTTCTGCAGTAAGCAGCCACGTTGAGGAATGTTGGGTCATGCCGGCTTGGATATAACAGTAGGCGTCGGTCCAGTCGTTGCCAAGCCCTTTGGTAGCAGAAACAACAGTGCAGGCCCGGAGCCGTGGACCTTACGATCGGGGTCTGAAGACGACATTTACAGTTTGCTGGCTGGCAGAGGTGGATCGACACTCTATAGTTTGGGCATAAGAGATGTTAATTGCCGGGAATAGATGCGTCCTGAGGTCAACAAGCACGATGATGCTGAGGAAATAATCGGATTGTGATCGATAATATATTAAGCAAGAATATCGATTTCACAGGCACAGGTTCGGGTTGGGTTTTGGAAATGGGGCGCGGAATGGTCTAGATGCTGTCAAGGACCGATAACGGGCGTGAAGAAATTGAGGCCAACAAGCATGACGCGTCATGTGAAGGAAATGCGCGGAGCATCAATGATCGCAATACCCTCGCGCAAAGAGGCCAGATTGGTCGCGATCAAGGCAAACTTTGGGTCGGCGCTGGGAGTACTCGGTAGATTCTTTTTGATGGTTGTGGAAGGAGCTAGCTTCGGAAGTGTGGAACTCCGACAGCAAGTGTAAACTAAATATTTTAGTAGAGGGTGAAATATGTGAGTGCGAGACTGCGAGCAGTGACAACCTTGGTACGGGAATAAGGGAAAATCAATGCATGGGTTTGGTGGGGAGGACGCGTGCACAAGGATGTTGTTCTAGTCCCACGTCAAGAATGAAACAATAGGCAGCGTGTTGAAAGCGTGCTGAACGCGTGCTGAAAGCATGCTGCCAACGTCAATCACGATGTGCGGGTTCGTGCAGAAGTGGTGTTGACGCTTATTATTGACGCTAGGTTCTCCGCAGTCTCATTCTGCAAACACGATCTGCAGCCGAGTCCCTTGGAGGCCTGCGGAGCCTCTCCTTATCAAAGGGTTTGGCGCCATGTAACGTTGCTAAAAGCCCGCCGAGCTTGGTGGTGAGCTGGCTTCAATGTCGTGAGAGGCAGAGGCACAGCTCGGGGCGATGGTCTGACAAAGTGTGCCTGCCAGCCGCAAGCCACAAGACGGCGATCGATGGTAGGCCGTACCTCATCAACGAGCAACGAGGCACATGTACAGCGCAGCCATCCCGTCGTGCAGTAGTGCAGGCGAGTGAACAGTCTTGGTTGTGGAGTAACGTGTGGCTCTCTCTTCCTTTGTGGGACGAGTTGATGCGTCGTAAGCTCACCGGGACTGAGACCGAGACTATGTGGTACCATATACCGTGCCGTACGGTGGGCGCTGACGTTTGCCAAGTTGTTCCATCTCGCACAGGTGCATGTGGGCAGTGTCAAAGAGGCGTGCATCAGAAATACACAATACGGTGTACACACGGGGGGGCCCCAGCGCTGCACACGTCGCTCACGTGACCCATCTGGACCGGTCGATGGCCGCCTGGTCCGCCGCCGCTGGAGGGCAACAAGGGTTTGCAGCACGCCTGGGCTGCCCTAGCCGCACGCTCCGGCGCGAGCTCTGCAGAGGAGACGGAGAAAGGAGACATCGCCGTGAGAGTGCTGGAGGGCTTCGAATGTGGGAATCTGCATCGTCGAGGTGGCTACCGAGTATTGTATGGGCGGGCTAGTCGCTGGTGTTCATCGTGCCGGCGGTGTGGTGTCTGTCGCACAGCTGGATGGCAGCCGCGCCATCACTGCAATCCCCTGGGTCGGGTCGTGAGGAGCTTCGATGCGCCCCCAGAAGTTCTAGACTGCATATCGGTCTTCAGTCATCATCGCAGCGCCGGCCGCGCCTTCGTCCCTCGCATCAAAGTTCAAACACACGCATATCGCCCACCTCATCACTCTCCCCCAAACCCCGACTGGCCTGCCCTTCCTCCGTTGAATGCTGGAACGCTTGAACGCCTGCACGCCTGCTCCGCAACCACCCAACATTAGCCATTCACCTCCCACCCTGAATGAACCCGTCAGTCGCCCATATCGTGCTTAATACAGCTCGCTCCTCTCTTGCGGACTATCCGCACCCGCCATTCAGCAAACTAACTCCAGCCCTCGACCCTCACCGTGCCAAAGTAATAGCTACCATCCATTGTCAGCACGGCCCCTGTCGTCCTGTAGGCCCAAGTCCAGGCTCTATCCCCATCATCCGACTTCGATGTGGTCGTGAAAATGGGCGATATCACCGCTGTGCCCCCCGACATAGTCGCGCGCCCGTCCCTTTGTTTCTCTCAACCCATGCCAGGCATGGTGCTTCACAGCGGCGAGGCCGGTTTTACAGAGACACTGCTGCAGCACTACAGTGTAGCCGAGAGCAACGCAGCAGAAGAGCTGGTCAAGCTGAAACACGGACTGCGAAACGCCGACTCGGAACGCTTCTGGCAACTACTCACCGAAGGACTCGCCAACCTTGCTGATGCTCAATACGCTTTCGTGTCGAAGAGAATCCTCACCAACGACAAAGATGTCGCCGTCGAAATGCCACCCATGGGCGAACCTGGAGCCTGTTTAATGGGCGCTGCCTTCTATATCAACGACGCAAGCCACGGAATCAACACCCACCTGAGCAACTTCAAATATCACGCCTACCAGTGTCCGTGCGCATACATGAAGCACGACAAGATCTTCATCATCCCCGAGAAGCTCAACGAATTCATCGTCAACAACCCCAACGAACTTGTCGTCCCAGGCGAAGCCTATCTCGGAATCCCGCTCTTCGCTGAAGGCAAATGTTTTGCACATTTCGGCGTCATGTGGAGCCCTAAGGGTGCTGCGAGGCGGAAGCTAAGCTGGGGTTACCTCGAAATACTATTCCATGGACTAGAGGATCTAATCCTGGACCGCGTACTACAGGGTGATGTATTCGCAAAGTCGGCCGAAGAGATCAGTTCACTTGCCCCGAGAGTGGTACCGCACGAAGCTATCTCAATAGCCCAGTCACTCAAGC
Source organism: Byssothecium circinans (assembly GCA_010015675.1). Lineage (NCBI taxonomy): Eukaryota > Fungi > Ascomycota > Dothideomycetes > Pleosporales > Massarinaceae > Byssothecium > Byssothecium circinans. The sequence continues at coordinate 149,678 of ML977001.1, read as the reverse complement.
CGTACGCGCGGAGTCTATCTCATGAACTTCGAACACCAATGCAGGGTGTTGTTGGGATGTTGGATGTAATGATGGCGCACGTCAAAGAAGCTGCAGAGGATACCCACCACCAACCCCGGATACGGAAGCTACTTGAGTCACTAAGGGCCAACATTGAAACAGTGCAGGGTAAGCATCTTGCAATGCTGGCACTTCCACTTATTGTTGTAGGAGTAGATCTAAAGAAAGACGCTGACTTTTATAACAGACAGCTCCAGGCGTGCGGTTGAAGCAGCGGATAACGTTGTTCACGCCTACGACATGAACATGGGCATGCCAGAGACTCCTCTTTCACCTCTTGATAACACTACGCCATGCTACAATGATCTCATCCGAACTGCGCAAACGAACATTCCCGTCACAGGCAACACCTTGCCCTTGGATCAATATCGTGGAACGAAGAGAAAGGCAACAGAGGCAGCTGCATGGTCAACGAAGGTGCGAGTATCACGGCCTGCACGCCAACGCATTCGAAGCTCGTTCTCTAGGGAGCAAGCTGAACCCAAATCAATATCAACAGTCCTTAGGCAGACGACTGGCATTGACACCATGGACACGACTTGCTCACACGGAGCTTCATCGGCGCCTTGCAGTCACGACACAACGGCTTCACCAATGTTTGCTTCTGAACATTCTACCATTCCTGGACTTCGTCACACCAGCCTACGCGATGTGGTGCAGTATGTCATCAACGATGCACTCAAGGTTGGAGGACGTCCGGAGTCTGCGATTGCTGAAGAGACAGAATTGGGAGAGAGGATTGAGGTGCATACGCGGAGCTCAAGTGGACAAGCGACTACCAAGCACATTGAGTGGACAGTGTCTCCAGATGTGCCAGAAACTATCCTCATCGAAGAGAAAGATTTGGCAAAGATGATTTCCTGCGTAGCACTAAACGCCATCAAGTTCACGGGTAACGGAGTGATCACTTTGAGGGCCACGCTCAGTCCCAAAGGCCGGTACATCGTCATCAATGTGAAGGACTCAGGATCCGGCATTCCTGCAGCCTTTCTGCCGAATTTGTTCAAGCCTTTCTCAAGAGAAGATGACTCCACAACACGACAAAGCGAGGGTTTAGGCTTGGGGTTGATGGTTGCAAAAGGGCTAGCGCGCAAACTCGGTGGCGATCTGTTTTGCCTTCGATCGCACGTATCCGGACCTGACAAAGGTACAGAGTTTGAGATGCGAGTACCGATCACTCCGGGAGAAGTGTGCAGCCGCCCAGCTACGCCATTTAGCTCACCGTCACCCTCGCTAACATCTCGTGTATCGACCGAGCCGGAGGTACCACCGCGGAGCATGGCACAACATCCAACGACTCCACCACTATCCACCGAGCACAAGAGCCTAGACAGCCCGGCAATGACTAAGCTCGCCCCTACGGTAAACACCCTCGGCCTCCCATCCCCCCGCTCCACATCCCCTACCCGCGGTCGCGCAGCATCCAGAAACCGCCCGTTTTCCAACAGCGACTTCGACAGGAAGCTCGCCCGAAGCTATCCCGCAAACATCCTCATCGTGGACGACAACCGCATCAACCGCCACGTCCTCCGCCACATGCTCAAGAACCTGGGCTACACAAATATCTACGAAGCATACGACGGCAACAACGCGGTGCAGCAGATACACGAAAACGCCCAAGGCCCCGCCCACGAAGCCATCAACCTCGTTCTTATGGATCTGTGGATGCCTCTTCTCGACGGCTTCCAGGCCACCGAGCAAATTTTGAAGATGCAGAGTCTGGTCGAAAAGCCGACCATTCTCGCCGTGAGCGCCGATGTCACCGACGCGGCTATTGATCGTTGCGGGGAAGTCGGTATGAAGGGTTTTCTCACTAAGCCGTTTATCATTAGAGACGTAGAGAAGTTGATTACGCAGCATTGCGGTGCTGTTGTGGAGTAATGGTGTTGCTGATGGGGTTCACCCCTCCATTAGACGTCAACGCGTCCACTTCTGTTGTTCTATTCGTCCCCATCGCAAGGAAGTTTTTACGCTTTTCGGAGGAGTTATAATATCCCGTTGGATTTTGGGGGATGCATTTGGGGTATATGTTCAGAGCGAGCCTTTGGCCTCTTGTGGTTGCATCTTGGGCACGGTAAAATACGGTTGCATAGCATCACGGTGTTTATACTTTTCGAAAGGGGACTAGGGATGAGGTCGGGTTTGATACCATGGGATGGATATGATCATGATTTGGGTATGGGTGTGCATGGGTAGCTTTCGAGTCAATGAGACTTCGTACTCTCCGTATTGACGTGCCTTTGAGTGAGTAGTTTTGGCATTGAATCCCCACGTGGGAGAGCGTATGCCTGGTATTAGTTACTCTGCAATGAATGTGATATACGAAAGATCTCCGTAGATCCATCACACACAAGTGCACGACAACAAGGAGACGAGCGTCGTCGTGCACATCAGGTCGACCCAAAGGTCGAGACAAAGCCAGGTAGGACCTAGACTGCGGGGCAAAGCCGTCCTCCGGAAACGGCTTCGGAACAGTTTCCAGCCTCACCAGCCTTCGTGGAAACTTCGAGCACATCCAATATCCAAACTCCAACCCATGGAAGAAAACCAGCACCGATAAGAAAACCATTATTATTATTGATGGCGAATGAATCCCGCACCTGCAAGATCACATCTTCGATTGGTAAAAGATCCACGTGGGGTGTCGGTCGGGTCGGCCTGGACGCCTTCAAGCTTCAAAAAATGCTAGCGTCATAGGGTGGGGCCCGTGCGTTGAGGACAGATTTCTGAGATTTGGGGAAAGTTCGAGTCCGCCTTATTCTCAAGGTTCGAGTCTTTTCTTCCGCCAGCCGCCCGTATATAACCGTCTGACCGTGCATCCTATCCACTCTTTGAACGAGCCCGCTCGTATAAAAGCAATTGCCAACCTGCAGCAGTCGTGCGCGCGCATTCCACTTCCACCCTGCTACTCTACGTACTCTCGCTGCAACCACCCGTACGCTTATTGCGCTGCTGCACTCTCAACGAACAAGCGAATACAGAAGAGGGCGGATTCAAAGAATGGAGAATGCATACATAAAGACGTCGGCAGAGGCGCTGAAGCAGTTTGGTGTCACGGAGGAGAAGGGCTTGTCGGAGCAGCAGGTGCAGAGCTCGAGACAGAAGTATGGCAAGAATGGTACGTTTTTGATGCCCGGAAAAAGATGCCAATGCATGGCGTGATTTCGCGTGTAACTGACGCAAGGGTATAGCACTACCTGAAGAGCCACCCACGCCCATCTGGGAGCTGATTCTGGAACAGTTCAAGGACCAGCTGGTCATCATTCTGCTGGGGAGTGCCGCGGTGAGCTTTTTGCTGGCGCTGTTCGAGGATGGAGAGGGCTGGACTGCTTTTGTGGATCCGGCAGTTGTAAGTCTGATCTTTCGTTTGTTGCAGATGTCGAGAGATGATGAGAGGAAGCTGACTGAGCGAGTAGATTCTCACGATCCTCATATTAAACGCTGTCGTGGGCGTGTCGCAAGAAACCAGCGCCGAGAAAGCCATCGCGGCACTCCAAGAATACTCCGCAAACGAAGCGAAGGTCGTCCGCGACGGTGCTATCAAGCGCATAAAAGCCGATGATTTGGTGCCCGGAGATGTCATCTCGGTCGCAATTGGCGACAGGATACCTGCTGATTGCAGGATTCTGTCCATCTCGAGCAACAGCTTCAATGTCGACCAGTCGATTCTTACCGGCGAGAGCGAGAGCGTTTCGAAGGACACACGTCCGATCAAGGACACCAATGCGGTCAAGCAGGATCAGATCAATATGCTGTTCTCTGGCACCTCGGTCGTGACGGGTCAGGCGAATGCGTTGGTGGTGTTGACGGGTGCGAATACGGCGATTGGTGATATCCATGAAAGCATCACGGCGCAGATCTCGCAGCCGACGCCGCTGAAAGAGAAGTTGAACAAGTTTGGTGACACTTTGGCGAAGGTCATCACGGCTATCTGCATCTTGGTTTGGCTTATCAACATCCGGAATTTCAGTGACCCGTCGCATGGAAGCTTCGCAAAGGGCGCCATCTATTATCTCAAGATTGCTGTTTCGCTGGGTGTTGCAGCTATTCCTGAAGGTCTTGCCGTCGTTATCACGACTTGTCTAGCTCTGGGTACGAGGAAGATGGCCGCAAGGAATGCGGTTGTAAGAAGCTTGCCTTCCGTCGAGACTCTGGGAAGCTGCAGCGTCATCTGCTCGGACAAGACTGGAACCCTGACCACGAATCAAATGAGCGTCAACAAGATTGTCTTCATCACCGAAGATGGAAAGGGCCTGGAGGAATTTGACGTCGAGGGTACCAGCTTCGCACCGGAAGGCCAAATCTCGTTCCAAGGCCAAGTTAGAGAAAACTTGGCAGCTACTTCCGCGACCGTCCATCAGATCTGTGAAGTCACGGCACTCTGCAACGATTCGTCCTTGTCCATCGATTCCAAGACGGGAGCGCATGCATCGATCGGCGAGCCTACGGAGGGTGCTCTACGTGTCTTGGTTGAGAAAGTCGGTACTCCTGATCGCAGCTACAACGCGACCCGGTCGGCCCTTTCGCCCGCGGATCGACTTCACTATACCTCCAAGTACTACGAGGAGAAGTACCATCGCGAGGCGACCTACGAATTCTCGCGCGACCGCAAAAGCATGTCCGTTCTGGTTAAGCATGGAAGCGAGAAAAAGCTCCTCGTCAAGGGTGCCCCTGAATCCGTCTTGGATCGATGCACCTCTGTTATCGTTGGCGAAAACGGCAAGAAGGTCCAGCTCAACAAGCAAATGGCACAGCTCATCCAGAAGGAGATCGTCGAGTACGGTAACCGTGGACTCCGCATTTTGGCTCTGGCATCTGTAGACGACATTGGGTCGAACCCTCTCCTGAAGTCGGCTAAATCTACCAAGGACTACGCAAAGCTCGAGAAGAACATGACTTTGATCGGCCTCGTTGGAATGTTGGATCCTCCTCGCCCTGAAGTGCGCGCTTCTATCGCAAAGTGCCGTTCCGCTGGTATTCGCGTCATCGTCATCACTGGAGACAACCAAAACACCGCCGAGACCATCTGCCGACAGATTGGTGTCTTTGGACAGAATGAGAACCTCGCTGGAAAGAGCTACACTGGACGCCAATTCGATGACCTGAGCGAATCTGAAAAGCTACAAGCCGCAAAGACTGCCTCCCTCTTCTCTCGTGTCGAACCTACCCACAAGTCTAAGCTCGTCGATCTCCTCCAGCAAGCTGGTGAGGTCGTCGCCATGACTGGTGACGGTGTCAACGACGCTCCCGCTCTCAAGAAGGCGGATATTGGTGTGGCCATGGGTTCTGGAACAGATGTCGCCAAACTTGCCGCTGATATGGTCCTCGTGGATGACAACTTCGCTACGATTGAGGGAGCCGTCGAAGAAGGCCGCTCGATCTACAACAATACCCAGCAGTTTATTCGCTACCTCATCTCCTCAAACATCGGCGAAGTCGTCTCCATCTTCCTAACTGCCGCCGCTGGTATGCCCGAAGCACTTATCCCCGTCCAACTCCTCTGGGTCAACCTCGTTACCGACGGTCTCCCTGCCACAGCCCTCTCCTTCAACCCGCCCGACCACGATGTCATGAAGCGCCAACCCCGTAAGCGTGACGAAGCCCTCGTAGGCGGCTGGCTCTTCTTCCGCTACATGGTCATCGGAACCTACGTCGGCGCCGCCACCGTCGCAGGCTACGCCTGGTGGTTCATGTTCAATTCAAACGGCCCGCAGATCTCATTCCACCAGCTCTCGCATTTCCACCGCTGCTCAACTCAGTTCCCTGAAATCGGCTGCGAGATGTTTGCCAATGACATGGCGAAATCTGCTTCTACCGTCTCCCTGTCTATCCTGGTCGTCATCGAGATGCTGAACGCTATGAACGCTCTCTCATCATCCGAGAGTCTGCTGACGCTGCCGCTGTGGGAGAACATGATGCTTGTTTATGCCATCTGTCTATCTATGGCTCTGCACTTTGCACTGCTCTATGTTCCATTCTTGCAAGGACTGTTCAGCGTTATTCCGTTGAACTGGAGCGAGTGGCAGGCGGTGCTGGCGATTAGCGCGCCGATCATGTGAGTATTCCCCGCAAAAGCCTTGTTCGTTTTAGAAAAAGAAAAAAAAAGCCCAACTAACAATGTTATCAGTTTTATCGACGAGATGCTCAAGTTCGCAGAGCGCAAAATCTACATGCCGACCGCGACCGCTAAGGCCACCACGCACGAGACGAATGGCAAGGCCGTGAGGCCGAAGAAGGAGTGAAGAGGACCGACGGCAATGGCCGAGATGGGCGTTTGATTAGGTAGCCGAAGGGTGGGAATCCGATCTGTATTATAGACATAGACCGTCACGGGTCGTGCATTTGCAGGGTGTCGTTGCATCGGGGATGACGGTGGTGGCTGGTATTTTGCCAGATGGCGCGCTCTGTCTGCATGGCCGAGGCGCTGGACGGGGAGGTGGCTGCTGCTACTGCTTAGAGCGGTTTTGTTCTATGCATGAAAATGGCGTTTTGAAGAGATGGTCTGTCTTAGGGGGGTCGTTGGTGCTGTGCTGTGCTTTTTGGGGTTAGATGTTAGATGTCGATGTACGTAGATGGAGAAGTGAATCTGATGAGAGTTCTTTGAAGACATGGTTGCGTTGATTGAATTGGCCGTTTTTCTTTTACTGCTTGGGACACTTTGTTTTCGACTGCTGATACGTTATGTTTGTAATATTAACAGTACTGTGCATGCTTCACCTGAAGCTGCTATCAGTCTGCGATACGCTGGAATGAAAGCTCTGTTGAAGCTCGCGCGTGAGTCCATCTACGCGATAGGTGTTGTGGAAAAAGAAAAAAAGGGGCGGAATGTTGGAATAGCTCTGTTCCAATATGGGTATTTCAAGATGTCAATCACCTTCTTCTTAACTGGGTCGATTCCTCTCTTCCAGAAAAAAGAGTCTTCACCCAACATTTCCTTCCTCTATCTTTACCGTTTGAATGGAGTGATTTTGAGGTTCCAAATTTTTATTTTTTTTTTTTATTTTTTTTTTATTTTTTTTTGGAAATTAGGGTGTCGTGTTCAATCCAAGACCACTCCTTTCATATAGCAGAAACAATAGGATATAGGAAAAGGCTCTCGCTGCAGACACTGTAAAACATAGCTAAGGGGGATATAGCGCCTAGTACTATACCTAGAAGATAGGCTCTTACCGCCTTAAGAGTGACATTAGGTAGCTGCACTACATCCTTCCTACTTTTCCTGCTGTGGCGTGAGCACGCATCGGTTCTTTTGAGTGGGAGATTTACATGACTCCTCGCGTTTCGCATCATATGTTTTAGAGTTAAGTTACTCTTGATTAATCTTACAGACTCTAGTCTGTTCTAATCGTAGGAGGGAATAAGCAGGATGTATGATTATGTTATTGCCCTTCTATAACCGCGCTTTCTATCCAGGCTTGAGGGGAGGGGAGGAACTTAGCACTAAGATGGGGATTCTAAGGGTTTTTTTCTTCTTTTCATATGAGTAGTTTGTATAGCTCTGCCTGAGTTTTGACAGGCATTTCAATATAGAATTACATCCCCGGGAATGCTAGGAGTTAACTTGCTGCAAGGCATAGAGCTACTTATGAACTAGTCTAACACACTCAACGCTAACATAACGACACGTACGGGCGTCAAAACAAGCATCTTGTTGGTATATTCCCAATGTCGCCGGTAGATAGACGGGACCTTAGCCAGAATGGGCATTCTTCGATCCAATCACCAAATTCCTTACGCGCTGAAGTGGATCTGATGCCTTCTTGAAATTACTGTGCCTTCTTTTCAGCCGGTGCCACTTCTTGATGCTCGATAAACCAGTCGACGGCCCGCTTCGTCCCTTCCGCAGTGGTGAATCGGGGCCGATAACCCAGTCTGGTCTTGATTTTGTCGATCTTGAATGTCCGCTCCTGCGCTAGCAAACGTACCCCCCTGGTCGAGAAAGCCATTTCTCTCCCAAAAGTAACGATCCAATACATCCATTCGGCTGCGTACACGAGTGAGAGCATGAGCCAGAGTGGAATGGTGCGAACATCCTCCGCCTTCACAGGGTGCCCTGCAAACTCGGCAACAAGGCGCGTGTATCCCGGAAAGGTGTATGGATTATCATCTGTCACGAAGAAAGCCTCGCCTTCAACGCGCATATCGTCCGGAAGAGGGTCCACTCCGGAGGCTTCTAGAAGCACCTCTGCCGCAAGGATCTGAGCATGCGTGAGGTTTTTGACATACGTATTGTCGAATTTGTTGTTTCCCGATCCGATCTGCATATTCGCACGTCCAGCTTTGGCGCTCTTCACGAGATTGGGTGTTTGCGTGGTATCTCCTTCTCCGTACATGGATGCCGGGCGGATGGCGACTGTCAACATCGTGCCGCCGCCTTTGCGATTGGCAGCTAGAACAATGCCCTCGGCAACAGCCTTGGTGTGCGAGTAGTAGTTGGGTTGCTCCGGGAAATAGAGCACGGGGAAGGTTTCATCGGCGTCATGAAGCGGGTGGTAGTGATCGTGAATGACGGAGGAGCTAGATGTGTAGACGAACGCGGCTACAGTCCCGACTTTCTGGGCGGTTTCGATCAAGTTGCGCGTACCGGTGATGTTGACGTGCTCCAGTATGGTGCGGTTACTCTCGAATGGATACGGTGATGCCATGTGGAACAAGACGTTCGGCTTGACGAGCTGGAGCACGGCTTCGACCTCTTCCGGTGAGGTGATATTGGCATGGTGGTATGTCACGCCCGGAGTAGTCCGAGCATCATTGGATTTGAGGTCGAGGATGTGGATGCGTGATGTGTCTGCTCCTCTTTCGACAAGATCCTCGATCAAATGCTGGCCGAGACAGCCGTTTCCACCAACGACGAGAATCGACTGAGAAGCCAAATTAGTGACCATGGTGGAGAGGGATAGGACAGGAGGTGGTTGTACGACAGAGATAGAGACTGGAAGAGAGAAAGCTTGCAGGTGTTGACAACACAGGACCTGTGCTGCAATAAAGTAGTGAGTGAGGCGAAGTTGCTAATCCGATGCATACATGGGTTCCCTAGCCAATTTAACCGCTATTGGGAAGACAGCCTTAGCGCCTACGCCGCATAGTGTTTTGGGGACATACATGCATGCGTGAGACGATAACGCGAGCATTCGCTCCTTATGTCAATTCGAGCAGAATAGTATTAGCTTCATCAAAAAAGTCGTATGATTGTCTCCAACATCTAATTTTAGCGACTGAGCTCTCGATTTTCTCCATTTCCACTCCATTCACCCCCGTTTTCTAAGCGAGGATAGCATACTTCTCTCCTACTCCTACTAGACGGGTTGATATATATCGCTTCCCACCTCCGTGCGTTGCAGACCGGCGCAATTGGGGCCCGCGAATTCGTTGAACGATTGTCTGGTTCAGTAATGAACTTCAACTCAAAATCTTGTTGTTCCTGCACTTGATGGCGTCCCCCTTTACGTGATTGTAATCGACACGAATCGATGTCTCCTCAGACTCAGCGAGGCGGGATCGACTAAGAAGTCTTGAGCGAAGCGAGGATAAGCCTGGCCTGGTGGTACTGATGCACGCGGGGAAAAAGAGTAAGTAAGGCGCTATGATGAGCACATTCATCTCGACAATACTGAGCTCTGATGTCAGAATGGCAGACCAGAACTGATCAGGCTCATGCATGTGCATGACAGTAAATGCGAGCCGTACTGCACTGACAACGCAAGCCCTGAAGGATGTGAAATAAAGTCAGCTTTTGTCACACAAATCTTTCACACAGACTCACGAGGATCCGATTCCGAACAAGGCCGCTATTCCAAGCTTCTTTCGCGTTTCCAGCTGGAGCCTCAGGACTTGCTGTAAAGGTATTACTAGGATATAAAAATCCAGGAAGACATTTTTCGCAGCCTGTGCAACAACAACGTTCGGCATCTGCGTGCAGAACGAAGGTGAATTGAAGCTGTCCAATCTGACGCATTGAGTAGTTTGTACGATCTCGATATTCAAGAACGAGAGAGGTGAAGCAATAGTGAGAGCCATCCCAAGCCAAATGAGTCTCCTTGAGAGCATCATGATCTGGAAAAAGCGAAGGTAAAGAAGCAGAACCGAGAGTTTAGCGAAACCGACGGCGACGATGTAAAGAGTAGATAGCTGGTTCATGCGCTACTTGATGTTAATAAATGTAGTTCTGCGATATGGTGGACTTACCAGAAGGTGTGCTCGGGTAATAGTCACCGCTCTGATTTCCCACAGATGCTTGCCGTAACCAATATTTAGACCTAAGTTGTCAGCAGCTGTATTCTCGAGGGGAAAAACACCTACTGGCCAGCCTGATTCCAGTATAATAGATGGAACCCAACGCTGCGACGATACACAGTACTGTCATGGTCAGATCGAAACGACGACTTTGACGGTTGACATGCCTCTATCCCAGTCAACCTTCTTCTTATCTCGTGGCTGGTGGATGATAAATTGCACAACAACGGCAAAAAGCATTAGGCCCAGGGAGAAGCTGTTCACCTTGGGTGGTGGAAGAGCACGTAGGTTCCAGATCTCCGGGGGAATATGACGCCATTTCATAGACAATGCATGCAACAGAAGACGAGCAGGAACTCAATACTTACATCGGTTCGTCGAGTGAACAAGGTAGTATTTCGGCCGAGGTCGACGCAGAAGGTAGTTCTTATTTACAATACAAATAGTTTGTACAATACAGCTCTGATAGGGTTTTGACAGGTACCTTAACACGCGCAATACCTCCAAGATCACTGACAGATTTTTCGAGCGCGCAAGCAATGAACTGAGCTGTGAAGTCTTGTACGAAGCTAAGATAAGCCTGACTCGCTGGTACCATGATATTGATGAGCGCGGGAGAAAGAGCCGGCAAGGCACTATGATGACTGCGTAAAGACTGAAGTAAAGTCAGCTTTCGACACAGGAGTCCCTTTGGTCCCTTTTTCATCCACTGGCGAGAATCGCGCATCTCCAAAGTCGCGTTTCATTCACTTGGAGTCATTGATAACCTAGCTCTCCCGAGGAAATAGTCGTGGGAGATAGCAGATCTATACAACAGTCTGTCTTTATACCGGCGTATAATGCGCTGTATACCTCCTCGATAAGCTTTACAGACTATCCTTTGTCTTACTTCATAGATATTTCTACCGCGAGGGCCTGGATTGATCCCCTCGCTCAAGACATTCCCTTAGTAGCGAACCATGATTACATGGAAGACTCGCACATTTAATTGGGAAAAGTAAACTGCAACACTTCTCCTCATGAACAGCTCCTACGTGCTCGATGTTTCTTCTTGTGGGAAGCTATTTCCGTCCAACTATTCGTTACTGCCTCACGGCAGAGTGCACTTCCTCCCACAACCACGTGGAAGTCAGGCCAGAGTGATAAAGATGGCAGCAGTGGAGGCGCGCCTTCTCACAGTGGTTCGGGGAGGAAAACAAAAACTTTGTTGTGATCGCCACTCTTCTTCTTCTCTTCTTTAGAACGTCAAAACCTTCTACACTGTACGTATATACTTCCCCGATCTCGTGCCCTCTTTCTAGCCAGTAAGAACATGAAGAACTGTGTTCAATTGTCCACACTTTTCTCTTTTGCAGCTCGTCTCTTATTCCGTCTACAACACACCCCGCTCCCGCCCGATTTAATCGGGAAATACCTCCAATTCCCCACGCTTTCTTCCTCATGCCTCCTCTTCTTTACTTTCCTATTTCATTGCCATTCCTCTCTTTTCCTCTTCGTCTAGCTAATTTTTCTTATTCGTGTTTTCGTGTTGTTTCTTAGTTTGTTCATGGAAATGGTGCTAACTTTGTATATAGAGAAACACAATGACGACACCCATCCAGCAACAAGCCGCCATCGGGGCCTTCCTTGGCCATCTCGTCGGAGTCACGTTGAAACTCTTCGACATTTTCGTTTTTGTAATTTGCAGAAACGATAAGGTGCGGGAGTGGAGGAGGAAGGCCGAGGCGCGCATTGCGCTTTGGGATTCTTGGGGAGCGGAGAAGAGGAAGGAGGAGGAGGAGAGGTTGAAGAAGTTGGTGGCGGAGGGGGTGGAGGCGGGGTTGGCGGTGGAGAGGGAGGTGTGGGTGAAGGCGGAGGTGGAGGAGAAGAAGAAGGAGTGGATTGAGGTGGGGAGGTTGAGGGGGGAGTTAGTGGGGTGGGAGAGGGGAAAGAGGGAGGGGAGGGCGGAGGGGAAGGAGGAGGGGTTTAGGGAGGGGAGGGAGGAGGGAATAGCGGAGATGAGGAGGAGGGTGATGGAGGATTAAAGGTAGGTTGATTTCTTGTTTTCTTTTGTTTTTCCTTTGTCCGATATTTTATTCCCCTTCTGTCATTTCACCTTAATACTATTCTTACGGGCGGCAAAACTCCACCTCCCCGCGGTGCAGCTTGGGAACACACTCCCGTTGAGGGATACCACAATGGTAGGGAGTGTGTTGCGAACGGAGTCAAACATTTTTTATCTTCAGCGCTTCGATCAGCGACCCTCATCTTCGCATCGATCAGCCACCCTCATCTTCGCATCGATCAGCGACCCTCATCTTCGCATCGATCAGCGACCCTCATCTTCGCTTCGATCAGCCACCCTCATCTTCGCTTCGATCAGCGACCCTCCTCATGGTTCTCATCAACGAACTATCACATCAGCCTGATACGTTACTTCAGCCTCTATCGGAAACCGTTACCCCGTGCCGACCAAAACCAAACTACACGGTTTATACCATTCGACTATCGGAACCGTCAGGTGTTGCGTGTTAGGGTCTCTCCGCTCCAATCATGTACATAATCTGTAGTTAGAAGAAGATAGTTAGTTCATAGAATATGACCAGAATAGCTCACAAAGTCCGCAAGTCTCAGTGAATAGTCCGGTGAAGGTCGTCCCATAGTGTGTTGGCTCAAAAAGTGGTCTACCTTAATTCATCGGCTAATATAGGTATATACCTTATCCCTTTCTCTATTAATTCACTCTTACACCTTCCTCTTTCCCGTATTCAAGTCCTTCAGATTGATACCAACTCTTGATCACGGCCCTCATTCATTACCCAAACATATCTTTCTCTTTTCAACTTATTTGAAGTACCTTTTCCAATTGCCACCACCTCTGACCAATGTACGTATGGCCATCGAGCGCAATGTTGTATTCCCCCAACCCCAGCTCCTCCGCCCGATACCTCTCCAAAGCTTCCCCCAACACAATCTTAACCTCATCATTTAACGAGATCTTATCCATTAGGAGAGCATGTGCGAGTATTTCGTCGCTGAACATTACTAAAGGGAGGTTGAACCATCCAAGGAAGGCCAGCTTTCGCCAGAAATCGTAGAAGGGCGGTTTCTCCCGTGAAATGGATGACAGGGAACGTTTGCTTCCATCGCAAAGGTGCGAAGAGTAACCACTGATGATCTCTATAGCAAAATGGCGTTGTGAGAAGGAAATGTCGAGGTGCCTCATTGGGTTGATTATGGCGTTGGGAATAGCTTCGCGATCGCACCTACGTACGCTGAGCCATTGTGTCCCTCGTCCAGAGCCTTTCGCGAGAAGTTCTGGGAGTAGCTGAGATAGACGGAGTAATTCTGCGCGCTCCTCTGGGGTGAGGATTGAAGTAGGCGGTGGCGAAGTGGTGAGAACCGGCTGGCCAAGCGCCCGGTTCAGGAGGGAAAAGTCGGCGTTGACGGCGAATCCCAAGATCTCAATCATGTACCGGCAGAACTGGACTGAAGAGGTTTGCCTTAGGGCTCGGGTGTTCCATAGTGAATTGCACCGGTGCTCAGAAGGCCATAATCCCGGTGACACAGTTAGAGCTGGACTCATGACGGCGGTGGGTGCGGCGGCGGTGGGTGTAGCGGCGTATGGAGGCGGTGGATCGTCCATGCTGGCAAACTGTGGGGTGAGTGAAGGTGTGAAGTTTTTTACCGTTTTCTTATTCTTTATTTATGCGGGCAAGCCTTCCACTCAACCATGGTTCGCTACTGAAGGGAAAACGTGTTGAATAAAGGCCCTTTCCTAGAAGCGAGACATTGTAATGCAAAGCTCGTCAATCGACAGAGTCATTTATAAGCTCAACAACAGTAGCGAATTGCAATAATGCTTTGTTTTAACAGCCGTACCTGTAGTTGGATCGACCTAGCCACTCGCAAGAGCCTCACAAAGTAGCCAATTAGCGAATCAACATTATCACAACCTTGGCTCGTCGTTGTTAAGATGACTGCCCAACGTCGGATAAGTCGAAAGGGGCGGAAGTGGAGAAGTCAGAGCATAAATCCACCAGCCCATCTGCTTCTCTTCAATCTCCACACACGGCATACCCACCCCAGTTCTCGGCGGCGCGATGCCGTCCTCCTTCTACGTACATTTTGACTTCAAGTCATTAATAATTTCAAGTAGGTGATTGGGATTTTAGATACCTAGGTACTCACAAAGGAGGAGAGCGAAACCTACATGTTTCTAGACCGGCTTCCATCCTTTCTATTTCAGACTGCGCATCGCTTGAATAGACCGTGGAGAGCTGTTGTCGCATTGTGCCGGTAGACTGGACTGTCATTTTGTGTGTTGGGGAGGAGGGCGGGTTAGATTTCCATCGTGCCACAGGATGATGCTTTTCAGGGCGAAAGCCCGCACCTAGCACAAGCACAGTTGAGGGATATTTTATTTTGCCGTACGAGATGGCCTTACATTCTTTGGACAAAAACGTTAAATAGGAGGCAGGCAGGAGCAGCCGCTGGGGGCGTGCTTGCTGTCGGATAACACAACCAAGCACGAACGTGCTAGTGATTTAGGCATCACATCTTCATTAAATTACTGCACAACTTCAGCCTCCTCTTTACGATAGTACAGTCGTGGCCTGTTCTTTCGAGTATCGCTTTTCCGTTTTCCGGCACTCGTTCCGACGGTGTGCGGGGTACCGTGCCCGTGCGCGCAGCGACCCACGTCGCGCAACGATCCACGAACACCAAAACACCAGACAAATCCTAAACTTCAACGCGTCGTAACTCTACCACTATGGCACCAATCGACGACGCGCTTGCAGCAATCGAATCGCTGGAACCAGGAGAACACTTCTCATATAGGGCAATTGCTCGTCAGTTCAATGTGCCGCACAGTACGCTGTCCCGAAGACACCAAGGTCGTCAGCGCCCACGGGAAGCTAAGGATACCGATCAACACAAACTCAACCCACAGCAAGAGTTAGAGCTTGTGAGCTATATTAAAGACCT